>CM017326.1:2174840-2236770 GCA_006937295.1 Carpinus fangiana | reverse complement strand
CCATCAAATTAACCGACTATGAAAGCTAAAAAAACAAAACTTGTATAATTTTTTTACATTAAAATACAGTAAATATGTAAATATTTATTCAAAATCTTAATCTTATGGCATTACAAACACAACAAAATAACATCAATTATTATCAATATAAACCAAACACAATTTATATAGTTCAATAAAAATGATACATTTGAGGGTGAATTGTTTTTCCTAACAAAATGCCCTGAATTGCTGAGCTTGAGAGTATGGGAATGGGATAAGCAACTGCAGTCTACAAAAATTAAAAACAAAGCCCATTGTAAACCGGTCATTAATTAACATTTTTTTTTATAACCATTCTGTGTGTAAAAAACAAATTAAAATAGCAAGATCTGGTGGAGACTAACTATTAATCGAAAAAAAAAATTGAAAAAGAAAAAAGATGTGGGAGATGAACCTAATCAATGTTGTTGGGTGAGGTTGGGTGCGCTCTTCAGGAGCGAGAATTTTGAAAGAGTTCTGAATCTTCTTATCAAAATCATCAAATGGGCTGTTACGGCTATGCAAGGAAAAATTGGTGAGATACACTCTGGACCCTCGAGAACCTCTTCCTGGAAGATAAAACTCAAAAGGACAAAGGAATAAAAAATATTTTGGTGGGTGAAGATTCTTTTGGAGAGAGAGAGAGAGAAAGTGCTGGTCGAAGATTAAAAGAATAAATAAAAAAGTGGGGACAATTTGCTGTAGAATATTTGATAAGAGAGAGGGCTGAAGATAAAATAATAAAAAAACAATTTGGGGAATGGGGGGACATTTTTCATTGATTTGAGGGGACAACTTTTCAGGAATTTGAAATATATATATAAAAAATCGTACTGTAGCAAATTTTTTTTGAAAGTTTTGGGGGGACATTCGTCCCCCACCAATGCACGTAGTTCCACCCCTGGTTGAGGGGACCACGTTTAATAAAGTAGAGGTTATTAGTTCGAATCCTCATTCTTCCTCTTAAGCAGACACATTAAAAATAAAAAAAAATATATATAAATAAAAAAGAAGAGAAAGAGAAAGCTGGCGAGCATCTATTGCATTACTCTTTTAAGTAATTTAGTGTGACCTCCTACCAGGTATCAGCATTGAGGGCCACTCTTTTGCATACACTGAGAAGAATAGAAGATCGGCCCACATTTAATGTCAAGTTGAGAAAAGGCCGCCCCACCAAAGGAGTGCATTAGGCTCATCCTCACGATTCAACGTAAATGGCCCACCATGCCTACCCCTTGTCAAATACGGTCAATGATAAACCGATACCGGTGATACGTATAGTTTCTGTACGGCCATAAGGCGTTTATTTATTTATTTTTTCCTAAATGAATAAGGAAAGGATTACAGGGAGGCAGTGGCGGAGCCACATGGGCCTTTGGGAGTGCCACGGCACCCCCAAAGGCCTAAGATATAATTTTTTTTTCCCAAAAAAAAAAATTCCAAGGATACATTAATGTTGTGTGTGGTAGACTTTAATAATGACATACGTGTGGTAACCAAAAAATAAATTTTTATTTAATACATATGTATGATAAACTTTAATATCCCTATGAGTATTTATTTTGTTGTTTAATGTTTATAAAATTTGATTGTGTCTTATGAGGTCATAATTTTACTTGAAAATTGTAGATTCATAAATAAACTTTAAGTTTATGAATTGATTAACTTAACTTGCTTAGAGCTTCGATTTAAATTCGATACTTGATGATTTTGTATTTTTAAGAAACTATAAAGTGCAGTTCTAGACCTTTTTTTTTTTTTTTTTTTTTGTCTTTTTGATATAGTGCAGACATGTTATATTTCTAATATATCAATTTGAGCACATATTTATGAATTTTTATAATTTTTATTTTTTTTGGGTGATGTATATATTGTGTGAATTATCAAATTTTTAGGGTGAAAAAAATTTTAGGATACTAAAAAAATTTTAATGGCACCCCCAATATGAATTATTTGGCTTCGCTACTGCAGGAAGGGATCCTTCCCACTTTTGATTCGAACAGAGGAAGAAGTGAGTGATCCTAAAAAAAAAAAGGAGTGGGCTCCTCAACAATAGACCCAAAAACAAACTAAAATAGCACATAAATAATTATAATAGGTAGGAAATATGACAAATAAATGACCCAGTCCTCTCAAAGGGCCACACAAGGCGGTTACAGAAGCAAAATGGGAATAAATTAAGGCAAGCCTATCTGAACCCCCATATAGAAACAATGACAACCACCCTAAGGAGGTTGAAACTAAAAATGCACTGTCATAGTCCGATAAAGGGACTATTGAAAAGAGAGGAATCACCACAGATCCGGTTACAAAAATCTCCACAAAATGATCAAAACACCATAGCCCTAGGTGACAGCAACCCATAAAAACAAGCAGCCAACAACAACAAAAAAAAAGTTGCAAAATACAAGAAAAATAACTATTCATGAAAAATAAAAAGAACAGTAAAAAAGTCCACTGCGCAGCGACTGTAACAAAGTATAGGGTGAAAGGAGATTGGCGGAAGAGCTTTTGGTAGCAGTTTGAGGTGAGCACTGCGGCGTGTGAGATGCACGCGCAGGTGCATGAGATCCACGCGTGGGTGTGTGAGATCCACGCGCAGGCGCGTGTTGACCACGTGGCGGCGCATGGTGGCTAGAACAAGGTGGTGAAGACATCGACAGATAGCTGGGACAATGGGGAAGATCCTGGTGGGGCGCGTTGGTGTTGTGGAGGAACGAAGGTCTACAGATCTGGCTTGGAGAAAACCGAAGCTGAGCACCACCGTAGAACCGAGAACGGGGCGACTATAGGTGGTGGAACGAGGCCAGAGGGGACTGACTAGGTATGACATGAAATGGACGCTAATAGTGAACTATTAGCGTCAACACTGTGTACGCTAATAGTGAAATATTAGCATCCATATTTAGTTGACGCTAATAGTTCAATATTTAGTCGATGCTAATAGTGAACCATTAGCGTCGACTTTGGCTTCCGTCCATCCCATTACTAGCGATAAAACTACAACAACTATTAACGTCAACTATATTGACGCTAAACATCGACTATTAGCGTCTAAGCAAGGTCGATGCTAATGATCTCATTAGCGTCCAAATATCGACGTTGATAGTATTAGCAGCGACTTTTGAACTTTTAGTGTCCAAAAAAAGTCGACGCTAAAAGTCCAATTTCTTGTTGTTTCCCCTTAATTTTATTATCAAAAAGGAATAGTGACTACATTTTGTTTTCAACAACGAAAAGAGAAAGAAAAGTATATACCTGCAAAATGGGTCTTTGGATGAAATCATTACTTGAACCCACGAATCAGTAATATTTAGCTGAACCGATCACAAGCTTACACCTAACCGTCATCTGCAATTCTCGAAGCATCTTTGTCATTTCGAAATTGTAATCTAAACCCTCAACCTTTTGCAAGGCAGTCAAACTCCATAGTTCCGGCGGGAGCATTGTCAAACTGCGGCATCCTGCGATAACCAAGTATCTAAGGCATGTCATTGCACCTTCCTCTTGTTTTCATTCTTTAACTTGTTCCAAACATTGCAATTTAAGGACTTCGAGTCTAGGAAATGAATCTCCAAAGACGTGCAGATTTTTAATGTAACAATCTTTTGCTTTCAGTATCCGAAGATTGGGAAGGTTTCCCAGCACTGTCTTGCCGCCACCTTCTCTTATGGTTAGTTGAGTGATTGTCAATGGAAATGAACTTGAATCACTAGGAAGCATTGGGGATCCCTCGATTTTCAATTTTTGAAGATAACGTAAATGGTGAAGGCCTTCCAAAAAATCTACTGCTTTGTTCACTTCTTCAAGATTCAAGTTCCTGTCAATAAATCGTACTTTTAGTTCCCTTACAAAAGGAAATTTGTCCAGTGTGAGTCTGTGACAGCAAAAGTTTGCTCTCCATCATATATACATGCTATAATATCTTAGTTATACGAGAAAAAAAAAAAAATACAAATAGTAGTAAAATTGCAACAATCATATTTTTGCTCTCCATCATACAGAGCTCAGATGAAGATAACGACGGCAGTGTAATGAATAGGGAGATGCTATAATCGCAAACTATCATTGCCCGTTCGGACCTCGTATAAGCATAAACCCTAGATCCATTTGACTCCACAGAGATGGCCGGCCAATCGGACCCCAACCTATCACTCTTTTCTGCCGAAGAGGTCTCTCTCTCTCTCTCTCTCTCTCTGTGGGTTTGAGATTTAGCATGATTGTTTTGGATTGATTGGAAAATCTTGTTTGTTGTTCAGGTCGAGTTCATTGTAGAGGACGAGATGGTCGAGATCGTCCCCAATCTCAGAATGGTCGCTCTCAATTTCATCTGTGTATCTTTCTTTTCCGCCTTTACCCTTCCTTTGTCTATCTCTATCCCAAACGCAATTCATACATGATCTTTCTTTCTTTCTTTTATTTGTTTATACCAAGATTTCCCAGCATGAGCACTAGAACCCACTGCCGCATATGGGGTTCAGATCTACCATAGGCCGGCCAGCCGTATAAAATCCTTCTTCCGTGGCAGCGTTATTTAAGCTTCAAAAAGTTAAAAGTTTTCTTGGGTTGTGGTGGTGTAGAGGGAGAGAGAGGAGAGGGAAGAGATAATTGCAGAGGCTAGCCGTGGGGGTTTGGGTTGACTAGGGGGGAGAGAGAGAATGGTAAAAAAAAAAAAAAAAGTATAAAAAAATTAAATAATAATATTAAAAGAAAAATAGATAACGAAATAAAGAAAACGTTGAAGTTTGTATAAAAAAATTGAATAGGTAAAATAGAGAAAAAAGTAAAAGCAAATGAGTCATTAGCAGAAACTGTTTCATTTATCTCCCGCGTCCTGTGCTAACTTTATTTTATTATTATTATTATTTTCTAAGCAAATGAGAAAAATGATTATAGTAGAGGATCTTTCCCATTTCTGATCCGAATATAAGAAAGAATGAGAGATCCTGTGAGAATGTTTTCAAATACAAGATGAAAAACAGCCCATTTGACTAAAGCATGTGCTCTAAAATTGGCGGTACAGGATACTTTCAAAGCAGATCAACTTTGAAAATGAGCTAAAACTACATTAATATCTGAAATACAATTTGCAAAAGACCAAGAAAAGAAGAGAGAGGGATTGTTGATGGCTAAGATCACAAGAAGAGCATCTCCTTCCAAAGAGAAAAGATTACAACCAAAGGAAGAAGCCAATCTAGATGTAAGCAAGACAGCAAAGGTTTCTTCTTGAAGGGCATCAATGCAATTTAGTCTTTGAGTAGCAGCAGCCACAATGTAGGCACATGTATAACTCTCTTTCTTCCTTAAAGACTGCTGATGGTATTATTTTGGGTGGTAGGGATAATATTGGTAATCATTTAGTGCAACATTTCAGTTCCTTGTTTGCTTCTACTCAGTCAGTTTTTGATAATTGTTTCACTAGTTTGGTTGATAAGATTGTTATCGCTGAGGAGAATGTTTCTCTGTGCTTAGTTCCTACTGAGAATGAAATTTTTCTGGTTATCTTTGAATTGGGTTTGAATAAGGCTCTTGGCCCTGATGGTATGATTGAGTTGTTTTACAAGTCTTATTGGTCCATAGTGAAGGAGAGTGTGGCGAATTCTATCCAATCTTTTTTCAGGGGGGCTTTCTCGTTGAAGGAATTTAATCACACTAATATAGCCCTCATTCCCAAAATTGATAACCCTTACTTGGTGCATCATTTTAGGCCTATTAGTCTCACCAATTTTAATTACAAGATTATCTCAAAATTCTTTCAAACAGACTTAAGCCTATCTTGAATAAGATCATTTCTCCTATTCAGTTTGACTTTCTTAAAAGAAGGTCTATTCATGACAACACTATCCTTGCCCATGAGGTTTTTCACTCCATGAAGCAAAAAAAGGGAAATGGTGGTCTAATGACTTTGAAATTAGACATGGAAAAAGCTTTTGATTCTATGGAATGTGAGTTACTACTTAAAATCCTAGAGCTATTAGGTTTCAACTCTACTTGGATTCAATGGATTAGGCAATGTATTACCACCTCTTCATTTTCTATCTTTCTTGATGGTGCCCCTTTTGGTAAGTTTACTCCCTCTAGAGGTTTGAGGCAAGGTGACCCTCTCTCCCATTTTTTGTTTATTTTGGGAGCTGAAATTTTGTCCAAACTTATTGAGAGAGAAGAAAGTTTGGGCCTTCTTCATGGTATTAAAATGGCAAGGATGTGCCCTCCTATTTCTCACATGTTGTTTGCTGATAATGTTATTATTTTCTCAAAGGCCAATCTTAGTGAAGCAAGGGTAATTTTAAAGTGTCTTAACACTTACTCTTCCTGGTCAGGGCAGCATATTAATGTCTAAATCTGTTATTTTTTTTAGTAGAAACTGTAAATCTTCTGCTAAAGAAGCTGTCAATGGTATTATTCACTTGGCCCTGCTCCCCTGTGCTTATTTATCCCTCTAGGCATTGTCCTCGGCTTCAGTCTTCATATTCGGCCTTGTCTAGGCACAAGAAAAGTTCAACCTGAGGCAGCGTTCAAACACGAGACTGTGTAGTATACCGTATACGCGCTGTTGACTGCATTGCTTAGTCCTCGGTACCATTTCTCTTCGCCATCTCTCACTTTTGTCCTTTCCTACACTCTTCCCACCCATCATTCTAATTGCTTTTAAAAACCTGCCATTTCCTTGATACTTTTGTCTTGATTCAAATCATTATTTTTATTCGTGGGTATCTTTCTGTGATAATCATTTCTCGTTTTCTTCAAGATTACTCTACTAGACTACTACCCAGGTTTACGAAGAGCTCAGCTTTTGGAGAGGATCAGCGGGGTTTGGCTTGGATTTTGGCTCTGTGGAGGGTTGAAGTGAGAGAAAAGCCGTCTAGTTCTTGTCATTCCAGGTACCCAACATTCTTCCGATAGAGCCATAGAGGGCTAGCATAATTTTGTTGTTTTGTTCTCACAAGCAAATTTGTGAAAACTTGACATAACATAACATTCACACAACATCCCACAAGCAAATTTGCTTGTGGAGATTTATGAATTAGTTGCTTCTGTTGAACAAAATATGTATTGTCATGTAATTTGTAATTTATGTACTTTGTGATTAGTATTGTCTTATCTATGATTAATGAATTACAATTCCAAATTTAACATTTACTCCGACTGGAAGGAAAAAATAATTATTAAGAGGGTGATAAATGGATTACCGCAAGAGTAAGACTCCTTTTGATTTGCAGACTAAACCATTAAAATAGATTAACTAATCCGAAGTATAATTATTCCTTTATTTGGTAACACATTATTTCTGGGAATAGTTTATTCTTATAGGATTACTAATCCCATATACACAGGATTAGTAAGTCACTAAAAATGAGTGGCTTAGTTAATTTTTAAAGAATGAAATACATTTTTCAAAAATAGCCATATATATATTAAAAACTTAAAACAAAATAAAAAATAAAAAAAAATGAAAAATAAAGTGGGTGGCTTGACCACCAACGTACAAAAGATGTCGAGGGTGGTCGCACCACCCCCAGACGCCTCGGGGGACCACCTCCGAGTCGTTCCATCACATTTTGGGGTGGCCCCGACCATTGGGGTGGTCGGCCACCCATTTTATTTCAAGTTTTCTTTTTTAAAAAAATTTTAATATGAGTTTGAAAAAAAAAAATGGGGTCATTCGTAATTTTGATTCAATTTCAATTTTTGCATGTGTGGTTTTACCAAACTAATGAATATGAATAACTATTCTATTCTACACTCTTATATTCCTAATAATAGCTATTTATTTTCTAATGGACTAGATATTTGGCGAACCAAAGGAGGCTTAAATCATCCAACCACCATGATAATAAAGGAAGAATTAAAAGAAATATTTAAATAGATTAGAGAGATTTAGAGAGTTTGTTGTGGGGTGTGTTTAGAAAGTGCACTTTTTAGTTCAAAACTTTTTTGCAGCATTGGGAAAAGAACCCAATAAAAATATATTTAATTTTTTAATGTAACATGCTGCTTTTTTAATATGTAACATTTTCAAAGGATTTTAATGTCTAAAAGGAGCCAAAATTTCGTAATTTAAAATACAATATTACTCAATTCTGTATCAAAGTCGACTGATAATTGCAGTGTATATAAACGTCTACAGGAGATGGGAAAAAAAAAGTTTTTGTAGATAAGCACTCTCGTTAAAGAACACTATATTACTCAATTCTGTATCAAAGTCGACTGATAATTGCAGTGTATATAAACGTCTACAGGAGATGGGAAAAAAAAAGTTTTTGGAGATAAGCACTCTCGTTAAAGAACACTATACTAGATCGAAATCAAAACAATAACTTGTCTAGTGTCTACCTTAATTTCTTCATTGACTTCAATTCCTCATCAGCCATTTCCTCGTTTCTACCAACTTGTCTATATATAATTAATGAGTGGTACACAGTAATAAATCCAGTACAATTGTAGTGACCCAAATATTTAATTAAGTATAAGTAGCTTAGTTAAATGGTTAATTTGAACTTTGGGTCACTAGGATCTGTCAAAAAGGCATCTTAGGGAATTACACTTTTAGACCGGACGTACACAACTTTCTGGCGGATGTACGCTATTGTCTTTTAGTGCAGATGTACGCTAGGTCAGGCGGACGTACACTCTTGTCTTTTTCCGCGAACGTACGCTGCTTTTTGGCGGACGTACGCTGGGGGACCACCTGACATACGTTGACATATAGTACGCCGTACTTTGTGAATAGTACACGGACGTACGCTCAAAAGTACCGGATGTATGCTACTTTTTGGAATACCCTCATGGTAATACTTAGGCGTATGAGACAGCCTTTGGACCACTGTGTAATAGTACTGGACGTACGCTGCTTTCTAGCCCTATAAATACTCACTCGCCCATTTCACACCAAATCCGCCCATCAACCCCTCTCTACGCCCCTAGGCTGTCAATAGACCGTTTTGTGAGTGTTTGTGAGATTTCGTGAGTGTTTCGATGCTGTCGAATGAGAAACTCTTGAGGTTTTGCTTTAAGGAGGTAACGCTCGGTTTTCTTAGCTTTTAATACGTCATTATGCTGATCGATTACAGTTCTATGTTGCTAGTTGTTAGCTTAATTATGCTTCAATCTTGCTTAGACTAGCGTTACGTTAGCTTAGCGTTGATACTTTGCATGGAGGTTTCGATCTGTGTTAAGAGGCCCTAGGAAGCCCTTGTTTGCCTTAGGAGTCGGAGAAATAGGTGGACAGTGGAGAGAAAATGAGGTTCTCCCTAAAAGACGTCTGAGCGAACGTACCCCTTCGTGTCACAATGGACGTACGGTTCCGAGTCCGAATGTACGGCCAGTGTGTTACAGGGAAACCCTATTTTCACCAGCTATCTCATAGCTCTTATTTCCTTGTTCTAGAGTTGTTTTAGTAGAAATAAAACTGATGATAGATATTTTCTCAATATTCGAGGTTATGGAGCCTCAAGGGAATTACATGGAGGAGCTTTACGGCCCGGGTGAGTACAAACTCACATGGATGCTTTGTTGTTACTTTTCCTGCATTGCATATCTATTTTATATATATCAAACATGCATATTCTGCAACTCTCATGAAATACATTTTGGAACTACGGGTAACTCTCTTTGGTGAAAACGTGTGTCTGTTAACAATATAATAATGAGACTTGTAAGACTGTGCATGTAAAAGACTGATAAGACTAATTACATTGTATGACATGGTACACCGGTTTGTGCGGTATAATGGCCATGGGCTTACTATACGGGTTAGCTTTATGGTCAATGTGTGCGTGTGTGAGGGCTTTGGATCCAATGACTCGTGACCAATGATGCAGCCATTCCCAATTGATGGTTACTATAAAACGGACATTATTAGCGGTGTGGGTCACCTGAGGTTGGACTTGGGCGTGCCGCTAGTGTTACGTATGGTATGTTTCGTGCAATGGCTGGGGCACTGGCATTGTACTATAGGTCCCTCGGGACAGCGTCAATCTTGTTGAGAATGAGTAATATCTCAGGTAGACCATATTGTTGAACTATTACTATTACTTATGATTATAAGCATATATTATATTATATATATATATCACCTGCATGATAACTGTCATCTCATAATGTTGCATGTGTTTTATAAATAAAAGAATCCACAAATTAATGACGGGTACGTCATGTAGATTTCTACTTACTAAGTCGTCGGACTTACTCTTGTATTATTTCATTTTTTTCTCCATATGTACGATTATGCTGTTATAGATAGTGTATATTGTGAAGCATCCGGTTCTTGTGGAGGATTCGATCTAGGAGATGCTTGAGGACTTATTGCAAGCTTGAGCGAGCACTCATGGTAACTAGTATTTTTGAGTTATGTTGTAGACATTAGGGCTTGATGCATGATTGCTTGCATATTAAGGTTTAACATAGATCCCTTGTACTTATGTTATAGTATGATTTCTGCTATTTTGATGATCTTTGGTTAGATTCTCTGGTTATACTGATTTAATGTCTATAGTACTTTATTACTTCTGCTGCTTGATATCCTCTGTTTTTTATGAGTAGAGGCCCCGAAGGTCTTGTTCGGAGTGGAACAAGGCTGGGAGACAAATCGTTGAATTAATTACTAGTTAATTAATTCTCGTGACATTACAACAATAATAACACTACCTTTAGAATAAATAATTTCACGTGAAACACAAATGTTTCATTTGATAATGATTTTATAAAAAAGTATTTTCTTTTGGGGGACAATTTGGATATATTTAACAAATGTGGCCAATTTTTCTATAGAAATTAAGCAAAAGTTAGCCATGTTTGTGAATATTTGACAAATATGGGCCATTTTTACACCAAAAACAAAACTAGGCTGTGTCCAAGCGTGTTTTTTCTTTTGTTAACAATTTCGAGATATTGATCTAACAGACAAACATGGCCCAACTTTTCCACCAAAAGCAAAATAATTAGGCCATGCTAACGTCTTCTTTCTTTCTTTCTTCTTCCTTTTTTTTTTTAAATTTTTTTTTATTATATATAAAAATAAATTTATCATTTGATTTGTGGAGCTTATGTGTAAGACGCATATGACTTTATAAATCTAATAATAATTTTAAAAAGTAAAAAAATTAAAAAAAAAAATGATCAAAAGGGATGAAGCATTGTTCTTGGCAAAATAACTTGTTTCAATCTATAAATTTCAAGTTTATTTCGGAGCCACGGCCTCTACCATTATATTAAATAAAATGAAAGTTTACAAGCAATCGCTCAATCAAGAAAAATCTATACACATTCTCTCACATATTTTTTAGTGTACGTATTTTTTTAGTGGACATATTTTTTTAGTGGATTTGTTGCAGCTTTCACTTATATAATTAATATAGAGTTTTCCGTAGTCTAAAAATATGTACTTTTTCATATTTTTTTTTATAGAATAAACCTTTATTATTATAAGGGAATATACTAATTAGGGACGTGCATTGTTGTATCTTTCTTAATTATTTAATTGGGATGTTGCTAAAGTAAAACGACCCATATTTTTTAGAGGGTCCATTTTACTATTAAAATGATCCCTAGTGGAATTGTTTTGTTAAAAAAAAAAATCCACTAAAAAACGTCTAAACACATCTTTTTTTATTTTATTTTATGAATGAGTAACTTTCATTGACCAACAATTAAAACACTTTACAAAGAAAAGCTAAAACACTTAGCTAAAGCTGTACAAGCAAAAACTCTACAATATTAAGCCAATATCCTATCTATACTCCAAGCACTACAAAGAATATCATTTCCTCTAATCTTTTTAAATCTACATTTCGTAGTAAACTGGATCCTCACCTCCCATCTAATGAGTTGAATAAGCTTCTCTTCAGTGCACTGATTATTGTTATGTCTCAAAGCATTACGATTCCTCCAAATATTATATATTGTAGAAGCAAAAACTAGCCGACATAAATAAGCCTTCATAGTTTTGCCCTTTCACTCCTCCAACCCCAAAGAAACCACATCTTCCCAACAAATAGACGGATTAAGCATGCTACAAAGAATCATAACTTGCTGCCAAATTCTACTACTATAACCACAAGCAAAAAATAAATGATCTCTGTCCTCATGATCAGTTACATGTCTACAAAAAATGCATTTCACATCCCTTTGAAAGCCCCATATCAACAACTTTATCCCAGTGGTCAAAGCATCCCGCATTGCTAACCAAGTGATGAAAGCTTGTTTAGGAATTGAAAAATGAAACTAAACCAATGACCACCAATCCACAATATTTTTCTTAACCCGAATGGAATCCCAAGTATCTGAGCAAGAGGACGTACTAGTTTTTGAAGCATTCCATTTTGGCTTATCCTTATCACCCATAGGAACCATACACAACCTACTTTAAATATTAACAAGATGATTCGAACGAGCAGCAGACCAATACCATTGACCATTATGAATGATAGAATCTAACTGGGCCTCAAGTTTACTATAAGCATCATAGATGACTTTATGCCCATATTTCTCATAGAGCATCCCATCCGGTTGCCAAGCATCAAACACATGTTTTTTTTGTTGTTGTAGGGATAATAATTTTGATAATTATTAATTGGGGGCCGCCGTCTAATCTACACTATTCCCTTGACTTTAAAAGTCAAGGTCTTGGAGTAGTTTTTCACATGCTCATTCATCTGCTTTATTTTTTAGCTTCTTCATTTCAAGCTTGTTGAAAGTTTATTTCATTACAGGGATGGATCCCAGATTGGTGGAGGTAGCGCTTAATGGAAACGTTATTGAACTGAAAAGATTACTTGAAGAGGACTCCCTCTTACTGGATAGAAGTTCAGTGGCCGTGTACCCTGAAACTGCCCTACACATTGCAGTCATGCATGGGCAAACAGAGTTTGTGAGGCAGCTACTGAAGCTTAAACCAGATTTAGCCACCAGATTGGACAAGGGTGGGTTTAGCGCAATACACATAGCCTCTGCAAATGGGTTTGAGGAAACTGTGAGAGAGCTATTGAAGTTTAGCCGTGAGCTTGCCATTCTCAAGAGCAGCGATGGAAGGACTTCTCTTCATTGTGCAGCTGTAGCTGGGAAGGTTCAAGTCCTTAAGGAATTGTTCAGCTTTCGTCCGGACTGTATAGGTGAAGTGACTCTAAAAAGCGAGACTGCATTTCACCTCGCTGTGAAGTATAACCAATTTGATGTCTTCAAAGCCATGGTTGATCTATCCAAGAAGATGAGAAACATAAAGGATATTCTGAATGCTGGGGATGAAGATGGCAACACTGTCTTACACCTTGCAGTTGCTAGGAAGCAGAGTCAGGTAAATAATGCCATCTTTTACTCTACACGCGATGTTGCTTTAATTTTAATAAACATTTCCACACAGCTTTTCCTCTTTTTTTCCTTTTAAATAACGACAGTAGAAAGTGTTAAGAAAGGCACCAACAACTGAGGACCAGGAAATGACAGAGACTTCATTTTCTGATCCCTAACAGTTTCGGATATACTCAAGTCAAACAACCACATCACCTCAAACAGCTTCATCAGCAAAGGAAGATAAATCATTGAATTATTTGCTGGATTGAAATGATTGGCAGCTAATTCATAAGCTGTATTTGTTTGGTATTATTTAAACAAACTTCATTCAACGTTAGTTGCATGAATATGATAATCTCTACCAGCATACGCGCGTGCTTAGTTACAGTCTAATCATGTCCATATGTGAACTATTCAATTTTGAATCATATAATTGTTGAAGTCAGTTTATTTTCCTTGGATGATCGTAAAGCTGCTGTTGATATGGCTGAATGATGATAAAGTTTTTGTTCATATGGATTTATCTTCCTTTGGTGATGAAGCTTTTTGAGGTGATGAGGTTGTTTGACTTGAGTTTTTCTGATACTGCTGACTTGAGTGCTTGTGATTTGTTTAGGCGTAAAGTCTTCACTCATACTACTAACTGATGCTGAACAAAATTACTGTTGTTTTGACGGCGCATATAGATGGAACTGGGGTGGCCGGTGTAGGCCATGGCCACCAACACAAGGAAAAAAAAAAAATTAGGAGCTTTTTTTTCTTCTTATTGGCCCCTACCCACTAACATTTTTGGCTCTTGGTCTCTACCCATACCAAAGTCTAGCTCCATCTAATAGTACTAAACAAGAACTAAGGATTAGAGATGGTAAAGATAATTTATGAAGAGAGAACTAAGATTACTCTATTGTGTCGGTAGGTAGGGATTTTTTGTAATTTTACTACCTTATCGTTAGCAATTTGAACAATAAATATAAAAGAGTTAATATGAGTTGGAGTTGAAAGATAAAAAACTAGTTTAAGTACTAGTCACCTCTCTATTTCTCTCTCTCTCTCTCTCTCTCTTGAGAATAACTTCAATGTGGTCCTTGCAGAAAATGTGGCTTTTATCCCCACCATTCAGACCTTGCCACCTTAGCTTTTAACAAAATAAACCCTTGCTAACAAAACACTGGATTATATGAGAAAAACAAACTTTAAAATGAATTAAAAAAAAAAGAGGTGGCTTACGCTGCCACACCTTGGCAGGGGTGGCTCTCGCGGCCACCCCTAGGCCATCTGGGGTGGCTAGAGTGGCACTCCTGCCAAGGTGTTTAGCGTACGCCACCCTGAGCCCAGGGGTGGCTCGCGGCCACCCCCACCGCCTACATGCAGGCAGCCACCCTTCCCATTTTTTAAAACTAATTTTGTAAGTTTTTTTTTTTTTTTCTCAAACCTGATATAATTAGATGCGGCATTGTTTTTTTTCTAAACTTTAGTTTGGTGAGTTTGTCTTTGGTGTCACTTTTTGATTGGTTCCTTTATGCAAAGACCACATAGAAGCTACTCTCCTCTCTCTTTATTACTAAAAGACACAGCAAATAATTAGACTAGAGGAGAGTGGAGGAATTATTCTTCATATATCACTTGTATAAAAAAATCTTACAAGCCTATAAATAGAGGCATACAAAGACTAACTTACAGGACTTTTACTTCTCCTGATTTATTGTAATAACTAACAAAAACTGTTCTCCCTTAAAAAAAAAACAAAACAAAACAAAACAAAAACTCTTCTCTATGTTAAGACTTCAATTGAGAATTGAATAAACACATTAGTTTAGGAAACAAAAGTCCATTATTAATTAAAAGAACTTATAACTTGCACCATTTAGAAAAAAAGTCTCTTAATTTTTGATTTGTTGAGAAAAATCGCTTGTAGGAAAAACTCTCTTTAGTTTTGCCTTTCTATTTGTTTGGGTTGGATATAGTGAGGTCGCCTTTTGTGGGATTTAGTTTCCTCGTGTTTGATTTCCCTGAACTCTGAGGGGTTGGGCTATTGGTAAGTTTGCTGTTTTGTTTGAGCATATATACAAATTACTTATTCGTCAAAATTTTTTTAAAAAAAATTAATTAATTAATTCATGCCTCATTATATTCTTTAATGCTTTCACAATCTAAAGTTCTTATTACAGGTGGTGAAATTGCTACTTTGTGATGGTAGCCAACAAGAAACAGTCCTTGTGAATTTGACCAACAAGAGTGGTTTTACTGCTTTGGATGTGTCGGATGTGATACAGCAAATGGCGGGTGAACCCACTGATTTCATGCTCAGGGATTTGCTTCTGCGTGCTAGAGCCTTGAGAGCATCAGAAGTTAAAAACTTTGAAACAGCTCAAGTTCATCACGAGCAGATCTCAGCAATGCCACCACCTCCAAAGACTACTCCCCAGACTCTCAGGCAGTTCTTATTACTTCTGAACCCTTTGAGATTTTGGAAAAAGTTAGCAAAGGAAGTGAAAAATTCTCCATCACAAACTCAAAATGCTTTGCTGGTTGTGGTTGTGCTTATTGCAACTATGACCTATCAAGCCATATTAAGTCCTCCCGACGGAATTGGTGGCGAAGTCGACTCACCAGACAAATATGATGGACACTATTCCAAGAAATTCATAGACTTCATTCCATTCATGATTCCCAACACTATTGAATTTTTTGTATCGCTCATAGTGATTATTTTGGCTATGGATGAGTACTTTCCACTCAAAGCATTGCTAGGGATCGCTGTGCGTTGCATGGGTGCAAGTTATCTTTGCGGGCTTTTGTTGATTACACCTCTGACGTCGTATAGTGCTAAAACTGCTGCCGCCATCGTGAAGATAATAATAAGAATAATCGTCTTGATCGATGTACTTTGGTTGACCTTAGGTTAGCTAGGTCAGTCAAGATATTAGTCAAGATAATTAATCAAGAGATGGTTGTCTAATTAGGCTCTAGACATAGTCACATAAAGTTATTGTTGTATGATACAAGCTAGATTTGCTTTCTTATTTCTTTGAAGCATAACATGTACGCTTGGTAAACAGAATTAATTACCACTCAAATAAATTATCAATTATCGTTCACGTGATCTCAGATAGTGTGCAGAGTTTGCTTTGGCCAAGGAATCGCACTTGTTATCTTCTATACTTCTTGGACAGGAAGAAGCATTAATTGGTGTAATATGTATTCTATTAATGATTAAGTGATTAAATTTATTATTTTTATGAGCTTAAATTTTTAAGACAAATAGTAATTTAACATTGTATCAGAATCAAAGATCGTGAGTTATTCGAACTTTGACTCAATCAATTCATTTTTTATTTAAATTAAATATTTTATGTGTTAAATCTCACCTATTAAAAGAGAGTTTGAGTTCACACTTAATAGAGAGTGATAAAGTAATGATTAAGTGATTAAATTTACATAACTAGCAATTTAATAATAAAAAATGATTAAGTAATTAAATTTACTTCGAAATAACTGATAATTTAATAATAGGAATGGAAAAGTTTGATGGCAAGGCCAAATTCCAAGAATGCAACAATGTTTTGTTTGGGTACGCTAATACTATAATATTCTTCAGCAAATCCAAAATCAAATTTAGTTGATGATGGGCTGACTGGAGGTAATACTCAGGTTTGAGAGGCTTCCAAACTTGATAGTGATTGGGGTGAGCTTTTTCAGTCTGAAAGTGTAGGGGTTTCTTTGCAGTATTTTGAGCCGGAGGTTATTGATGGAAAGGTTGTTGTTGAGCCACCATATGAGGTTATTGAAGAATTCATTTTCAAATGGAGCTCTAGTGTAGTAGGGCAATTTCTAGATAAGCCTCTTCCTTATTATCATGTTAAGAAGGCAATGGATATTCTTTGGAAGCAATTTGGCCGTGAAGGTGGAGGTGTTTGTTTTGATAATGGTATGTAAATCTTTCGATTTGCTGATGAGGCTACTAGAGATGAAGTTTTATCTGCTCGATTATGGCATATTTCTAATAAACCTCTTATTCTTCGAAGGTGCGAACCTCTTTTTAGTAGTCCCTACATCGGATTATGACAGTGCATTTTCAGCTTCAACCTATTTGTGGTAGTGTCGCTGGTTCCATATTGGGTTTCAGATAGGCTTGCCTTAATCTGTTCCCCTTTTACTTCTGTAATCGCCTTGTGCGGCCCCTTAAGAGGACTGGGTTTTATTTGTCCTATTTTCTAGCTAGTTTAATTATTTATGCACTGTTTTAGTTTTTTTTTAGTCTATTGTTAGAGAGCTCATACCATTTTCATTTTAGGATCACTCATTTCTTCTTCCGTTTGGATAAGAAATGGGAATGATCTCTCCCTGTAGCCCTTTCCTTATTCAATTAAAAAAAAAAAAAAAAGGGAGGTGCAGGAGCCTTAATTAAGACTGTTTGAAGTTGAAAACGTTGACACTGCTCAAGTTCATCTCAGCCAGATTTCGGTGAGGGCGGCAGCACCTCCTCCCCAGACTCTCCGGGAGTTGTTAATACATGAGATATCACTTCTAAACCCTTGGAGATTTTGAACAATGTTAGCGAAGGAAGTGAAAAAGTTACCATCACAAACTCAAAATACTTTGCTGGTTGTGGCTGTTCTTATTGCAACTATAACCTACCAAGCCGTACTAAGTCTTCCCGGTAGCCTTTATATCGATAGAAAGTACACTGCTACTGTTATATAAAGCGATTTACATGTATTCTCTACATTCATAGTTCCCAACTCTATTGGATTTTTTTGCATCGCTTGCAGTGATTATTTTGGTTAGAGATGGATTTCCACTCAAAGCGTTGCTGGGGATTGCTGTGCGCTGCATGGCTGCAAGCTATCTTTGTGGGGTTTTCAATTGGACCTACTAGTTTAAATGCTTCACATTGGGCATTGATAACAATAGGAATAATAGTCTTGATGGACTTTGTTCGCTTTGGCTGCTGGTTAGTCAATAGATGGTTAGAGACAGAAGTAGAAGAATCTAATGATTTTTGTGTGGTTTCACTAGACAAACACTTGCCAAATATAGTTGTCTAGTGTTGCATATCTACTGGTCGGAAAAGCCTTGAGCATGCATAAATTAAGGTTGTTAGTTGGGAGTCTGTCAACTTGAAGAAAATGGTCGTCTTGAGTTTTAGTATGGTATGCTTGAATAGTTGAATGTGATGTAGAAATTACCCTTTAAGATTAGAATGTATATTGGGCTTTGCCTCTCATTCTTAAATAAAAGACCAGGGCCCAATCCAAAAAAGGCCCTAACAACAGTACATTAAAAGAGACCTAACTTACAAAAAAGAAAAAGAAGAAGAAGAAGAAGAAAAATAAAAAAAGAGACCTAGCTCTCCTAGTTTAAAAGAAGAGGTGTGATATAGGCACAACTTAAGTCCAACTTTGGCCCAACTTCTAAGCCAAATTTCACTTTCTCTCTCTAATTTAAGGTTTTCTCTCTCCTCCACATCAGTTGTTTTAAAAAAATTTATTAGACAAGTTAGACTAAAGTTGGACTTAAGTTGTGCCTGTATCATTATTCTTAAAAGAATACTCACCTAGTCACCTCCCAACTCCCGGTGTTGTCGGCTCAGACATTCACCCAATTTGGAACCATCTTTGTCACCGATGACTTTATCACCGAAAGCGCAGATCCAAATTCACCCGCGGAAGTTGGCCGTGCACAAGGCATGTACGTGACAGCGGGGTTGGACGGGCTGAATTCACATGTGATGTGTGTTCACAAATAAGGAATACAGTGGAAGCACCTTGGAAATACAAGGTGTTAGCTAGCAAGCAATTTGAGGTTGTTAGAGAGATTTCCGTGGTGGCTGGGACAGGGAAATTTCGGTTTGCTAGGGGCAGTGCTACCTTTGACACATATTTGATATTTCTTTCATTTTCCTACCCACCACGCTGTTAATTATTCGATCGGTGCAACGTGACGGTGCAGCATTACTAGCTAGTTGAAATTTTATATTGATGGGGTCAGAGAAATAAGAAATGCGAACCTATGGTTCTTTGTCAAGGCTAAAATGCCAAGTCCTATGGTCTTTTTTTTTTTTTTTTTTTTTTTTTGTTTGTGTTTTACACACAATGTGTTTTGAGGACAAAGTGACGTAGCGGAAGACTAAGGTAACTAACCAAAGAGCAGTGTCTTTTATTCTGTATAGAGAAGCGTTTTCGTCTTCTATCCAAAAGATAAAAAACAAGCCCGTAGGCTAAAAGCAGAGTATTTGAGAGAAAATTCTCTGATTTGATAATAATTCAATTGATAAGTTTTGTATATTAAGCTATCCTATTTACAGAAGAGAAATACTTGTAGAGAAAGTAAACTTAATCCTAATAATAATAGTATACCTAATCCTAATAAGAAAATAGTATACCTAATCCTAATAAGAAAATGAAACTAATTAAAGTAAATCTAACCCTATTAAGGAAATGGAATAACGTCCTAATAAAATAAAATAAAATCCTAATATAAAATTGACAATCAATGAGAATCGTGACAATCTTTCATTTAGTATTTTCATTGTCTGAGAATAGGTAAAATTCTGGTCAAGTATCGTTGCTCCAATATTATTTTTGATATTTTCCTTATTTTCGTTTTTATCGAAAATATAGGTAAATATCGTCCTACATTACACACCCCCACTTGAAACAAACTCGTCCTCGAGTTTTATTTGGGACATGGCATGCGCAGCTCCTTCAAAGAAAGGAATTTGGAGAAATCTGCATATATAGCCCTAGGACATGATTTTTCCTTTTCATCTACTTCTACAAAAATTTCTTCAACGATTTCTTCTTGGATGTCATCGATCTTCAACTACACTTTGTTTTTTTTTCAAGTGAATCACCAAATTTCATGGTGATCGTGATGAGTTGCACATGTGACGGAGGAGGTGGTGGTTGTTCTTTCACTGGTGTAGCCATTGGAGCAAATAGTTGTTGCGACACAAATTGTTTCTTTGACGGGAGCTCCAATTTTTTAACCAAATTAAAAGCTTCCACATCCCTTTCACCGTAATTAATATTCTCTTCATAGGCGGAGTGCCTATTTGGAGATTTATGAATACCGTTACAGACATGTCAAATATGGCTTACGTCATCGTCAAGGAATCAGTCAACATACGGATACTGAACAAGTTTTCTTCGGAACCCATAGTCATCATGGGCATCCTTGTGATTCCAAAAGGGACCCATCTGCATGTGTTCTAACGTCTCCCACAACTAGCGTATGATCTTGTTGCACCGTGTGTCAAAACTCCTGAAATTCGGCTCTCAAAGGAGCCTTTAATTGCTTAATGTATTGTTGGTAGTTAGATCTTGAAACAACATCTCTCTCAAGAACGACGTCGTTATAAAACTTGTTGTAGTATAAGTTGACAATTGAATCTGGATAACGCCAGCTCTGATACCCCATGAATTTGGCTCTCGAAAGAGCCCCTCTCCTACAAGCAGCGTTGTTGGAGAAGTTTGTCATCATTGCGCTGACTGGCCATGATTAGGATAAAGCCTGCTCTGATACCAATTGATGTAGTAGAAGACTAAGGTAACTAACTAAAGAGCATCGTTTTTTATTCTGCAAGGAGAAACGTCTTCATCTTCTAACCAAAAGATAAAAAACAAGCTTGTAGGCTAAAAGAAAGATAAAACATAATAATTCAATTGATTGGTTTTATATAATAAGCTAGCCTATTTATAGAATAGAAAAACTTGTAAAGAAAGTAAACCTAATCCTAGTAGCAATAGTATACATAATCCTAATAAGGAAAAGAAACTAATTAAAGCAAATATAATCCTATTAATTAAAGAAATGAAATAAAGTCCTAATAAAATAAAATAAAATCCTAATGTAAAATAGACAATCACCGGGAATCGTGATAATCTTTCATTTTGTATTTCAATTATTTGAGAACGGGTAAAATTCTGATCAAGCAGTGTTGCTTCAATATTATTTTTGATATTTTTCTTATTTTCCTTTTTACCGAAAATATTTGTAAAATCATCCTACATAACCAAGTTTCCTCAAAGTAGCTATTGAATGTTATGGCTTAGTGGGTTCGTATCAAGTGGCATCAAAGCAAAGTTGATTATTTTCTATAGCAATCACCAGCAACCACTACCATTCTAAAACCAAAAGAATCCACCATCCAACCACCGTTGCTACGCAAAACGCAGCCACCGTTGACACCAAATTGCTGATCAACCATAAAACCCATAAACACCCCTACCCATTAATTAACCAAGCTATCCTTGTTTTCGATCTCCTTTTTCCCCATTAACGTCACCACCAAGTGCCCTAGCGTTGCAAGGGCTTTCTCTAAAAGTCGTTTTAATATAAAGAGCACCAAGAGGGTGTTCGGAGAGGACGTTGGCTTTGAAGGAAAAGAAATTTTGAGTCGTTGATGAAAAATGGCATTTCTAACTGTGTTGTAAGAAAAATGTAGTATTTTGATCTTATTTTTGTTGTTGTGGCATCTTACACTTATTGGAGGGCTCAAATAGTTGAATTTTTGCAACATCGATCTTTATATAAAATATTCTCGTCAAGATCAGATGGTCCAAAGAAATTAAAAACTATAGAAGAATCTTAAGGCGTAGAACCTTTTGTGTGCTTTCACTTGCCAATAGTGGTGCATGCGTCTAGTACTGGTCGCACGGGAAACTCAAGAAAATGTGACTTGACTTTTAGGGTATGTTTGAGTGGGCGTTTGAGAGGTCTAAAGTGCATTTAACACTTAAAAAGTTCGTTTGAAAGAATTGTACATATTTGGTATAAAAAAATGAAAGCGCTTTAAAAGGTAAAAAAAGCTCAAATGACAAAAACACACTTTTGACAAAAGCTTAATTTAAGCTTTTACCATTTTTTTTTTTTTACTTAAAATTTCTATTTCTAAAACACAATTTCAAACATGCTCATAATATAATATACCTACCTTGTTTTTTTAATATCGTGAAATTGTCAAAGAAAGAAACATACCTTTAATTTACTTTTAGCTAGACCGAGAAAAACACGCACACACTTTTAATGATGCCTATACCGAAAACACTGCACAACTTTTCCACCGAAAACACAACTTGGCCATATTAAAAAAATTAAAAAAGACAAATTTCAAACAGGATGATCATTAACCAAAATTATTAAAATTGGAAACTTTGAGAATTAAATTTAAATTCCAAGAAAAATTATGGACTAATTTTGATTTTTATTTCCAAAAAAAAAAAAAAAAAAAATATGTAGGTAACCCAACACCCTAGCCTTATGGTCTGTGCATGTATCATATATATTACATATGAGACATAATGATGCAAGATCGGTTTTATAATATACCTACCTTGTTTTTTTAATATCGTGAAATTGTCAAAGAAAGAAACATACCTCTAATTTACTTTTAGCTAGACCGAGAAAAACACGCACACACTTTTAACGATGCCTACACCGAAAACACTGCACAACTTTTCCACCGAAAACACAACTTGGCCATATTAAAAAAATTTAAAAAGACAAATTTCAAACAGGATGATCATTAACCAAAATTATCAAAATTGGAAACTTTGAGAATTAAATTTAAATTCCAAGAAAAATTATGGACTAATTTTGATTTTTATTTCCAAAAAAAAAAAAAAACAAAAACAATATGTAGGTAACCCAACACCCTAGCCTTACGGTCTGTGCATGTATCATATATATTACATATGAGACATAATGATGCAAGATCGGTTTTACCCATTTTGATCAAACCCGTTAAAAAAATTATATCTATTGATTTTGACATCACATTGAGACAAACTTGGTGGCCGGCCAGGGCTTATGAAGAGGGCTACAATTTTGTATTTTAAGAAAAAAATTTAATTCCAACATACGTTTACTACACGATAGGTGTTTAATTTGTATTATGTTTGCTACGTGGTATTTTTATTTCATTTTATTATTATTATTATTATTTTTAGGGTTTTGAATTTAGGTTCTATATAAGCTTAATTAATAAGATGGCCAGCCTTAGCGGTCAGATGATATATTTTGATGAGTTTATCAAGGAGTTTTCTCCTATTTTGCCTCAATTTCATGATTGACTCTTAATTTTGAGAAGAATTGTAACTTTTGTGTTTTGTTTGTCTTTGTAAACTAACTCAATACCACGCTGCATCACATAACTCGACTATTAGGGCCTTCATAATTATAATAAAATGTCAAGAGGATGTGTTATAGCTGTTTTTTTTTTTTTTTTTGAACTTTTTGGAGAAATGTGTTAGCTTAATTACCTATAGGCTAAACCATAAGACACGATTAAGCAATACATTGTTCCCTTGACTTCAAAGTCAAGGTCTTGTAGCAGTTTTCGCTATATATATGTTCCTCATTCATTTGCTTTAATTATTTTTTGTTTCTTCTTTTGAAGCTGTTGATTCCATTAGAGGGATGGATCCCAGGTTGGTGGAGGCAGCGCTTAATGGAAACTCCATGGAACTGCAAAGATTACATGGAGCGGACTCCCTCTTACTAGAGAGAGATTCACTGTACCCTGAGACTGTCCTACACATTGCAGCCATGGGTGGGCAAACAGAGTTTGTGAGGGAGCTACTGAAGCTAATTAAACCAGATTTTGCCACCAAACTTGACAAGGATGGTTTTAGCGCAATACACATAGCCTTTGCAAAAGGGTATGTTGAAATAGTGAGAGAACTACTGATATTTAGCAGGGAACTTGCCCGTCTTAAGAGCAGGGATGGAAGGACTTCTCTTCATTGCGCAGCTGTAACTGGGAGGGTTCAAGTCATTAAGGAGTTGCACGGCTTTTTTCCCGACTGTATCGGAGAAGTGACTCTAAGAGGCGACACTGCGCTTCACATAGCCGTGAAGTATAACCAGTTTGAGGCCTTTGAAGCCATGTTTGATATAGTGAAGCAGCTAAACATGGAGGAAATTATGAGTGCCGGGGATGAAGATGGCAACACTGTCTTACACCTTGCGGTCGCTAGGAAGCAGACTCAGGTAACTAATGCCATCTTTTTAATAAACATATCCACAATGTTTTTCCACTTTTTCTCCTTTTAAATAACGAAGGCACCGACAACACAGGACCAAGGAAACGACAAAAACTTCAGATTCTGATCTTTAACAGTTTCGGATAACTCAAGTCAAACAACCTCCTCGAACAACTTCATTAGCAAAGGAAGATAAATATGTGAATTATTTGCTGGATTAATTAAAATGTTTGGCAGTTTAAATTCATAAGCTGTTTATGTTTAGTATTATTTATAGACTTTATTAACTGTTAGTTACATGAATATCTGTTTAATTGTCAATTATTCCAAAAGTTTAAGCTCAAGATGTAAAGTTTTTTCTCACACTTATAAAGTGACAACCAGTCCCTTCTACAACTAATGTGGGATAATCCCAAACTTGTTGATAAACCTGGGCTCTAATACTAGTATTGGGTGGTCTTGGATCTCTCTTAACCCCAAAAGTTAGGAATAGGATTCTCTCCAGTCCATTTTGAATTGGAGAATATCCAGTTAATGGCCAAGATCACTCTAGAAAGATCATAGGGCCATAAATGAGACACATGTCCCTTTAATAGAAATAATAATGAAATATTATTTATACTTTAAAAATAATTAAAAATTAAGATAATAAACAATTAAAAAATATTTTAAAAAAACTACGTGGTGGCTGGCTTGCCCATAGGGGGTGGTCGGACTGCCCCTGCTAGCTTGGGAGTGGCTTTAGCCACCCCAAACCGGGGGCCGAATTGAAGCCACCCCATGGCCCTTGGGGGTACATGGTCCGACCACCCTCAACGGCCAACAATTTATTTTTTTTTTTTTTTTTATACCTTGGGCGTGGCCGGACTACCCCTAATGGCCATAGGGTGGCTTCGGTTGCCCCAAATCGGCCAGGCCAACAATTTTTTTTTTTTTTTTGGGCCTTAGGGGTTGCCCGACCACCGCCAATGGCCATAAGTAGCTTCGGCCACACTAGATCTGCCGGTCTGGGGTGGTTAAAGCCATCCCCAGGCCAACGGTGGTGGTCCGGCCACCCCTTATGGGCTGGCCGGCCACCCTTGGCTTTTTTAAAATATTTTTTAATCTTTTATTATTTTAATTTTTAATTATTTTTAAAGTATAAACAATATTTTATTATTATTTATATTAAATGGACATATGTCTCATTTATGGCCATAGGATTTCTCTAGAGAGATCTTGGCCATTAACTGAATATTTTTCAGTCCAAAATGAATTGAAGAGGATCCTATTCCCAAAAAGTTAGATCAAGAGGTGAGTATTTATCTCACACTTATAAAGTGATCACCAATCCCTTCTACAATTGAAGTGCGATAACCCCAACAATATCAATCTATACCATAATAGGTGTTTAGTTACAATCTAGTATATATAGGAGAAAAGACAATTAGGAGAAGATGTGAGCTGTTCAAATTTGAATCATATAATTGTTGAAGTCAATTTATCTTTGATAATATTAAGGATCCACGTGATTCCTTCTTCTTTGAGTCTACTTATGCCAATAGAAGATTGGTTAATTAGCCCCTATAGGATACCTCCGGAAACGTTTTCTTAGTCAAATGGTTTGCCTTTCTATTTGTTTGGGTTTGATATAGTGTACAGAGAATGCATGAGAAATTAATTCATGCCTCATTATATTCTTTAATGCTTTCACAATCTTCATTAATACGTGTTACAGACCATGAAATTGCTACTTGATGGTGATGGTAGCCATCATGAAGCCGTCGGTGTGAATATGACCAACAGGAGTGGCTTCACTGCTTTGGACGTGTCGGATGTCATACAACAAATGGTGGGTGAACCCACTGATTTTATGCTCAGGGATTTGCTTCTGCGTGCTGGAGCCTTAAGAGCATAAGAAGCTGAAGATGTTGACACTGTTCAAGTTCATCACAAGCAGATCTCGGTAAAGCCAGTACTGCCTCCCCAGCGAATCTCGCAGTTCATAGTACACGAGATTTCACTTCTAAATCCTTGGAGATATTGGAAAAAGTTAGCAAATGAAGTGAAAAAGTCACCATCACAAACTTAAAATGCTTTGCTTGTTGTGGCTGTACTTATTGCAACTATAACCTACCAAACCATACTAAATCCTCCCCATGGCCTTTATTACGGCGAAGATCACATCGCTGCTAATATATCAGAAAATTTACAAGAATTCCTTCCATTCATGGTTCCCAACTCTATTGGATTTTTCGCATCGCTTGCAGTGATTATTTTAGTTATGGATGGATTTCCACTCAAAGTATTGTTGGGGATTACTGTGCGTTGTATGGCTGCAAGTTATGTTTGCGGACTTTTGTTGATTGGACCTACTGCCATATATGCTTCACGCTTGACGATGACAGTTATAGGAATAATGGTCTTCTTGGACTTTGTTCGCTTTGCCTACCGGCTAGTCAGGAGATAGTCCAAAGAAATTAGAAATTGCAGAAGAATTTAACCATCTCCATCTGTGTGCTTTCACATGCCTAAACTACTGTTGCATCTACTAGTAGGGAGCTAAGCCTGGCCTACAATATTGAAAAGCAGTCAAAATGGTAATTCAATGGAATTACGTTGAACTGTGAGCAATTTAATATTTAAGAGTGTGAATTAAGTTTGTAAGTTTTTGTATTGCATTTGAACTTGAAGAAAATGATCCTCGATTTTTATTTTATATTTTGACATGTTTGCATAAGAGAAGGGGAGGGAGAATTCGAATTAGTGACATCCGATTCATGAGACGTGATCCATAGCCGATTGAGCTAACATTATGGACAAATGTTCCAAGATTTTTAGTTTCATATTCTTAATACAATTAACTGTAAATTTCTGACCAGTGCCCGGAAATTAAGCACCCCACACGAATTAGATAAAACTAAAAGAATTATGTGCACTCTAAAAAATTTGAACCTTAGCTAGGCAGGCCTTCATTACTTTTAGCCAACCCCTCCCGATTTCCTATATATCTTCACCTTTATATTATAGGCAACTGCTAGCTAGTTCTCTTACAAGAATTTGATCATAGGTTTAACTCAACGAATTGAAGTAAAGAATTAGTTAAAGTAAAGGTTTCAAGCTAGCTACTCTCTTCATATATATATATATATAAAAAGAGGCTGAAAAGACCAAGATCAAGGAATAAGTTTCACAAGTGGAAATGTCGGTTGTAGCCTCATATATATATAGGACTTTGTTATTACTAGGGTTATTCATTTCATCGATATTTTCTATTTTATTAATTAATTCATCCACAGTTTCTTTGATCTTGAGATCTAAATCAACTATTGAAGTATTTGGTTTATATTATTTTTTATTATATATACTCTAATTTATATAGACACTAACTAATTAGACTCAACTTAATGATGAATGCTAATTTAATTTTTTTTTCTAGTTTTTTTTTTTTGAACCATGAGTAAATACGATAACCGATACTTTTTTAACCAGCACTTATATTACATAAATTATTTTCAGATTTACATATGTCCTATATATGCAACACATGTTTATAATAATCTTTATTATGTCTCAGCCAAGAACTAATACATACATTATATATACATATCTTTTGCTGCTAACCCACGAGTCACCATCATGCGTAGCCACGTTCCTTTCCTCTAGAATATTCTAGGATTGAAACGAAATCGTTTTAGGAAATTAAATGCAGAAATTCAAATGAAAAACAGAGAAGCCAAAAATTAAATTCCTTCTAAAAGAAATTTTTAACAAATTTGGGGGCCTGGCCTACAGTGGCCACCCAGCTCCGTCTCTGCCTATACATTTTTTAAACATTTATTAAGCTATAGTGATAGTACATGCATCGGGTAGAACTTTATATTTCTTATTCATTATTCTAATATAAAATGTTTCTCTCTTCTCTCTTATTTCACTGGCGACAGTTGGAATTTTGTAAAAAATTGCAAGGGTACGACAAAAAACTTTTGATTTTGTAAAAAAATTATATTTTAATAATATAAAAAAAGGTAAAGATATTATTGTGGAATGTATTAGAATAAATAAGTAAAAAGTAATTTTGTAGGAAAAATAAAAAGGTAGCTAATGAGAGTAGAACAAAAGCCTAGATATAGCTAGCCTTTTTGACTGTTGAGTTTCTCCTTTTAGTTTCTATTTACATTAAAAAAAACAAGTATGCGTAAAAAGGATAAGAATTTGAAATAGAGAGGATGTGTTGATTATCTTTAGAGGGACAAAATTATTTAAAAAATAAAATAAAATAATCATTTTGCCCCCTAAAAAAATAAAAAATAAAATCTATTAAGCATGAAGATTGCCAAAATCACAAGACAAGGCATCTTCTCGAGACAAGGATCATCTCAAGTCCAAAATGGACAGGAGGTGATCCAGTTGATGGCTAGCATCTCTTCAGAGAGATCCTAAGGTCATCAACTGGACACATGTCCCATTAAAAATAAATAAAAATAAAATAATAAAAATTTTATTATTAATATTAAAAAAAGTTAAGGGTGGTTGGCCACCCTCTGTTGGCCATAGAGGGTGGCCGGCCACCACATATTGAGACATGGGGTTGGCTCGCCACCCCTATGGGCCGGTTGGGGGTGGCCGAGCCACTCCAATGGCCCTTGGGGGTGGATCGGCCACCCCCAAGGCAAAAAAAAATAAAAATGATTTGGCCTTTGGGGTGGCCGGACCATTCCCAAGGGCCATCGTTTGGCTTGGGGGTGGTTGTTCGGCCACCCCTTGGGGCCGTTTGGGGGTGGCTAAAGCCACTCCCATGGCCCTTGAGGGTGGATCGGCCACCCCCAAGTGCCAAACCCTTTTTTTTTTTTTTTTTTTTTTTCAAATAATGGGTTTGGCCCTTGGGGGTGATCGTTCCACCCCCCAAGGGCCTTTGGGGGTGGCGTCGGCCACCCCCATGTTCAAAATTGTGGTGGCCGGCCACCCCCTATGGCCAAGATAGGGTGGCCAGCCACCCTCTTTTTCTAATATTTGTTTTTAATTTTTAATTTTTTATTATTTATTTATTTTTAAAAGTAAATATAATAAATTATTATTATTTTTTAATTTGCCACGTGGTGAATTGATGGCCTTAGGATCTCTAAGGAGAGATCCTAGCAATCAACCTCTCCCCTCCTGTCCATTTTGGACTGGAGAGGAGCCGGATCCACTTTCTCATCCTAGATCTTACTTCTTACTTCTTAGCATTAATTATTATTAAAGATCATGACCATAGTCTTTTTGACAACGGACTAAAAACAACTAAACAAGACAACATAGTTAGACTTTTTGGCCAAAGGAGATTTTCTCCTACGCCTTCTGGACTAAAGGGCTCACTTTTTAAAGTTGACGGATTAAACTATAAAAATTAGGGTTTTTAGTTGATGGATTAAACTCCTAAAGGTAATGATAGATCTAAGCAATGAAGATATGTTATGCGGCATGCAGAAAGAACCATCCATTATACAGAGCATGGATGTGGGTAACCATCCATGTATTTACAGAATGAACCATCCCTATAACCTTGGAGAGTTTTAGGTCATTTCAAAATTTTAAAGATGTCATAATTTTTAATAAAAATTTAAGTTAGTTTTATGAAATGGACCCCAAAATTAATTTTTACCTTCAAATATTTTATTTTATTTTTAAAAATTTTGTGAGCTTTGCTGAAAAGGGCATGATTCAGTGTAGATGGGTGCATGAGGCACATTGTGAGCTTGTTCTGGAGAGTAGATAGTCGAGGCAGGAACCGTACATGGTGGGGACAGAAATTGACGAAGGTGGAGGGCGGAGGACGGATTTGGCCGGAGGTAGTGGATCAAGGAAGACTTGTAATGGCTGTGTAGAGCACTTGTGATGGTGGGAGTCATTTGACGGCAACGGCGAGCCGTTGCCGTGACATGATTGGATAAATTTGGCGTCGTGGTGGCTCACCTGAAGCTGGTGTTGGCTGTCAGGAGCAGGTATCGTGGCCGGAAGAGGGCAGTGCCAGCGTTGCTAGATCGTGCATCGTTGGTGGAGGCACCAGATCGAAGAGGCAAAGAGCTAGAGGCCAGAGACCGATGTTGCAGTAGGGTGCGGCAGAGATGGCATTGGATTGCTGCTACTTTCTGGACGATGGACTGGTGTTGGTGATGGCCAGCCTATGGCGGCAGAGATCCTCGCTGATGCGATGCAACGGCATAAGCCAATGGCTTTGATACCATGTTGATATAATGATGATGCAGAAATATGAGTAGAAGCAAGAGAGATAAAGAATACAAAGAATTTCACCACTTAGAATACTCATAAGGATTACATTGAGCTCATTAATTTGATTTGTCTGCAATACAAATGTCCCTATTTATAAAGAAATTTTTAAATACAAGTATAGTAATCAAATCAAGGTGATTTGATTATAATCTCAATATTTGATGACAATCAACTCATAAATAGATAATATTTCAATATCAACTTAATTATGGAATATATGAAAAATATTATATATTTTTTTTGTATATTCTACCATTCTCCCTTAAAAAAAAAAAAAAATCAAATTCCGGAAGCCTTCTTTTGTTCAACTAATAATTTCTTATTTAAAGAAATATAATTAAGACATTTAAATATAAAATGAATATTTTAGATGGATTCAAAATCAGTACTAAATAATCGAAGCATTGTTATTTAGTCTTAAATTTTGAAATTAAGACTTCTATATATATCAAAAATTAAGGCTTCTATATATATATATCCAGGAGTTAAAATCCGGAGTGTTACACCTTGTGTCGAGGCTAATAATAACCTAATTAAAAACAAAACTATAAGACATGAAGGGACTTTCCCTAGAAGTTTTTAGAGTTAAATATGACTAAAGTTAACTATAGCCTTTTGAATAAAGCTTATTAGAATACTCCCAGAAGCTTCCTAAAGCCTCTTCTCTTCTCTTCCCTAAATTTAAAGAAAATTATCAATCATTTTCAAAAAGCTACATGTAGCACATACCCTGTACATTTTCTATGCATTTATTAAACTATAGTGATAATACATGCATTGGCTAGCACTTTAAATTTCTTTCTCATTTCTAATATAAAATATTTCTCTCTTTCTTTCTCACATTTCATTGGCGACGGTTGGAATTTCGAAAAAAAATGCGAGAGTACGACAAGAAACTTTAATTTTGTTAAAAAGTTATATTTTAATAATATAAACAAAAGATAATGAGAAGTAAAAAGTAATTTTGTAGGGAAAAAAAATAGCCAAAATGATAGTAATTAAGGACTAAATTAAAAGAAGACAAACTAGCTAGCTAGATTAACCTTTTGACTTTTTGAGTTTCTCCATTTAGTTTTTATTTAGATTAAAAAAACAAGTGCTTATATGGAGAGGATCCCACTCATTTTTTTGTTTTTTTAAATAATCATCACTTTCTCATTGATAAATTTAAAGACATAGAGCATTATGCTCTAATGATAGAATATCAGTAATACAATCAGGTGGCTCAAAAAGCCACTCATTACTTTGAGTAGTGGTACATGTATTATCGGCATGTATGAACACTAGTACATTGGTGATTTATTTAATATAATATAATATTAAAAAATAATCATGAATAGTAAGTTTTTTATTAAAAAAATATTAAATAAATCATCGACGTGTTATTGTTCATGCGCGCCAGTCATATATGTATCATTAATCCATTACTTTTAGAGAAACAAAATTATCAGAAAAACATAAATAAAATAATAATTTTACCCCTTAAAAAATTATCCATTTTGCTTGAAGAGGGCCAAAATCACTAGACAAGGAACTTTCTCTTGCTAGTCTAGGGGTGGAGCAAAGGGCCGGGAGTCGAGAGGGGTCAAAATCAAATGATCCCCTGATCAACTTTCAAAAATTTTTCCTTTGAAAAATGATATTTTTCTTTATATTGGGTTAGAGAATTTTTTTTATTTTTTTATTTTTTTAAAATTTAGTCTATAATAGTGATATGTGTAATTTTTTTAATAATATGTGAGATACATATTACTATATGAGTTTTTAATAAAGTTTTCAATAAAAATGTATTCTAACTTTGTCACTGTTATTAAAAAAACATGGACAACTTACATGTTAAAGGGACACATGTTACTTTTATAGATTAGGTTGAAAGAAATTCTTTCGACCTAATTTGAAGGAAAACTATGTTCGGTAAAAAATCCTCCAATGTCTATGGTGCCCCACCCTAAGCCACTCATCAAGGGTAATAGATATTACTCTCAACCACTCAGCGACTTATTATACATCAGGGGCAAACAAGATTTTTTTTTTCCTTACAAAGAGTTTCAGATTTTTTAGTTTAGAAAAAAGGTTGAAGACGATGTAAGATGTGTTTTTATTCTTTCTTCAAAACGCACCGTTTAAATAAGTCTTCAGTTGATCAAAATGCTTGTTTGCCCAGTTTTGTGACTTTGTTTTATTTTTCTTTTTGTTGCAACTCCATTTTATAAGCCTCTGCATGCGACACCGTTTAAAAAAGTATTGCCACTCCACTTTTAATGCGATTAAATATCCTTCTATTTGTTTTTTTAACCCGTCACTAAATTTGTAATTACTTTTTGTCCCTATGAACTACGACGCTTTTGCACTTTTTCTCATGAACTACTAATTATGACACTTGATCCTATCAAACCATCATCTTATGACACTTTCCCCCCTTTCATCAGTTAAAGGGGTTAAATCTAACGGTCAACGGTCATGTGACTTGCATGTGCCATTTTAAATTTTTTTTTCTTCCATTTTTGCTCTCATTTTAGATTAATAAAATAACGCTTATACCCTCCTAAAACCTAATCCAAAAATATGAAGTGAGGGCAAAAATGGAAGGAAAAAAAATTTAAAATGGCACATACAAGTCACATGATCATTGACCGTTAGTTTTAACCCCTTTGACTGACAGAAGGGGGAAAGTGTCCTATGATGGTAGTTTGATGGGGTCAAGTATTATAGTTGGTAGTTCATATGGGGAAAGTACCAAGGTGCTGTAGTTAATAGGGGTAAAAATGTAATTACCTTTTTTTCTCTTTTTTTATTTTTATTTTTTTTTTAAGTTAAGCAACCAATGGCCAAACCGACCAAAATAATGAATAAAAATCACTAATATTTTCTTTTTATTTCTGAAAAATTTACTAGCCTGTGATAAAAATTTTACATTGAATAAACTTTTTATTGAATATATATAATTTTTGTCACATATTTTTATAAATAATTATAGTTATTAGAGATTATAGAGAACAACAATAATTTCATTGAGTTGACAAGCTCATGTCGAGGTAGAGTTCATTGTTTAAGAAAAAAAAATATAATTACAATGCTAATGATAGAGACCAAATTTGAATTGTGTATCTACAAAAATGACATTATCAACCAATTATCCACAAGATTTTTCAAAAACACCATTTGAGGAAACATGGGGTTATTTGCATCCATCATGGTTCAAATTAAGACTCATTTATGACAACTAAATAAACTAGCACTAGCAGTTAGACATGAGAAAATAAATTGTAAGTTACATTTACATGTTTAAAGCAATAATTAAATTTTGTTGAATTGTCCATTTATTTTATTAGTTATATTTTTAATTAATTAATTAATTAATTTTATTTACTTTTTATCTTGACCCCTCCAACCAAAATGCTCGCTCCGCCATGGTTCTAGATCTTACTTCTTAATTCTTTGCATTAAATATTATTGAAGATCATGACCATAGTCTTTTTGACAACCGACTAAAAACAACTAAACCAGACAACATAGTTAGACTTTTTGGCGGAAGGAGATTTTCTTCTACGCCTTTTTGACTAAAGGGCTCACTTTTTATAGTTGATGGATTAAACTATAAAAATTAGGGTTTTTAGTTGATGGATTAAACTCCTAAAGGTAATGACATATATAAGCAATGAAGATATGTCCATGTATTTACAGTACGAACCATCCCTATAACCTTGGAGAGTTTTAGGTCATTTCAAAATTTTAAAAATGTCATAATTTTGAATAAAAAATTAAGTTAGTTTTATGAAATGGACCCCAAAATTAATTTTTACCTTCAATATTTTATTTTATTTTTCTAACATTTTAATTCCTCCCCTCCCTGCATGCATTCCGAAAATGTCAGACATTCAATCGAGATTTTATTTCTACATCCCATTTAGATAGCTTCATTGATAACATTACAACGGAATTAATCCATGAGCACCAAAATTTAGATTAAAATATATAATTATGTTGCTTTAGTTTTGAGGCTTGGCTTTGATTTCTGCATCAGCAACATTTCTTGCAGCCTTCGCCCTCAACTATTTCGACACAACAATTATGGCAGGGCTTTCGGCCGCCAGGTCCACTTGCAGATGGATTCAGAAGTACTCGACCCTCTGGGTATCTCCCATATCCGCCACCTGGGTATTCCTTGACAAGGATATATATTTTTTGTGATAAATAGTGAATAATTGTATTCCTTAATTCACAGTCAGGATTTCCTCCATATCCACCGTAGTTGGCCTCTGCTGCACGTGAAAAGAAACATGTGTTAGTATGATATAATTGTCTTATTGTATAAATAGTATAATTAACACACATAATGAAAAACACAAGTTATTAGTGTTCACATTGCAACCTGCAAGTATATTTTAATTCATTTGAAAGCAAAAGCAGTTTTATATTTAAGCTCGTGGAATAACAATGACACCACTGAATATCATTGTAACACAGCAAAATTAAGTTAACTCATGCAAAACAAAAACAGCGTGGAAATTTGTAGCATGGAACAAATTATGGTTACTAAGGCCGGCAAAATGTAGATCCCAACGCACCGTTTTTCTGGTCGGACAAAGTCTTAGGCAGGTAGCTTGCTGCCACCTCCGAAGAGATCATGAGAAGAACAATGGCCAACGAAAGAAAAGCCTTGGAACTCATTTTTCTTAAGCGAACACAAGTGTTAAACAAAGAAAATATTAGAGAATGATATCAAATCTGCTTGTCTTGTCTTTATTTATAGGCCAATATTATTAAAGAGATGCAATATTATGATGGCCCACAATATTTTGGTTGGTTTTGATTTGGGTTTCATATTTTCCAAAGGCTGGCTGGGAAACGTCCTAGGTGGTTCCTAGTCAATTCGGAAACACCTCCGACGTTTCCTGCCTTTTATTTATTTATTTATTTTTGTTTAATTCCTATTATTATTATTTTTTTTCTTTTTTCCCTCTCTCTCCACCACCATCTCCCCCTGCCTCCGCCTCATTCCACCGCTCCGCTACATCGTTTAGCACATGCAGGCTCAACACCTAGGGCGCCTAGAACTACCTGTTAAATGCAATATCGGTCTCTATTCGTTTATTTATGTTAATAAATAACCTTAAGCCTAATTTTGAAGCTCATTTTAGGTTCATGAAAAAACTGAATTAGCAGATTTGAGAATTGAATCGGCATGCTGTCTTAACTAGAAAGTGGACCTGACTACTCATTTATGATACAATAACTTTCTAGATTTTTTTCCTATAATATATATATTCTTAATTTTTTCATTGGCCTTAAATTCATCCATGAAGAACTTCTTACTTACATTCTAATTAGCTAAAATGAAAAATGCTCTAATCCTCCTAGGATTTGGATTTCCTACAATTTTAAAGTAATTTTAAATTCTCAAATTACATAATTTAAGCCTCTTCTAAACATCAAAACTTCGGAAAAATGCCACAGGTTAAAAAGATAGCATGTTATTCAAGCATACATAAAAGTTTTCCACCCTTTTGGCTCAAAGCTTTTTTACAACATAAAAAGGAAGAATTTGATAAAAACATACTCAATTATCAACAGTAGCATGCTATCTTTTTAATATGTGGCATTTTTCCAACCTAAATTACGTAATTTGAAAATTTAAAGAGTAAAATTTTAATAGTATACTCAATTGCCAAAATTATTGGTTTCTTTTTTCAATCATAGCCACCATAAAACACAGGATTGAAGAAGAGAGATAGGGTAAGAAAGCTGAGGGTTAAAAAATAATAATAATAATAATAATAATAGTTAAAGAGAGTAGAAAGTAATAGATAAGATAAGAGTATTTACATCTAGTTCAGCAAATATATATTTAGCTAAATTTTAGCTAAAAGGCCACATGTTCTATTTTAGATACCTACTTTCTTAAGGTACTTGCATTCGGCTCAGCATTTTAGCTATTCACTTTCAATTTTTCATTTAAATATTAATTTTATATTCTTTCTCCATCAATCATATTTTTTAAAAAATTATCATTTCCTAAAGGTCATGTTTTTCTAAATTTTTCTTTCACTAACGATTATATTTTTTAAAAATTTTATTTTCCTAGTGGTCATTTTTTTTAAAAAAATTTAATAGTATATATTACCATTTATTGAATATGCTATTAAAGAATTTAATAACATCCATACAAAGAAAAAAAAAAAAAGAAAAAGCAAAGAAATATACAAAAGAAAAGAACAAAAGATTGAACCAAAATTGAAAATTTGATGATACCCATAAGTTGAAATATGCAAAATAACTTTGATTTCAAGATAAATAAAACCCTTCACAAATGTATTAGAGCATCCACTACAGCTTCTTCAAAATTATTTTTTGATTATTTTGAAGAGGTAATTTAACTAAAAGAGCTTAAAATGCCACTTTTCACCCTCTTTATTTTAACAAAAAAAATAACACTATAAACAGTAAATTTTCAAACATAAAATTTACTATTCACTCTCTATTTATTAAACAAATATATTTTCTCTCTCCTTTTTCATTTCTCTCTCCTTATTATGTCCGCCTAGGTTTCATTTTTGTTCTCTTTTAATAATATTTGATTGCTTATAATTATTTTTTTTTAAATTATTCCTATGAAATTTATAATTATTTTGTTATTTACATTTCAAATTTTATTTAAAAATTATAAAACTCATTTGAAAAAAATTAGTAATGCGATTATTTGGGTTTGTTGAGTTATGTTTTGCAGTTTTTGAGGAGTTTCTAGATTTTCCTTATTTCCTTTCATTTTCTTGACTACCAAACAAAAGATAAATGTAATAACACAGGTACATACATCAATCAGTTACATTAAAACTTTTAGAACACAACAATTTTAATGTTTTATTGGTTTTTTTTGTTTAACATATCATAAGAATACTCTTTTTAAAAATATTACCGTTAAAGGAAGACATATTCGTAAAATAGACCATTAAGAAAATATAAACATTCAAAAATATAAAAGTTAGAGAAAGAATAAACAAATCTTTAAAAAATAATATTTAAATGAAATAGTGAAAGTGAATTATTAAAGTAGTGAAGTTGAAAATGGAGGTCTAAAAAGGTAAGTTACTAAAATAACTAAAAGTGTACTTTTTGTTATTTTAAAGAGTAAAAATTAAAGAGACTGCTGTGAATGTTCTTATAGGTATTGTGAGGTTGATTTTTTATTTTATAGTAGATGAATGATAAAATCATTTTTTATTAGAGGAGAAAGAAGGAATGAATTTTTTATTATATAAGATATAGATTGCTAAGCTACCGTGCTCAGCAAACTTGCTGAACACTATATCTCTGTTCAACAATTGATTGGCTACTTTGTTGAGCCAATTGAGAAGTGTTTTTAAGTTAATTGGATATGTTCTTGAGCTGAATTAAAATGCTCTTAATATGTTTGCATTTTTAATGATAAGCTAATAGTTAAAATTGAAAAATTATAAATTTTGAGGGTTAAATTAATAGCCATTACCATCGAAGATGCTCTAACATTGCGGTTGTCGAGTTCCCTGTTGATGTGGATATTGCAGATATGGAACTGAAGATGTTATTGCTGACTGAGCTTCCAGTAATGCTGCTGATGGTGCTGACTAAACTGACTGAATATCCAACATCTGAACTGACTGAGCTACCAATGATGCTGACTGAACTGACTGAGTTTCCAATGATCCTGCTGATGTTGCGTGCTAAACTGACTGAAATTCCAAGATCTAGACTGACTGAGCTTCCAATGATGCTACTGGTGTTGCGCTTTGACAGAACTGACTCATGAGATGGCAATGCTGCTATTTCTGAATGAGCTTATTTTCGAGCTTCTTGTTTCCATAAAAAAAATGGATCCCAGGTTGGTGGAGGCAGCGCTTAATGGAAATGTTATTGAGCTGCAAAGATTACTTCAAGAGGACTCCCTCTTACTGGATAGAAATTCACTAGCCGTGTACCCTGAAACTGCCCTACACATTGCAGCCATGCGTGGGCAGACAAAGTTTGTTTGGGAGCTACTGAAGCTTAAACCAGATTTTGCCACCAGACTTGACAAGGACGGGTTTAGCGCATTACACATAGCCTCCGCAAATGGGTTTGTCGAAATAGTGAGAGAACTACTGACATTTAGCCTTGAACTTGCCCGTCTTAAGAGTATGGATGGAAGGACTTCTCTTCATTGTGCAGCTGTTACTGGGAGGGTTCTCGTCATTAGGGAATTGCTCAGCCTTTATCAGGACTCTATAGTTGACGTGACTCTAAAAGGCGAGACTGCATTACACCTCGCTGTGAAGTATAATCAATTTGAGACCTTGAAAGCCATGTTTGATACACTCAAGCAACTTAACATACACGAAATTATGAGTTCCGGGGATGAAGATGGCAACACTGTCTTACACCTTGCAGTTGCTAGGAAGCAGACTCAGGTAAATATAATGGCGTCTTCAATTCTAGAAGCGAATCAACAACTTCAAAATACTTTTCCTCTTTCTTGGCATTCAAATAACGACTGTGAAAAGCATCTCTATTGTTGAAGGATCGATATATACCATTTTACTATATGGAACATTCTGATCAAACAAGTACGGCTTTTTACCTTTTTAGTCATCTGTGACCATTTATTAACCAATTTGGATTGATATATATATTCCGGACTAGACTTTCTAATAAGATATGATGCCTGAAAGGCGTGATGAAAAACTCAATACTGTAATATATATGATAGCATAGTTATGGAATTGGTAACCCCATGATGATATTCTTAGAATATATTTCCACGCAATTTTTATGTGTTTTTCTCTATTCTCCTTTGTGTTTATTTTCTTTTATTCAGCTATTCAATTCCATTTTCCATTCGATTTTAAATTTATTCATATATAAACGCACCTTGTTATATACTTCAATGCCTTCACCATCTATGCTATTTGTTACAGACTGTTAAATTGCTATTAAGAGGTGGTGATAGGGGTGTTAAGTGAGCAAAGCGTTTCGTGAGCAAGCTCGGGCTCGGCTCGCATAAGCTCGGCTCAAGCTCGACTCGAATATTAAATGAAACGTTTCGCGAACACGAATCCTGGCTCGAGTATTAAACGAATCAAGCTCGTCTCAACTCGGCTAAGCTAGTGAGCAGCTCGTATAAGGCTCGAACTGGTAGTTGTTCACATAATTGCTCATATTAATATTAAAAATTGATGATGATTTTTTTCTTCTAATATGCATCCTTTTATAAAATGATGCATATTATCTCTCTTTGAAACCAAATGTTTTGTTGTATTGACAAAAACTCCATACTTGGCTAGCCAGACTAAGCAAATGCTCATATGTAAGTTGCCTTCTTGAGCTGTTTAAGAGTACTTAAAGTTTAAATTTATAATAAAAAATAAATTAATAAAAAAATAAATTAAATTAAATATAAGAACTAGCTCTCGAACTGGCTCGGCTCGACTCGACTTATTATGAGCTCGATTTTTTGGCTCATCCTTAAGTTCGGCTCAAGCTCGAGTTCGAGTAAAATTTAAACAAGCCGAGCCCAAACAAGGGAAGCTCGCTCAAGTTTGACTCGTTTATACCCCTAGGTGGTGGTAGCCAACAAGAAGCCGCCGGTGTGAAAGTGACCAACAAGATGTCATACAACAAATGGTGGTGGGTGAGCCCACTTATTACATGCTCAGGGATTTGCTTTTACGCGCAGGATCCTTAAAAGCCTTCGAACTTGAATACATTGACACTTCTCATGTTCATCACAGGCAGATCACGGTGACTGCGGCACCGCCTCCCCGGACTATCTGGCAGTTCTTATTACATGAGATTTCACATCTGAACCCTTGGAGATTTTGGAAAACATTAGCAAAGGAAGTGAAAAAGTCATCATCACAAACTCAAAATGCTTTGCTGGTTGTGGCTGTACTTATCGCAACTATAACCTATCAATCCGTACTAAGTCCCCCCATGGCATTTATAGCGACGACTATTCTACAAATGCTAATATTGCAAACAATTTACGAGAATTCATTCCATTCATGGTTCCCAACTTTATTGGATTTTTTGTATCACTTGCGGTGATTGTTTTGATTATGGATGAGTTTCCACTCAAAGCATTGTTGGGGATTGCTGTGTATTGCATGGCTGCAAGTTATCTTTGCGGGCTTTTCTTGATTGGACCTACTAGTGTAAATGCTTCACATTGGGCGTTGATAACAATAGGAATCATAGTCTTGATAGATTTAGTTTGCTTTTGGCTGTTGGTTAGTCAAGAGATGGTCCAAAGAAATTAGAAATAGAAGGAGAATCAAATGAATTAAGTTTGTTTGTTGGGAGTTTGTGACGTTGAAGAAAATGGGCCTTGAGTTTTAGTATGGTGTGCTTGAATGTGATGTAGAAATTTCATATTGTTAATAGGGTAAACTCTTGTTACGTGGCAGTGTCAGTGACAGTGCAATAGGGAGAAGTCTTGTGCCTTACGTGAAGATGCCAGTTGTGAAGAAGGTTTTAGTAGTAGGTATTTTATTAATCAATGAGAGGTGCAGTAGGATTGGATTCTTGCTCATAAAGCAAGAATCCTTGTGTGATTCGGATCCTTGCTCATAAAGCAAGAATCTGAAGCAATTAATAAGGGAATTTGACTCCCAGTAGGTTTAGGACTTCTATTCTCAGCTGTGTGTTACTTTCATTTCTAATTCACTATGTACTCCTCTATATAAGCAGAAGGTGATGAATAAAAAGTACTAGAGAATTATTACACAACTCATGTAGTTGCTTGGGAAGCTAGGGTACTTCGGATACCCTTTTCTATTTATCAACATAGGTAAACTCAAGAAATCAAATCTTGTAGTTTTGCCCGTATCTCGACCCATAACACGTTCACAAACACAAGGCCATAACAACTCTAAACTGCGGTATGTAATAATTCTGATGCTTCCTATCTTCACCTTTATATTTTACAGTCAAATGCTATTTCTCTTTCTTATAAGAATTTGGTCACAGGTGCAACTCAACGTGAAATTTCTGATTTAGGACCCAAGTATAACAATTCAAAAAAAATCTCAATTTTACCCCACAGTTTAAATGTTTAAGACTTTTAATTTTCAATCCAAACACCATAGATATCAATATACCAAAATCAAAGCAAGCATAATAGACTCATCACTTGTCATTTTCTTTCTTCTGTAAGAATTAATAGTGGGAAAAACGTACCTTCCGTGTAATTTCCTTTTTCCCTTCTCCTTATTGGGTATAACACACACACAGAGAGAAAAATCCAAAACAATACCCCAAGGAAAGTAAAGAGAGATCAAAGAGGGATTAGTCACATACCATTGCACTCGGGAAAAACTGGTCATGTTCTGCAGCCACCCCGTCACATCCTCTCTTTCATGTTCACCCCCATTGCCGGTCTGAGGTGGTTGAACCACCCCCATGGCCAAGGGGGTGGTTCGGCCTCCCTAAAAGGCCAAAAGAAAGAAAGAAAGAAAGAAAGGGTTTTGGGATTTTGGGGGTGGCCGGACCACCCCCAAGGGCCTAGGGGTGGTTTCGGCCACCCCCTTAGGCCGGTATGGGTGTGGCCAAAACACCGCCATGGCCAAAGGGGTGGTTCAGCCACCCCAAAAGGCCAAAAAAAAAAGAAAAAAAAAAAGAAAAAAGAAAAAAGAAAGAAAGAAAGAAAGGGTTTTGGGGGTGGCCGGACCACCCCCAAGGGCTTAGGGGTGGTTTCGACCACCCCCTCAGGCCGGTATGGGAGTGGCTAAAACACCCCCAAGCCCCCAAAAGCACAAAATCCTTTCCATTTTTTTTTTCTTTTTCTTTTTTGGCCTTTTGGGGGTGGCCCCGCCACCCCAGACCGGCCATGGGAGCCACCCCATTGGCCAAAAATTGGGTGGTCAAGCCACCCCATTTTGGCCAAGGGGTGGCTGGGAGTCACCTCGATTTTATTTTTATTTTTTATATATAATATTTTTTTTCCTTTTTTAAAAAAAAATTAAAAAAAATAAATGCCCAAAACGGTGTTGTTTTGGGCTAGGGGTGAGTGCTGTAGTTTTGGGTGTTTTTGAAATTTCAAGTGAATTGGGTGAGGGTATAATAGACATAAAAATACAAATCATTTGAGTTTAACATTGAAAACTAACAGAGAGATCCAAAGTGATAAAAATTGAAAGTTCAGGAATTCAAAATGAGAAATTTGAAAGTTGAGGAGATTTGTAAAATCGAGTGGAAGTTTGGGGAGCCAAAGTGAAGTTTTCCCTTATTATTATTATTATTATTATTATTATTATTATAGATATTTCATTCATATTATTAGTATATATGTGTTGACACCCACTGATACATGGTAGCACCATTGAACACTGTCACTGCACCACAAGCTTTTGTATGTCTTTTATTCTTGCAAGTTCAATTCATAAATATGTAGGTTCCACATAAGTTTACAAATTTAATGGTTGATTTGAAAAATAAAATTATCCAAATAATAATAATAATAATATTGACCCATAGCATTTCTTTTATCCATATAAACCCCCGAGAATTCATGTTGCAAGCCACATTAGCCGTGAACTAGCAGTGTTGGGCTTCACTCTCATTCTTATTAAATGACGAGGGCCCAATCCAAAAAAGTTACCTCAAAGAGACCTATATTACCTGTCCCAGTTTAAACTGATCGGGCTCCGGTGTAATTAGCTACGTACACAAATTGTATGCAATATAAACAATATAAACCCACTAATAGAATAGTTTAAACGGGTAGTTAAAATATCAACGACCTGAATGGTCAACGTTGTTTAAAAGGAGATTACATTATTGAACACTAATGAACAATCCATATATATATATAGTAGACATCACGGCTTCATTTTCAAATCAACATCTTACTTGGAGCTTCCAAGGGCCAGGGGTACTGAAGTAATAACTTCTCACTGTTCAGACAATTAGTAAAACCTGAAGATTTAATTTCTTAGAAGGTTTTTAATCAAATTCAAACTACTTGACTGTTTTTAACATTATGGAGAAAACAAATTAAGGTATAATTTTACTACTATTTGTACATATTTTTTCTATGTTCGAGAATATATATATGTCACATTACATGATTTAATTATATTCACAATGTACAATATTGGGTATGCACAAAAACTAGTAAAGAAAGCCAGAAATGCTTGAATTCTATCGCATTTCCGTGATTTCTTTAATAAGAGAGCTTGATAACAAAACATAGAATCATTTGATAACTAGACAACAAGGCCCCCTAATCCCCTCTTCTAGTTTCTAGCTCCAGCCACAGATGAATGAAAAAACATCTCCCTCACCTAATATTTATAAATAGAGATCATAACATTATTAACACTAACTCAGAAACACAAACTACTCAAAAGTCATTTCTATATAGCTAGCTTGTTCACAATCCACCCATGGCACAAAACTTTCTTCCAGAAAGACTCCCCAATTTATTCTTGGTACTGTTGGTTCTAGCCACGGCCATATATTCAGCAAAAGTTACCGACCTTAAAGAAACCAATCTATCCTTGTTCTTTCAAGACATCTCAGCCCCTGGCGCCGTCAATGCCACGGTCATCCCGGTTGCCGGTGTTGCCGGGAAGGCTCAGACATTCACCCAATTCGGAACCGTCTTTGTCACCAATGACTTTATCACCAAAAGCGCAGATTCAAATTCACTGGAAGTTGGCCGTGCACAAGGCATGTACGTGACAGTGGGGTTGGACGGGCTGAATTCACATGTGATGATATCAATTGTGTTCACAAATAAGGAATACAGTGGAAGCACCTTGGAAATACAAGGTGTTAGCAAGCAATTTGAGGTTGTTAGAGAGGTTTCAGTAGTGGCTGGGACAGGGAAATTCCGGTTTGCTAGGGGCTATGCTACCTTTGAGACATATTCCTACACTACAAAAAAAATCAAGTTTAATGGCATTGGAATAATGGCACTTTTTAATGGCATTTGATCAATTACTTGGTTGTTAGCTAGAAAACATATTGTAGGGTGGAGGTTTAGTGACATTTTTAAAAAAAAATGTCACTAATCAAATGTCATTAAACTTGATTTTTTTTGTAGTGCTACCATGTTNATTCAGCAAAAGCTACCGACCTTAAAGAAACCATTCTATCCTTGTTCTTTCTAGACATCTCAGCCCCTGGCGCTGCCAATGCCACTGTCATCCCGGTTGCCGGTGTTGCCGGGAAGGCTCAGACATTCACCCAATTCGGAACCGTCTTTGTCACCGATGACTTTTTCACCAAAAGCGCAGATTCAAATTCACCGGAAGTTGGCCTTGCACAAGGCATGTACGTGACAGCGGGGTTGGACGGGCTGAATTCACATGTGATGATATCAATTGTGTTCACAAATAAGGAATACAGTGGAAGCACCTTGGAAATACAAGGTGTTAGCAAGCAATTTGAGGTTGCTAGAGAGGTTTCAGTGGTGGCTGGGACAGGCAAATTCCGGTTTGCTAGGGGCTATGCTACCTTTGAGACATATTCCTACCATGTTCCTACCCATCATGCTGTTATTCGGTGCAACGTGACAGTGCAGCATTACTAGTGGAAAATATTGATGGGTCCAAATTTTTAATATCGCAAATTTACCTTATAATTAATGTAAGCAAGTGCAAAAAAAGTGTGTGTGTGTTTTTTTTTAAAAAAAATTATGAATAAAAATGCATTAAACTAAACTCGAGTTTACAATAGGATACAGACTTTTCTTAGGGTCCCAAAGAAAACCCGCACAATATATACAACCAAACATCTCATAAAATAGAGAACTGCTATAGTCAGCAAAAGTGCAGATCTAATAGCTAATTTATTTTTTTTTCTTTAAAAAAAAAAAAAAATTGTATGAGAGAAGGACAAGAGAATGACATTTAGACTTTCTCCTCGAAGTAACTAGAAATAAGCTACTAATCATCTCATCTTGATTATATTTTTAGACAAACTGCAAGATCTAATCACAATTTTATTCAAGGGAGAAGGACGAAAATCATACAATAATTAATTCTATATCTCACATTAGACAAAATGTCTAAGACAATATTGGTGATGTCCCCAATGGGTAGCTTAGTTGGCTAGAGACTATATCACATGAAGCAGAGGTCAATAGATCGGATGCATGTCAAAAACAAGATAACATCGGTGATACACCTAGGCTTGCCACAAAATCCTAGCATTCTTTTCCCTCACGCATTTATATAGAAAGTAGTATTGGATGAGTGGACTAGATCAACTTTGAGTTGCACAAAAGAATGTGCTTGTATTGGATTCCCATGCATGTTTGAAACCAATCTCTTTTTTTAAAAAAAAAAAATAATAAAAAAATCAAAAATCAAAAGGAATAGGCCGGAGAGACCAATTGTGGCTATTATAGTTGGGCATAACCATAGTAATGCCAACCCACTATGAGCCGCACAGAAATGGCCTAGACGGTAGAAACCGCAAGTGCTCTCTTATCAAAGAGAATCTAATGCGGTTAATACTAATTAAGTATATGTGAAGATTCTCTATTGCGGATATCCGAACCCACACCCTGACCACTTGGGAATTTCCTTAGGCCATTGAACCACCACCATTGATGGTGAAACCAATCTCTTTGATAAACTCTTCTTAATTCATATCAAATTTCCAACACTTCATTGAGTGGAAAGTTCCATTTCCATCTTAAAAATCGCAACATTGTATTTGATTCCCATACTGTAATGCAACTTGAACGGTTGGTAATTAAATATTAGACAATGGACGACAATCATAGTAATTAAATAACATAAAATAATTAGACAAAGATGGAGTATGAAATAATCACGAGGAAATTAAAACTACTAAGTACTGGGAACAAAATTATACATAGATATTAGGGTAAATTAAACTAATACCAAAGATTAATGACAATAATTAATACATAAGGAAGATGAGTACCATTTCCGAAAATGAGATTATTATAATATATCGATCACTCACACTTATAACATCTTTTTAATGTGGGATTCAAATTAACCTTTCTACTCTCACATGTGAATATTCAACAATCTCTTTAAGCCCACTCCAAAGATTCTTGTTTTGTGTATGCGCTACTCTATCATTACACTATCTGATAGGGGTGTCAATGTGATTACGGTTAGCGGTTAGTTGCAATAACCGCTAACCGTAACCGCCTTAGCAATTAGTAGATTTCACTAACCGCAACGGCTAACCGCCTTTTTTAGTTAGCGGTTAGTAAAATAGGTAACCGCCCGCTTTTTCAAAATTAGGCTTTTTCTTAGGCTTTTTTGGGCTTTTATTACTATAGTATCATATACTCATACTATAATACTAAGATTGGTAAGTTTATAAATGGTCTCATTCCATATGAAATTATTATCATATTTATATGCTTTTTTTAATTGAATTTATTATCTAATGGTAATGTTCAAACTCTTAAGTCCTAAATTCTTAATGATCTGATGGTCATACACTCATACTTAAATTATATGATCATATTATCTCACAAATCATAATTCATATTAATATAATAAAATTATCTTAGATCTAAGAATCTAAAATAATGTGATATACGTTTTATAAGTATAAAGTATCTAATAATACTTTGATTCAATTGTGTTTATAAGTAACACATTGTTTAATGAATTCAATATTAATTACTTAATTTAATATTATATGAATCACATTATCATTGTACATTAATAATATGATTAACTTAAATAAAATATTTGAATTGTCATTAAATCATATGATTAAGTATTGATCTTATACATTTATATTATTCAATATGCATAATTGCATATATGTATAATTACTTAATATATACTAAATTACAAAATATTATAATAAGAATGTATGATATAAGTACTTACAAAGCTAGTTAATATGTAACTTCAAACTAATTAATAATTATGTTACTTGTAGTTTATGTTACTTGTTGCTAATATATATATTATATTATTACATAACATATCATATATTATTACAAAGTTACAAATATATCATATATATAAATATTATATATGAATAATTTTTTATTATATAATTATATAAATTATAATGATAATACATTAATACTTCAATTATGGTTATAAGTAATACATTGTTTAATCCAATGTTAATTAATTAATTTGATATTATATGAATCACATTATCATTGTATATTAATAATATTATTAACTTTAATAAGTATTTGAATTGTTATTGAATCATATGATTAAGTATTGATCTTTGACATTTATATTATTCAATATACATAATTGCGTATATGTATAATGTATAATTATAATTTATAACATATATAGACTTATAAGTTGATAACATACATTAGAACTAAGTTTATAAATATTTAATTGTTCATTGTTGTATTAATATGAACTTGCATACTTATAACTTATGACTTATGACTATGTATGTATAATTTGTTATTATATAATCAAATGATTTTATGATTAATTGATCATGTAATATAATAATATAAATTATAGTGATAATATATTAATATTCAAATTATGATTTTATTATCTAAAACAAAAATGTGATTTAATCATTAATGATCAATTGATTATGTTATATGTATAAATATTATTATAATTATAATTATAAAAATATAATATATAAAAAGCGGTTAGCAGTTACAGTTAGTAAACCTTATAACCGTTAACCGCCTAGCGATTAAGCGGTTATAACGGTTAAGCAGTTAGGCGGTTAACGGTTATAACAGTTATTAATTAACCGCCCGCATTGACACCCTTACACTATCATATTCTCAAATACCACTTGTTTAGGAGATTGATGTCTAGCTTAGAGAGTCTTTTAGTGAGCCTAAACCTTAAAAGACACTATATACCACTGAATCCAAAAGCTTATGCCTAAGTATTTCAATTCTTGATCAAGCTCTGCTATATAAACACCCCTAATTGTGTAAATATGTCAATATATATATATGGTCTCTATTTATAGTTGGGGCAGGAGAAATTTTGATCAGTTTACCAATCAACACATGATTTTTTTTATATTCATTTTCTCAATGAGAATTGTTTTGAGCTCTATATATGAAGTATCATCTCTGGCCGGAGCTAGAAACAGAAAGATGGGTTGAGAACGATTCTGTGTTTTGTTCTCTTGCTTTTTCATTAAAGAAATAAAGAGATGCAAAGTATTCAAGCCTCTTTGGCTTTCTTATTCTATACTAGTTTTTGCTCATGTCCAGTGAATATTAGACAATATATATATAACATTGGCGGAGTCCCAAACGTGACATTTGCACAAATATTAATAAAATTATATTTAACTCTCAGTAGACAATATATATATAACATTATCGTACTCAGTGATATCATGAATTCAACGACATGAATGTTTGAGGATTTGTTTTTTTTTTGTTTTTTTGTCAAACTAAATCTCTGAGTGGCCAAAGATATAAAGCACTTAAAGGCTGCGTTTAACGTTTTCACATAATAAAGACTTAAAAAGGGGTATATACGTATATACTCACAACTTGAGCTGGAGTGATGATGACTGCAAGAACAAATTAACATTTTATTTTTATATATATTACGCATGCATGCACTAGTGGTTTTGAACATGCTATCTTATCCCGTTCTCTTTTGAAAAGGCCGTACCATTTGACTTAAAAACTACTTGATAATGGAAGTACGATCATATAATTAGGTAAACATAAGATCATATAATTAGGTATTATGTTTACCTAATTATATGATCGTACTTCCATTATCAAGTAGTTTTTAAGTCAAATGGTACGGCCTTTTCAAAAGAGAACGGGGGTAACGTGTCACAAAATTAAGACGTTACTAAATTTAGTAACGTAGCATTTTTTGCAACATTACCATTTAGTAACATGTTACTGTTGAAACATTACTAAATTCTCATTAGCAACTTGTGGTTTAATAACGTGTCACAAACATTACCTTTGACACGTTACTAACATTTAGTAACGTTTTAATTGTCCTAAAATGTTACTAATACTAATGGTCAGTTACTAAAAAAATGATTTTTTGTAGTGATTATGGTATGAAAAATCCTCATGTTGGTCTTCTTAGTATAATTATAATTACATTGAATCTCAATGATGTTCCAATGGAATAATATCAAGTTATAACTCAACTGAATTCGAGAAAACACTTGTAATTTATACAGTCTAAATCCCTAGGACATGCTACGTACATATACTATCGTTACAATATTATATATATAGTGGATTGCTTAACTTGCACCGTAACTTTTCTCCTGGCCTCTGGGCTTGTTTTGAAAGCTGACAAAATGGAAAACACATCAATGCCAGCCATGCCTTAACTAATTAATTAATTAACACGGTCGCCCTAATTTCAGCTGCTTCATTGCTCCTCATTGGGCTGATCAAACAAAGAAAAATAAAAAGGATCTGGATCCACTGAAATTCTTAAGGGAATTTCAGTTTCTGAAATTTCATATCTAGGCCATCCATTTTCATCTAAGGATCATTGTCCTACCACGTATCCCATTACTAATAAAATAATTTTTAAAATTTTAAAACAATAAAATAAAAAATAATATGGGGTATTATTATTTTATTAGTAGTGGGACAAGTAATAGGACAATGACCCTTGGATAGAAATGGACGGCCTATATCTGAAATTTCAGAATCTAAAATTCCCCTAAGAATTTGTGGATCCAGATTAAAAAAAAAAAGGAAAGGGGGTTGGCTATGGGATCTTCAAGGGTGAAAAGGAAAGAGATAAGAATATTGGATGCTACGAAAAGCTTGTCTAGAAAAGTGGGGTTACATTAATTGTACTAAATCTTGTTTTGGTTGTTTTATTTGCTTGTACAAATATTGCTCATGTGTGGTTTTCAATTGACCGCGAAAATTTGCGTATGTAAGTAGTTATGAGTTTGAATTTTGAGTTTTGATTCACTTACAGTTTCTGTTGTGCAAAAATACAATCACAATTAGGGTTAAATAAGGTGAGAACAATTACACACAAAATAATAACAAAATATAAGTGGTTTTCTTAATGAGAAATACATCTATTGGCGGAGGCGATATAGTACAAAATATAGTAGACAAAAAATCATTCAAACCCAAAACCTTAATACACTCAAATCTCAATATCACGCAATAAAGATTATTCTCTGTTAGTTCACGTGCAAGTTGGCTGAATTCGTGTTTGAACAAAATGTTGAAGGTTGTTTTCAATGTGTCTGCAGTGGCGTTCGGACGAGTGGTTTATGCCAAGAAACCCGAGAAGCCCGTCTGAAGCCCCGTCTGATTCCCCGTCCGGACGAGCATGGTTTGCAAAGAAACCCGAGAAGCCCGTCTGCAGCGCCGTCTGATCTCCCGTTCGGACGAGCAGGTTGTGCAGAACAACCCGAGAAGACCGTCTGAACCAGCGTCTGTACTCCCATCCGGACACGCCATTCCAGATGTTCAGTTTATTCCAGTTCCGTCCGAACGCCCACTAATGGCCGTTCGGACGACGAGTGTTCTGCCTGAAATCTTCGTGAAAACCAGTCTCCGTCCGGACGAGTTTACTAGCCGTCCGGACGCACTTAAGCTAATTAGGTTTTTATGAACAAGAGTTTATGTTGTATTTAAACTAGGAGTGTCTAGTGTTATAAATAGATCTCTACATATCTGTTTAGGTTACGAATTCTGGATGTTGAATTCGCTTTTGTGAGCTAAGAGAATTGATCACCATATATTGTGAGTTCGATCTCTTAGAGTTGAGTTTTTGATTCCTTGATAGATGATTTGTTGAAGTGAAGCCAATCGGAGTTCCGGTGAAAGGAGATCACGTAAAAGGATTGTTCCAGCTGTCTCTGGAAAGGGCTACTGCGGTAGAAGACGAGTGGGTCGCTTGTCTTATACAAGATCGTGTCATAGCAAAGGTTTTGTGAGTATGAACATCTTGTAATCCTTTATCGTTTTACTGATTTAGTTGATTTCCTGGGTTTGGCTGCCCCGGAGAGGTTTTATATTTTAGAGAGTTCTCTAAATGGTTTCCTCTTCGTAACCAAATTCTTTGTGTTTATTGTTGATTGTTTATTTCCGCTATATGTTGCTTGAACACTAAATTTTCACCAAATCTAGTGTGATTAGGAGTCTTAGTAGTATTTCAATTGGTATCAGAGCGGGTTCACTGATTTGGATTTATTTCCTAAGTGTGATCCTAGACTCCTCTCAAAATGTCTTATACTGTTGCACCTAATTCTCTTCCCGTCTTTGACGGATCAAACTATACGCTTTGGAAAATTCGCATGAGGGCATATCTAAAATTTGTGAATGTTTGGCATATTGTTGAATCTGGATGGTCTATTCCGGATAAGACACTGGCTGAATGGACAACAGTTGAAAATCGTGCTTCCTCGACGAATGACAAAGCATTACATTCCATCTTCACAGCTGTCTCTATAGAAGAATTCTCACGAATCTCTCAATGTGTAATAGCTAAAGAAGCATGGGAAACCTTAGAAATAACTCATGAAGGAACCGAAGTTGTTAGAGCTTCAAAACTTCAGATGTTGGTTTCAAAGTTTGAAGAGATTAGGATGCAAGAGGATGAGACCTTTGATGAATTTTATTCTAAGCTCAGCTGTATTAGACACAACACTATAAATCTTGGAAAGAAAATGTCTGATGCTAAAATAATCAAGAAAATTTTGAGATCCTTACCTACTAGATTCTTACCTCAAATTGCTGCCATAAACCAGAGAACTGACTTGGATACAATGAGAGTAGAAGAACTTGTAGGATCAATTCAGACATTTGAGTTATTGTTGCCTCAACCAAAGAACTCAAAAAATATTGCTCTTAAGACCAAAACTGCTGTTAAGGAAAAATCTGGAGCTTCAACAGATGAAGATTCAGGAGATGAGGAGGAGATTGCCATGATAGTTAGGAAATTTTGAAAATTCTTCAAACCTAAAAATGGAAACTTTAAGGGTAGAATTTCAAAAAATCCTGTGAATCATAGGCATGATGGTAGAGATAATTTCCAAGATAGGAATACAGCTGATCAAAAAGAAAAATTTCCTAATGGTCGTAAATGTCATGAGTGTGGGGGGATTGGTCACATCCGGGCAAATTGTGGAAATCTGAGAAACTCAAAAGGTAAAGCATTCAATGTGACTCAAAGTGATGAGTCAGAAGATGATGACTCTGAGGAAGATGAAGAAACAAATGTGAATTATTTAGCTTTTACTGCCTCTTATTCTAATGCGTATGATAATTCTGGTGAGACAATTGTGGTTGAACATGAATCTGATGAAGAGCAGGATTTACAATCTGCTTATAATCAAATGTTTCAAGAGTTTAATAAATTAAGTCAGCAGAATAAGAAAAACATGAAGAGACTTAAAGAAGTTGAGACAGAGAATGAAAACCTTGTTGAAAAAATTAAGTCCCTAGAGAAAGAACTGAATGAGTCAAGAAGTCACCTTAACAAATTTTCAAGTGTTAAACTTGATAAGATGTTAAGTGATCAGAAACCTTCACATGATAGGGCTGGGTTAGGATTTGGAAAGCATGTTTCTGAAAAATCAAATGGGTCTTCTGCTTCAAAAATTATGTTTGTCAAACCAAAAATGAAAGAGGTAGAAAGTGATTCCATATTGCTGCCTAAAGATGCGTCATTGGAGAGACACAGACCTCTTAAGTCAAAATTCAAAATTCCTCACAAGAAAGTGTCTGATTCAAAATTCATTCCCACTTGTCATCACTGTGGGATCATTGGGCACACTCGTCCAAATTGTTTTCAGATTAGAGCTAGACACCCTTGGTCTACTCAAAATGTTCCTAGGAAAGATGAACCAGGTATCGAAAAACAATTACAAGTGTTAACTGCTCAAGTTAAGCTTATCAGTGAGAAATTAGCCAGCTTATCAACCTGTTCTAATTTAACCAAAGCTGTTCAAATGACTGACAATGCCAACAAACAACAAGTTTGGGTGAAAAAGAGAGATAATCTATGTTTTGTTGTTCATACTGCCTTAAGTGTGCTTAACTCATGTTTGTGGTATTTGGATAGTGCTTGCTCTAGACATATGATAGGTGACAAGACATTGTTCAAAAATCTAAAAGAAGGCAAAAAGCGGAAACATCACGTATGGAGATGGGAGCAAGTCGAAAGTCATGGGTCAAGGTACTGTGGAAATTCCTGTTGTTCCTACTCCTCAAGAAGTGCTATATGTGGAAGGACTCAAAGCAAATCTTCTAAGTATAAGTCAATTCTGTGATAATGATCTTGTGGTTCAGTTCTCGAAGGAAGAATGCAGTATATTCGATGCTCAAGGAAATTGGTTAATGGGAGGAGACCGGACATCTGACAACTGTTATGGTATTTCTCCAACCATACCGACGAAATGTCACAAAGCATCAGTGGACATTGGAGAACTTTGGCATCAACGATTGGGACATCTGAATTATCATGATTTGATCAAGATTGCTAAGAAGGAGGTGGTGTCTGACTTACCCGAAATCAACTATCTGGAGAAAGGAAAGTGTGGACCATGTCAGTTGGGAAAGCAAACCAGAAATCCACATAAAAGAACTTCGGGAGTTCGTACATCCAGAACCTTGGAACTTCTCCATATGGATCTTATGGGGCCAACAAGAGCAGCTAGCTTGGGAGGGAAGAAATATATTCTTGTGGTGGTAGATGACTACTCACGGTATACCTGGATCAGCCTACTTAAAGAAAAATCAGAAGCGTTTGATCAAGCTACTATCTTGTTTAAGCAGATGCAAGTGGAACAAGACTGTCTTATACAGAGAATTCGTAGTGACCATGGAAGAGAATTTGAAAACTCAAATTTTGAAGAATTATGCAACAAATCTGGCATAAAACATGAGTTTTCTTCTCTAATTACTCCACAAAAAAATGGGGTAGTTGAGCGGAAGAATAGGGTGATTCAAGAAATGGCTAGAGTCATGCTTCATGCTAAACAGTTAGCTCAACACTTTTGGGGAGAAGCGGTTCACACTGCTTGTCATATTATCAATCGGGTGTTTCTCAGGCCTACAACAAACAAAACTCCATATGAAATCTGGAGAGGAAAGAAGCCTACTGTCAAATACTTCAAAGTATTTGGAAGCAAATGCTACATTCTCCGTGACCGAGAAAGTTTGGGGAAGTTTGATGCTAAGAGTGATGTGGGCATCTTTCTTGGGTATTCAACCTCAAGCCGAGCAAGTCGAGTATACAATACAAGGACAAAAGCAGTTATGGAATCAATGAACGTTGTTATTGACGATGAAAATATCACGGACCAAATTGAAGAGGAGCAAGCCAAAGTTCAAAAGACCACGGATCAAAGTGAGGGGGAGAAAGCTGAACTTCTTAAGAAACACATTACGGGTTTTGAAGTAGCTCCTGCGGATACACATCACAATAAAGAAGATATTGATGAGAGGAGTGCCATGCGTCAATCCTCAAATTTAGATATTGTTGCGAAAGAACCTTCATCCAGGGTAAAACTGAATCATCCTCAAGATAATCTATTGGGTACTATCAATGAAGGTCGACGACTAAGAAACAGGGTAGTAAATCAAGTCTCATTTTCATGCTATCTTTCTCAACTGGAACCGAAAAAGATTACTGAAGCACTAAAGGATGAAATTTGGGTAACTGCTATGCATGAAGAGTTACATCAATTCATTCGCAATGATGTATGGACTTTGGTGCCAAGACCACAAGAGCAAAATGTCATTGGTACTAAATGGATCTTCAAAAACAAATCTGATGCGCATGGTACTGTAGTTCGGAACAAGGCCCGACTAGTAGCTCAAGGGTACACTCAGGTTGAAGGAGTGGATTTTGATGAAACATTTGCTTCGGTAGCAAGGCTAGAATCTATTCGAATTTTGCTAAGTATATCAAGCTATCTCCAGATCAAACTGTATCAAATGGATGTCAAGAGTGCATTCTTGAATGGAATTCTCAAGGAAGAAGTCTACGTAGAGCAACCTAAAGGGTTTGAGGATCATCAATTCCCTAACCATGTTTACAAACTAAAGAAGGCTCTTTATGGCCTCAAGCAAGCTCCACGAGCATGGTATGAACGACTCACAACATATCTTCTGGATCAAGGATTCATCCGTGGACAGGCTGATCGGACACTGTTTATCCGTAACAACGATGAGCAAAAGCTAATTGCTCAAATATATGTTGATGACATCATTTTCGGTGCTACTATTGATGCTCAGGCACATGCCTTTTCCGAGGACATGAAACAGGAGTTTGAGATGAGTTTGATTGGTGAGTTGACCTATTTTCTGGGATTTCAAGTTCAACAAACCGACAAAGGCATCTATGTTTCCCAACTCAAGTATGCTCAAGCTCTAGTCAAAAGATTTGGAATGGATGGCAAAAGTCATGCTCGCACTCCCATGAGTACAAGTGTAAAGCTTCATTCTGATATGGCTGGGAAATCTGTTGATCAAACCATGTACAGAAGTATGATTGGTAGCCTACTATATCTCACAGCTAGTCGACCTGATATAGCTTTTAGTGTAGGGGTGTGTGCTGGATTTCAGGCCAACCCGAAGGAATCCCACCTCACAGCTGTCAAACGTATCCTCAGGTATGTAAATGCAACTGCAAATTTTGGTGTATATTTCTCTAGAGATACAAATCTTGAACTTGCAGGGTACTGTGATGCTGATTGGGCTGGAAATGCGGATGACCGCAAAAGCACTTATGGAGGATGTTTTTATGTCGGCACAAATTTGGTGGCGTGGATGAGTAAGAAACAAAATTCCATCTCTTTATCCACTGCAGAGGCAGAATATATAGTAGCAGGGAGTTGTTGCACTCAATTGATGTGGATGAAGCAACTCCTAGCTGACTATGGATTTCCTCAAGGGATGATAATTGTCTACTGTGACAACACCAGCGCCATCAACATCTCAAAGAATCTTGTTCAACATTCTCGAACCAAACACATAGATATTCGTCATCACTTTATCCGTGATTTGGTCGAAAACCAGGTGGTATCTCTTGACTATGTGTCTACTGAAAACCAATTGGCTGATCTATTTACCAAACCTCTTGATGGATCTAGGTTTGAGTATCTCAGAAATGCGATTGGTATTTGCCATATGCCATAATTTCAGTTTTCTTTTAATTGTGTTATTTTTTCTTATAAATTTTCATTTTTTTTAAAAAAAATCATCAAATTTTCTTCTCTGTTTTTCTTTAATCTTGGTTAAAGTTTTTTATTATTTTGTTTCTCCTTGAATGTTCTCTACTGATCTCTTGTGCTAAATTTCATGAACGTTCAAATTCTCATTAGGTCTTGTAAGATGATAACCGATTCTATTTTGCATCCAGTTTGTTTTGAGCTCCTACTATTGCATGACTAAAATGAGCGTGGTTCGTTTAGTTTTCATGTGGGATTTGTTTTTTCTCTGGTCGTGCACAGTTATGAGTCATCTCGGTTGAGATTTGTGAAAAGAGTTCATGGTCACAATGCATGTGCTGCATAGTTTAAGGCTCGGTTAAAATTGACCAATTCGCTAGTTGAACCTAGATCCTAAAAACTCCTGCTTTCCTTGATCATATCAATAATAAAAAAAAATAATGAGCTCTAAAAGAGCACATTTGATAAAATGATCACTGTCTTGATTGCTGAATGAATCTCTATAGAAACAGTCAGCAACCAAATCATTGCGAAAAAAGACGGTTGCAAAAGGATTCTTGGCTAATTATGCTTGTTTCAGGAAGTGTATTGGATGAGGGATCCTAGGCCCTAGTATCATAAGGTTTGCCTTTAACTGTGTCTTTTCTGTCATGGTGTGCACTGTGTCCATACTCTGTTTATTTTTTTTTGGATTTGACTCTCACACACTTCACCTTCCAGAATGGTTAACTTATGTCCCATTGTTTCACTAAATATTTTTTTGTTCTGTTTCATGGGTGTTGTGCATGGGAGCTCAAATGATTTCTACATGTTCAAATAGTTTATGTTATTGTTTTGCTGTACTTACATGCTTGATTTGGTCACAAATGACCTGTGTACAATTGATCAGGAATTGACATTCAGGGGGAGAAAATAATTTTTTTCAAAATTAAAAAAAAAAAAAGTTTTTTTTCCCCACTCGTCCGGACGCCTAATGCTCTCATCCGGACGCGACTGCCCAGTTTAAGTCCCCCGTGTCTTGGTTCTGTTTTATTTTTTTCATACTTGTCTGTTCAGTTTCCTTGGTTGGTTTCTTCTTTGTCGGCCGCACGTTGGGGGTATCTCAAACATTTTTGGGGTCTTTCCTCCTTGATTGGATCTTACTACACTTGTCAAGTTTTTTGTTTCTACTGAAATTCAAAGGTATTTTTTTTTTATTGTTCACATTCTTTTCTCTCTTTAAAACGTATTTTTTTAAATGTGATTTTGACTGAAGTTGGATTTTATAATTGTTGGCTGATTGTGTTTAAGGATGAGTATTTATCTCATAATAGTGTTTCAGGAATGATTACCTTTGTAATTTAGGCTTGTGATTCCTTTATTACTTGTTCTTTTTACATATGATTTTTTCATGCCTATCACATGCTTGTCAAAATGCCTCAACCAGATTTTGGAGAAATTTCTTTTTCTCTTAAATTATTTTCTTGTGTAATGTCATTTATGCAACACCTTGGAACAACTTGTGCACACTTTGACTGACAACTACTGTTTTCCTTTCGTTGTTATGGTGTGTGTTCATGATTGTAGGTTATGGATAGTGAAAGACATTCCTCAAGGAAGTTACCCATTCGCTCAAAATCTAAGACCCAAAAGAGAAAGGCAGCGGATGAGGGGTCGGTGTTGGCTGTTGATCAAGTTCAAACTACAAGGCTTGAGATTGGATTCCGCTTTCGGAATAAGTCCACCAAGAAAATCTTTCAAGAAAGGTTTCATGATCGGACGGTGATTGCTGCAAGACCGGTAAACTTATCAGATCTTCAGGACAGTAATTTCCAAATGATATCTCAGATTTTTACTCAGAGGAAATGGGAATATTTCATTGCTCCTCCTGCACGTCCTTTCATCAATTTGGTTCGGGAATTTTATGCGAACATGGACAGTCAACAAATCTCTGATTACAGTATTGACGCTCCGTTGCAAATTCTTTCCTTCATTAGAGGAGTGCCGATTGTCGTCACTCGTGAAGTCATTGCTGAAGTCACCGGAATTTCGCTCATTGAGGAGCCTGGGTATCCCTATCCGACTGAAGAATTCCCCTCAAAATTTGATATGTCCAAGCTGTTCATTCCTCCCGATTCCTACAATCATTGGCAAGACTACATGATGGTTATTCCTCTTGGTCATCTCTCTCACCCGGTGAAACTACTAGCTCGGATTGTAATGCAGAATGTGTTTCCTATAGACCATCACTCGGATCTTAGGGTAGCTCGAGGGCGGCTCATCTATGCGCTTCTCACAGACGTCCAGATTGACTTTGCCTCAATTGCAATTCGACTCATGAAGGCAATGTTCTCTGAGACTTCGATTTCATTGCCTTATGGTAGCCTGATCTCCCGCATCATTGCGAAATTTGTTCAGATTCCAAATTCTGAACCTACTATGAAGCATCTTGGTCCCTTCTGCAAAGCTACTGTGAGTCGATCCAAAGGACAGATGCGACTGCGTGGCACCAAGGATTTTGAAGCTGCCTCTGATCCTGCAGCTACTACTGAGCCTGGTCCATCTGAAGGCGCTTCTACACCAACCTCTGTTTCCTTAGAAGATGTCATGGCCAAGCTGAATGTCATGGTGGCTCAAATGACAACTTTTTCATCTATTCTGGCTACATTGCAGACAGATGTCAAAGAATTAAAGACTAAAATTGTGGGATCATTTGGACTCGATGAAGACACTGATGAGGAACAATCGATGAGTGATTAGCATTCTCAGTGTATTTTTGGCCTTTGTCATCCGTGACAAAAAGGGGGAGTGAAGATCATGTGTGTTAAGAAGCTGTTTATTGTTTTTGGTTTCTATTTGAGCTTCATGTTAGGATATTCAAACTCTACAAACTAAATGGACTGAAATAAAAGTTTGTTTGTGAATATTGATTTCTTATTTTGTTCACGAATAGCCAAAGGGGGAGTTTGTTAGTTCATGTGCAAGTTGGCTGAATTCGTGTTTGAACAAAATGTTGAAGGTTGATTTCAGTGTGTCTGCAGTGGTGTTCGGACGAGTGGTTTATGCCAAGAAACCCGAGAAGCCCGTCTGAAGCCCCGTCTGATTCCCCGTCCGGACGAGCATGGTTTGTAAAGAAACCCGAGAAGCCCGTCTGCAGCGCTGTCTGATCTCCTGTCCGGACGAGCAGGTTGTGCAGAACAACCCGAGAAGACCGTCTGAACCAGCGTCTGTACTCCCTTCCGAACGCGCCATTCCAGATGTCTAGGGTTAGTCAGTTTATTCCAGTTCCGTCCGGACGCCCACTAATGGCCGTTCGGACGACTAGTGTTCTGCCTGAAATCTTCGTAAAAACCAGTCTCCGTCCGGACGGGTTTACTAGCCGTCCGGAAGCACTTAAGCTGATTAGTTTTTTTATGAACAAGAGTTTATATTGTATTTAAACTAGGAGTGTCTAGTGTTATAAATAGATCTCTACAGATCTGTTTAGGTTACGAATTCTGGATGTTGAATTCGCTTTTGTGAGCTAAGAGAATTGATCACCATATATTGTGGGTTCGATCTCTTAGAGTTGAGTTTTTGATTCCTTGATAGATGATTTGTTGAAGTGAAGCCAATCGGAGTTCCGGTGAAAGGAGATCACGTAAAAGGATTGTTCTAGCTGTCTCTGGAAAAGGCTACTGCTGTAGAAGACGAGTGGGTCGCTTGTCTTATACAAGATCGTGTCATAGCAAAGGTTTTGTGAGTATGAACATCTTGTAATCCTTTATCGTTTTACTGATTTAGTTGATTTCCTGGGTTTGGCTGCCCCGAAGAGGTTTTACATTTTAGAGAGTTCTCTAAATGGTTTCCTCTTCGTAACCAAATTCTTTGTATTTATTGTTGATTGTTTATTTCCGCTATATGTTGCTTGAACACTAGTTTTTATCAAATCTAGTGTGATTAGGAGTCTTAGTAGTTTTTCAACAATGATGGCTTTTATTATAGTGGGTCCTTCCCTTCTTCAATAATGCATCCTAAGTGAATATCATTTCACAATTTGGAATGCTCAACTTGGTAGCAAAAAGTTGTTCTCTGTATACACTGATTTAGTGTATAGCATGGAATTTGATGAATGTGTTTATAGTATCTTACATGTCCTTGTCATTTTGGTTTTAATCTTTTTAAAATCTACACTTACCCCCTTGAACTACTACTCTATTTGTAATCTCTCTCAAACTTAAGAAAGTTACATTATAAGAATCCATTTTACTAGGCTACCAACCCTTTTCAGCTTGGATTCTTTATTAAATCCTAGTGAAGATTGGACCATGCAAGTATTTTGGTTCTAGAACCAATTCATCTATCTTATACATTTTGACAAAATTATGGAAAGTAATGTTGTTTCCTGGAGATGAAGTCCTAAAAGCAAGAAGATTTACGGTCGTCTTTCTAGACAAAAAGAAAGAGGTTGCCTCTAAGGCCTCAAAACATTAGATGGGTTATTTATAGTCCATGGATGGTAATTTATACCAGCCATGAGAGGATGAAAGATTATTAATTTGATTCAGACATTTTTTGGTGAACCAAAGCAAGTTCTGGTATTGAGAAAACCAAGGGTTACTTTAGCTAATAACAATGAGATTGCTATACTGAAGGAACTAGGGTTACTAGATGCTAAGATTGATGGTAAACTAGGAATGGTGGCAGCCACAGGTTTAACCCATGGTTGTGCAACAACCTCAAAGAGGTTGCCAGAGGTGGCCGGCAACCCTATGACTGCCGCTACCCTTAAGGGTTGAAACCCTAGGGTTTTTCTAAATCCTAGATCGATTTGNCAAAAAATAAAATAAAATAAAACGACAATAAATAAAATAATAAAAATAAAATGACTAAATAATAAAGTGCGGAAAATAAAAATGAAAAAATACCGCACCTTCCCCGTTCATATGGGTGTCCAATCAATCCCTTCCATCCTTTCTTCTTAAGAATTAGATACCCCTCTGGAAGGATGCTTTGCCATGTGCAGACTTGTTAGCTTCAGTCACGTAATGATTTATGAAAGGCCAATCATCTATCCAATGAGAAGGATGATAACAAAATGAACATGACTAATTAGGTGCGTGAGTGTGAGAAAGCTGGGTATAGGCATGTCTGGCTACCATGAGTTGGTTCACCCTCTCCTCTAAGTCATCCAAATTAGTGGTTGAAAAATGTTGCACTAATGACTCTTAGGGATGATGATTATACGATGAAGGCAAGGAAGAGTGGTTATCTAAAATGAAAGGCTCAGCTACTAATGAAAATGAGTT
>CM017326.1:2109847-2174740 GCA_006937295.1 Carpinus fangiana | reverse complement strand
CATCTACCGTGCTCCTACAAGACTCAGTCAGACCATCATAAAAACTATGCACTAGCTGCCATTTGGGGATAGCATGGTATGGACATGATCTAAGTAAATCCTTAAGCCTCTCCCACGTCTCATGTAATGGTTCATCCTGGTACTGGGTGATACCAGTGATGGCTCGCCTAATGTCATTGGTCCTTCCTATGGGGAAATATTGCTTGAGAAAAACTTGTTGCAGTTGATCCCAAGAAGTGATAGAATCAGGCTCTAAGGACTGGAACCAATGTTTGGCTCTATCTTTGAGGGCAAAGATAAAAAGACACATCTTTAAGGTATCCTCAGTAAATCCCGTCAATTGAATGGTATTTGGAATTCACTGAGGAAGTCATAAGGATTCTCATGGATAAGCCCTAGGAAAGTTGGAAGACTCTGTATAGTGCTAGGCTTGATCTCATAGTGGGTTGCCATAATTTCTGGCAACCTGAGACATGAGGGAGTAGTGTATGTGGGTGGAATGTAGTGATCTTGTAAAGCTACGTGAGGGACACCAGCCATGATGTCAGTGGTGGTCTCTTTAGGCAAATTAGATTTCCCTTCAACTCTAAGTTGTCTAAAGGTGTGTTCAATGTCGGGGTCACAAGAAATTAAAGGCAAAGACAAAGATCGGCGACCCAACATAAACTAAACCAATAATTAAAATAGAAACTAAAAACAAAAACAGGAAATAACAAAACAGGAAATTAAATTAAAGCAAACAAAAAGCTCACAAACGGCCCTTAGGTGCACTAGAATGGGGCTGCAGCAAATCTGTCCAGAGGGCGCACGATCGCACTTTAGTGTGCGAACGTTCGCATTGCCGAAGGGAGGAGGGAACGAACGCTGGAGCTGCAGAACTGCGAACGATCGCACACGAGTTGTGATCAATCGCAGTTATAGAAAGGGACTTGTAGACTGAACGTGAACTTGAAAAGAAAAATTAGACTACGAAAATTGAAAATAATGAAAAACAAAACAAAAATTAAAGATTAAGCTAAACGTAATCCTTAAATTTAATAACTAAACCGTTAACAGTCCCTGGCAACGGCGCCAAAAATTGATGTGGTTATTTCATGACCAAAATAATCAATAATAAAATACCACTCACAATAGAACGAATCCCGTAGGATAGGGCTATATTGAGAGTGTCAAACCTTAAGGACTGTGGGGGTTTTGTTACTAAATTTAAAAGACTAATTTTAACCTAATTAACAAAAGAGAATTTGATTGTTTATGAATCTAAATTGCATGAAAATCAAAGTAAAATTAAAAGGAATAATATCAAAGAGAGAGAGAGTAAGGTACCGATTTCACCGCACTCTGCATAACAATGGTAACCGTAATTCAATTCTAGAAACTCACGATCATGTATGTTATAAAAGACAAGAAAATACATATTAAAGGATAAGAATAATTTTATCTTCGATTGGCACAGATCGTCCACCTAACCACTAAGATGCAGCACGACCCATCTTCCCTAAGTATAAACTATAAAATCCCTTAATAAGTTTTATATGATTAACGGAATAGTATAACCAATTTTCGGTTGGTACGGATCGTCTACCTAAATTACTCTAAACTAGGGTGTAGTACAACCCGTCTTCCCTAAGCATGGTCTATCTAATCCTATTAATCATATGCATATTAAAACCATTGCATAACTATCAATCTTATGATCACAGAAAATAAGATTGATTGAGTTCAATACATGCAAAATAATTTCTAAGACAAGATAAGAATTTTGCAAGTACCGAAATTGGAATTGAATAACAATTGCATTAAAATTAAGAACAGAATTCAAAGGTTGCAATCTTCACAGTTATGCAATCAACATACATATAATGAATTAACTAGAATCAAGTACAATCACTATTGTGCTTAGAGAGGGTTACATCGGTACCCCACAAAGGGGGTTTAGCTGCTCATGCTGATGAATGAACTTCAAGGAATTTGTGTGTAAATTTCGCACTAAGGGAAAACAGCCTTTTTACATTGTATAATGGCCTATTTATAGGCACTAAGAAACCCTAGAAACCCTAAAACCCTAATTACTGCCGTAATTAGTTTCCCACTTCAACTAGGAGACTTGGAGTAGCTTTTCAGCTGTTCAACGCGCTTGCCGGGTTAAGTGAGGCCCGAGTGCGCACGTTCACACAGATGGGTGATTGTTCGCCCGACACACGTTCACAGGTGCAGGCGATCGTTCACCCAGCGCACGATCACAAGTGTGCTGCGATCGTTCACCAGCACAGTAAGGCTGCTTCTCGTCCTTTTTAGCCCACTTTCAACGGAGCTCATGTATTTGACCTGAAACACAAAACAAAACAAAATAAAGCAAATAGCAATGCTAAGGACTTAACATATGCAAGTTAAAGGGCTTGAATGTGCAACATTCGGCGCTTATCAACATTGAAAGGATGAAACTTGATATTCAAGATATGTCTCGAGAGGGATTGTGACGAAGGGGTGAGCTTCATGATCGTACCAAAAATAAGTACTCACTAATTACACGAATCGTTTGCAATAAAGTGGTTGTGCAAGTGCGAGTGTCGAACCCACAGAGAATCGTGTTTGTGTGAATTAATTCTATTGCCTAAACTAACCCTTTCTTAACCTAGTTCAAAAAAGCAAACACTTGGCGTGCATAAAGTAAAAACTAAATTAATGCTTAAAAAATAAAGAAATAAAAACACTAAGGCCTAGAATCCACCTCACCATATTAAATACATAATACCATGCTTAGTCATACATAAAAAACGATTATGTTACTAGGCGTATTCTATTTGCTATTAATTAGTTCATACATCCGTCTATCGATTAAGCACTAATGCATGTCCTATTGTCATTACGAAATCTTATCGAACTAATCGAGGCAAACACTGTTTTAAGAGGTTACAATGGATATTGGTCCGAAGACGAATCATCCGATATATCTCCGGTTGCAACGATTGTTGACGTTTAACGATTCATAAACAACAATCAACGCAATTTTGTCACGAAATTGAATTGAAACGAACAAGCAAAACAGTAAACGACGAATTGAGTATTAAACTAAGCATAAAAATATGTAGATAAAAACATGGTGAGGCTTCATCTTTAACCTTAGTTGAAGATTAGCCTCCCATGGGAACAAGAGACCGATTGAAACTAAGATAAAGCATTAAAATAAAATAAGTGACGATTTAGGGGGTTACACAGTGAGGAACAGAGGGCTTCTGGCCCCTAAGGCGCCTCCCAAAATGTAGAAATCACAAAAATACAAAGGGTCCTATTTATAGACAAAATAAAATGTGCTGCCAGGTCAGGGTTGCGTTCGATCGCATGGGGTGCGATCAATCGCATCCCTGCGTGTGTTTGATCTTCTGACGTGCGTTCGACCGCAAGTGCATCACAGTGCCACGTGTGTTCGAGTGTAGGGGTTGCGTTCGATCGTACATATTGCGATCGATCGCATGTAACTGCCCATGGCGCAAACATTGAAGCGATGGAGCATAGGGCCGGCTAGGGCAACACGGACTTTACGGGCTGACATGGCTTGCGATCGAACGTGGCTTCTGTGCTCGATCGCACTTGCAGAGGCTAAAGTTCCATTTTTGCTCAATTCCTCCCTTTTGAACCACAATTCGCACCAAGGACCTACAACACACTAAAATACTAAAACAATACAAAATATTAGATATTAACAAAGCTAAGAGCCTAACAAATATAAATTAAGGGGTTTAAATAAGCACTTTTAGGCACTCATCACTTCAGTACTCACTTCCTTGTAGTTGGATAAATTTTGAATTGGCGGGGGCTCAATCTGCTCCTCCTTCTCTTCCACCTTGCTGGCAGCTTTTTCCTCACTAACAAGCGTGGTGGTGGTTTGTGCATTCTCATGTGCAGACTCGTTAATTTGACTCACGTAATGAATATAGAATGGGCAATCATCAAATCCGTGAGAAGGATGATAACAATATTCACATGACTGATGAGGTGCGTGAGTGTGAGGAGGCTGAGTGTGGGCACGCCTAGCTACCATGAGTTGGTTCGCTCTCTCCTCTAAGTCATCAATATGAGCAATTAGAAAATGTTGCACTAATGACTCTTGAGGAGAAGGATTATATGATGAAGGCATGGAAGAGTGGGTATTGAACTATGGATATTCAGAATGGTGTAGTTCATCGGAATGGAGAGCATAGTTTCCCATGGCATGAGCATACCATGAGACATCAGAATGGTTATTCCGGTTAGAGGTGTAAGAATTAGAATGTGATTCAAACCTCTGGTCGGAAAAATTGGTGTTTAGTTGCCCATATGAGAGATTGGTAAATTGTCCCCAATGTGGACAATCACCGGAATTATGGTAAGGGCTAGAGCAGGATAAACACGGTTCATGTGGGTTCAAATTGGTAGGATTTGATGTCCTACTACTAGGAGAAACATCAAAATAATTGAACGGAAGACTCATATTTCACCCAAACAGTTCAAAATATCCCACAAAAAACAATAACCATTTTTACAAAAATAAAATAAAATAAACAAAAACTAATTAAACTAAACAAATAACTGAACAATAAACTAACAAAACAATAAACTAATTAAACAACTAAAAACAAAAATAAACTAATACAAACTAAAAACAGCAAGTAAATAAATAAAAACAGGCAGAAACAATAAATAATTAAAAAAAACTAATAATTAAACAAACAAAAAATAAAAAATAAAAACTGACACATACACTGCCTCGGGTCTGTTGGTGCAGCCAGCTGAGGTGTGCTCAAGCGCAGGAACACATGATCGATCGCAGACATGCAAATATGTAGCAAACTGTGCACGTGCGTTCAATCGCAACTAAGGTGCGATCGTTCGCAATGGCGCACTGCAGTTCTGTCAGAGGCGCGCACTCGCATGCAGCAGCGTATAAGGTGAGTACAGGTACGCGAACAGGCTGGAATAGGCTCAAGTGCGTTCGATCGCAACTGAATGCGATCAATCGCACTATCAGTGCTTGATTTTCCAGAAACTTGAAACTAAACTAAAAATTGCAAAAACAAACATTAATCTATTTTTATTTTTATTTTTTCTATACAAAAACACGAAATAAATAAAATAAATGCTAAAATCAAAATAACTAGTAGAAAGATAAAATTAATCTAAGCATAAATTCCACAAAACACCGATTCCCCGGCAACGGCGCCAAAATTTGGTCGTACCAAAAATAAGTACTCGCCAATTACACGAATCGTTTGCAATAAAGTGGTTGTGCAAGTGCGAGTATCGAACCCACAGAGAATCACGTTTATGTGAATTAATTATAATGTCTAAACTAATAATACCTTAACCTAGTCCCAAAATCAAATAGTAGGTATGCCTAAAAATTAAACTAGATTAAATGCAAGAAAAACAAATAAATAAAAAGCCTAAGGTCTAGAATCCACCTCACCATATTAAATGACACAATTAATTTCTACATATGTCTATCGATTAAAAGTGATGCATGACCTAGTATCACGCTAGTTCATGCATCCTTACACCCTATGCATATCCTATTATACCTATTGAAATACTCAAAATATTTGTCCATTTGACGAAAGACAAAACATGAATGGTTTAGGTCCAAAGGATCCAATGTGAAAGTGATTTAACAGTAACTACAATGGATAAATGAATGTAACTCGAACGATGAAATGTATCCATCGGACTAAATACTATGAATAAACAGCTACGGCATAATCAATGCAATCTTTTCACAAAATTGAAATGAAACGGAAACACATGACAAATAAAAGACGGATTAATGTAAAAACTAATTATGAAAGCGTTTAAATAAATCCATGGTGAGGCTTCATCTTCAACCTTAGTTGAAGATTAGCCTCCCATGCTAAAGGGAAACATAATCGACAATAAATAAAACAATAAATGAAAGAAATGACATTTATGAGTGTTTACAATGAAGAACGGGGAGGTTTTGGGCCACTGAGGGTGCCTCAAATGTATCGCATGCGTCTTCCAAGCGTAGGAAATAAGAAAATACAAAGAGTCCTATTTATAGACAAAATAAAATATACTGCCAGGTTAGGAGTGCATTCGATTGCAGGAGGTACGATTGATCGCATGCCCGCATGCGTTCGATCTCAGAGCTATGCGTTCGGCCGCACTGTGTCGCAGTGCCATGTGTGTTCGATCGTAGGTGTTGCGTTCGACCGCACTGCGTTTGATCACACAATCTGCGATCGATCGTAGATAATTGCTCCAGAATTCCCACGGTGCAAGGTTGAAGCTATGGACGATAGGGTCGGCTAGGGCAACGCTAACTTCACGAGCTGACATGGATTGCGATCGATCGTGGCTCATGCGTTTGATCGCAGTGCGCTCGATCGCACTTGCAGAGGCTATTGTGCAAAACTCTACCTAAATTAATAGGCAAATAATTGTACGTTTTACTTGCAAGTGCACAAGGTCAAAAGGTGTAGTATGCGTGTAAGTGCAAGATCGATCCCACAGGGATTGGTAAATTATGCTTGAAATTAAATTCGCAATAAAAAGTAAAAGAGAGAAAAATTGAGTTTGATTAAATAATGGGGAAAAGGTAGGGCTTTGATTTCCACCACTAATCATGCTTATATGATAAAACAATATGCCAATGCTTAAATTATATGATGATTATTCAATGGTTGCCAACCTAAGGGCATGATGTATACTCCTTAAGCTATTGGTTTCCCTAAGCAATGAATTAGGCATGGTGTATACTCTAACTCTTTTCTTTTCTAAAGGATTTAGCATAGTGTATACTAAGTTGTTCTCTAGGAAAGCATATGAGCTGTGAAAACCGACAACCACATGAGACCTAGGGCATGGTGTATACTCCCGGTTTCCCATGTTGATTAACCCAAGAACCCGGTGTGGATTGCTTTTGTTACTTATGTTAAACCCAGGACTCGGTCATCCAAATTGATCTAACTAACAAGTCCATACCACATGCATATGTTGATCAGGCAAACACATATGAGGAATTCATGGAAACATGTATTAATCAAGTTAAATACTATCATGCAATTATCGCAAAGGCGCCAATATTGAATTAAAATATAAACATAATTAGGGCTTCAATCTAGCCCTACTAAAAGGTTTAGTTACACATAATATTGATGCTAATCATCTTCGTAAAATAAAAATAGAGGAAAAGAATAAACCCAAAAAATCGCTTCCAGAACGCAGTAAATTCTTCTCTAAAAAATAGTGTGTCCTTTCTCTATGTTTACAGGCCTATTTATAGAGTCCAAGAGCATTCTAGAAACCCTAAAACGTGAAAATTTGAATCCTTGTGCAACAAGGATTAGCCAAAACCCTAGAATCAAAAACTTCCAAAACAAGGCTGCGGCTGGAGTGGTCTTCACGCACAGGTGCGTTCGATCGCACTGCGGTCGATCTCCTTCTTCTGCGCATGAACGCAGGTGTGCGATCGATCACCCTTCTCCTGCGTTCGATCGCACTCAGGCTCCAATTTCTCCTCTTTTTGCTCTTTATGCCCATATCAGCCAGAAATGTCTTATTTTCTTCCAAAGACCTGTAAAACAAAGAAAACACAAAAAGAAAGTAAAATAGAACAAAATAACATAAACTAAAAGCACAACAAATGTAAATTAAGGGGCTTAAATATGAATATTTAAGCACTTATCAGAGGCTAAAGTTCCATCTTTGCTTAATTTCGCCCCTTTAAACCACAATTCGCACCAAAGACCTACAATACACTAAAACACTAAAAAAATTCAAAATATTAGATATTAACATAGCTAAGAGCCTAACAAATATAAATTAAGGAGTCCAAATAAGCTCTTTTAGGCACTCATGATAGCCCTATTTTGTAAAGCATTCATGTAAATGCTTAGATCTAAATATTTTGTATATGGCTCGTGTCACATGTGACACTTTTGTATAGCCATTCTTTTGTATGTAAGCTTTAATCACTTAAATGTATTATTCAGCTCTATGGTGTTATGTATGTTTAACGTATTTAGTTTCCGTTGCAAAAGATATGAACTCTGATGAATCAATAAGTATGCATGTAGCTCTGTGAGACTTATTATATTGTCAATCAGGTTATTGCACGGGTTCGTGGCATACTACGGTATAGCCATGCCACTATGACAATCTGCTTGTTGTAGGTAATGTTTCTTAAAAAAAAAAAAAAATTAGTTATGTTTTTTTATACGGGTTGTCACAGAAATTAGTATCAGAGTGAATGGTATCAAGTTCTTTAGGGAACTTGTTACCATAGCAACTACTATATCATGAGCAGCTAGGTTCATAGAGTTGAGTCTAGTATTAGGTTAAGGATAACACCAGAGCTATAGGAATCTTAAAGCTTCAAGAAAATCTAATAAGACCAAGTTTCATGATATCATGATTGTTTTGTTGTGTGGGTGTGTCATAGATTAGTTTTATGAGCTTATTTGCGATATGTTGTTGTCTATGTGGTTTCTTCTGCACTGACCTAGGCAATCTTGCAGAGTGATGCCACCGAGATGACACCCACTTTGTCGTGGGAGGCCGAGGAATGTGCAGGATTGTGGTATGGTGTTACCTTCACCTCCTCCTCCACCGCCGGGTGTTCTTGAAATGGCACACTCTCTGGTGGAAGCAGCAAGGTATTTGGCAGAGATTATGGCCAACGGCCAACGCTAAGGACACAATGAAAGAAGAGAAGGGTGTTTGTTGTACAAATTTAATTGTACTCGCCAATTGCACGAGTCGTTTGTGATATAGCGGTTGTGCAAGTGCGAGGTCGAACCCACAAAGAATCGTATTTAGTTAAAAAACTGATTTTAAAGTGCCTAAACTAATCCTATCTTAACCTAGTCCCAACATCAAACATGTGGCGTGCAGAAAATAAAACTAAATTAAAATGCAATAAAAATAAAGAAATAAAAATGCTAAGGTCCCTAATCTACCTCACCACAATTTAATCAACATATAAACATGCTTGTTCCATACTCAACAACAATTACGCTACTAGGCATATTCTATTTGCTATTAGTTAGTTCATTCGTCCGTCTATCGATTAAGCACTATTGCATGTCCTATTGTCTTTACGAAATCTTGTCGAACTAGTCGATGCAAACACTGTTTTAAGATGTCACAATGGATATTGGTCCGAAGATGAATCATCCGATGTATCTCCGGTTGCAACGACTGTTGACGTTAAACGATTCAAAAACAACAATCAACGCAATTTTGTCACGAAATTGAATTGAAACGAACAAGTAAAATAGTAAATGACGAACGGAGTATTAAACTAAGCATAAAAATAATTAGATAAAAGGCATAGTGAAGGGAATAAGAGACTAAAGCAAAATAACTAAAAGCATTAAATTAAATTGACGTTTAGGAGTGTTTACAATGAAGAACGGGGAGGTTTTGGGCCACTGAGGGCACCTCAAAAGCATCCCAAGCGTCTCTCAAGCGTGGAAAACAAAGAAAACAACGAATCCTATTTATTGACAAAATAAATCGTGTTGCCAGGTCAGGGTTGCGTTCGAACGCAGAGGGTGCGTTCGACCGCAGTGCTGCATGCGTTCGATAGTGGTGCTAAGCGTTCGGTCACAGGCGCATCGCCGTGCCGCGTGCGTTCGAGAGTAGGTGCTGCGTTCGACCGCAGTGCGTTCGATCACAAATAACTGCCCACGGCGCAAGGTTGAAGCGATGAACGATAGGGCCGACTAGGGCAACGCGGGAAATGCGGGCTGACTGGACCTACGTTCGAATGTAGGCCTTGCGATCTACCGCAGTGCGTTCGATTGCACCATGTGCGATCGATCGCACTTCTAGAGGCTTGACTCCTTCTTTGCTTCATTTCTCCCCTTTGAGCCACCTTTTGCACCAAAGACCTACAACACACTAAAACAAGATAAAACATTAGATATTAACAAAACTAAGAGCCTAACGAATGTAAATTAAGAGGTCCAAATAAGCACTTTTAGGCACTCATTAAATACCCCCAAACTTACATTTTGCTAATCCCTTAGCAAAACAAAAATGAAAACACAAATAAAAACAAGAAACATAAATCCGCTTTTGTGGGAGAAACGATTGCATTTAGCATATGCAACAAGCCTTTTAAACCACTAGGCATCCCTAGTGGACGAGTGAAGTCTCATGAGGGTTTTTCAGGAATGACACCCACAAACAATTATTGGCACTATGTTATTAATGGACAAAACCCTTCACACAAACACATGGTTCATACATCATTAGCAAATTTAACATGTTAAACATACGAACCACATCATCCAGGCATCCAAACATCATTTCACTCAAGGTTGGAAAATTAAGACAACACGTGCTCCACAAAGTGCAATGTGAACTAACAACAAGATCATGGGGTTTCAATTACCCTCCAAAGACGTGTATCCCAAAATTCAAAGGAAAACAATGTGATAAATACAACCAAGGCTTGAATTGAAAGATGCAAATTTTTTGTGTAGGCTGTGCAATGCTTGACTCCCATAAGCTTCTAAATGACCTATGTAACAAGCGTTGGGCCAGTGGCTCCCAAGCCAGACGGCTTTAGGGCACTAGATGTAGAGACATCCATAGGGCTTAATTACTCAAGTCAAAAGAGCTACGGAGCCTAAACTAGTCATACAATTTTTTGGAGTTTCTCATCTTTTGACGCGAACACTCATTGGTTGGCCAGGCAAGAGGTCCGATTACTCAATGAAAAACTCGACTTATTCTAATTAATTTTTTTTTTTAAACAGCCAAGGTTTTCATCATCACATCACAAACCTAAAAATCTCAAGACACACACTTCAAAGTTAAATCTCATACCCCACAGACCCTAATGCTAGTGTGCATGTGAAATATCGATTAAACAAGTGGAGTCTCTCTAATCCAACACATGAATCAAAAACTGGGATTTCTAATGATATGCAATGTTCAAACAAGTTAAACACACCAATGACATGCAATCCACAGTTATGATGTAAATTGGTGCCCAAGCAACAACACAGTAACAAACAAAAAGAAAAAAACTTTATATATAGACAAAAACAAATATAAACAGGCAAAAATAAAACAAACCGACATAGTGTTTGTCCACACCCCAAACTTAAAATGACACATTGTCCCCAATGTGACAAGAAATACATTACAGTGGGATGAGGAATCGAGATGTGCAAAGTCCAAAGCGTCCCCCGAACTTAAACATCAAAACACCTGTCAAAAACTAACAGCAATCTTTTTCTTAAAGATCAAACATCAAAAGGTTAATTGATGTTAGAAACAAAATAAAATAAAATAAAACAAAACAAAAAGAAACTGACAAAAATTAAGGTGCGATAAATAAAAAAGAAAACATACCGCACCTTTCCCGCTCATATGGGTGTCCAACCAATCCCTTCCATCCTTTCTTCTTAAGAATTGGATATCCCTCTGGAAGGATATTCCGCCATCTTATGTAGTTGTCCTTGTTTCAAGGAATCCACTTAGGAACACGGTTCCTAGATTTGTGATCTTGTGAGTGTGAATCCTCAAAGATTTCTATATACGACGGCTCTTCGAGACATTACAAAGATGAAACTTGAGGTTCAAGATATGTCTCGAGAGGGATTGTGACGAAAGAGTGAGCTTCAGTACTCACTTCCTTGTCGTTGGAGAGACTTGGAATTAGCGGGGGCTCAATCTGCTCCTCCTTCTCTTCCACCTTGCTGACAGCTTTTTCCTCACTAACTAGTGTGGTGGTGGTTTGGACATGCTCATGATGAGGATTGCTGGGGCAATCCTCATCAATCATGGATTGCCCTCTTGCCATCTCCTGACTTTGAAGTTCCTCTTCCTCAATTCTATTTAATTCAGCAACTAGATGACCAAACTGTCCTTCCAACCTTACAACTACTTCAGTGTTTGCCACAGTGGCATCTATGATTTCTTGACAAGGTTGGTCGACTATTTTCCTAAACTTCTCGAGTGCGTCTTCTAATGACGATTCTTGTGAAGCAGGAATGGTGGATTGACTGACTAGTTCCATGAATTCCTTAAGCGTTTCTTCCAAAGAAGATTGCTTAGGAAGAGGGTAGTCATATGATGAATGGGAAGAAAATTGGTTGTCGAACTGCGGATATTCAGGGTGGTGCAGTTCGTCAACCTGGGGAGCAAAATTTTCCGTAGTATGATCATGCCACGACAAATCAAAATGATTGCTCCAGTCTGGGTTGTAAAAATTTGAATTTGCTTCAAACCCAGGACTGGAGAAACTGGTGTTCAACTGCTCATTTGAAAAATTAAAAAATTGTCCCCAATGTGGACAATCACCTATACTATGGTAAGGGCTGGAGCAGTGTGAACATGGTTCATGTGGGTGCAAATTGGTAGGATTAGGCGTCCTACCACTAGGGGAAACATCAAAATAATTAAACGGAAGACTCATGCTTCATCCAAACAGTTCAAAATATCCCACATGAAACAATATCCATAAAACAAAAATAAAATAAACAATAACTAACAAACTAAATAAATAACCAAACAACAAATTAACAAAACAATAAACTAATTAAATAAATAAAAATTAAATTAAACTAAACAAAACTAACAACAACAAGTAAATAAATAAAAATAGGCCAAAGAATTAAATAATCAACTAGATGTAGAGACATCCTAGGGCTTAATTACTCAAGTCAAAAGAGCTACGGAGCCTAAACTAGCCATACAATTTTTTTTTAGCTAGAATTTCTCACCTTTTACGCGAACACTCATTGCTTAGTTAGGCAAGAGGTCCGGTTACTCAATGAAAAGCTCAACTTATTCTGATTTTTTTTTTTAATTAAAAACAGCCAAGGTTTTCATCATCACATCGCAAACCTAGAAATCTTTAAGACACACACTTCAAAGTCAAATTTCATACCCCACAGACCCTAATGCTAGTGTTCATGTGAAATAATGATCAAACAAGTGGAGTTTCTCTAATCCAACACATGAATCAAAAATTGGGATTTCTAATGATATGCAATGTTCAAACAAGTTAAACACACCAATGACATATAATCCACAGTTATGATGTAAGTCGTGCCCAATCAACAACATAGTAACAAACAAAAAGAAAAAAATTTATATACAGACAAAAACAAATATATACAAACAAAATCCAACAAAACAACAAATAAAATAAACAAACACACAGACAGAATGTTTGTCCACACCCCCAAACTTAAATGACACATTGTCCCCAATGTGACAAGAAATACATTACAATGGGATGAGGAACCGAGATGTGTAAAGTCCAAAGCATCCCCCGAACTTAAACATTAAAACACCTGTCAAAACCTAACAGCAATCTTTTTCTCAAAGATCAAACATCAAAAGGTTAATTGCTGTTATAAACAAAATAAAATAAAATAAAAATAAAATGACAAAAATTAAGGTCGGAAAATAAAAAAGAAAACATTCCGCACCTTCCCCACTCATATGGGTGTCCAATCAATCCCTTCCACCCTTTCTTCTTAAACGCTATATAGCCGGATGTTTTGCCATCTTATGTAGCCTAAAAGCTTATTTTGAAAAATTCTCTTAGGACCACGATTTATAGATTTTTGATCTTATGTGCGTGAATCCTTAAAGATTTTTACATAAGATGGCTCCTCAAGACATTGAAAAGGTGAAACTTGTGGTGCATGATATGTCTCGAGAGGGAATGTGACGAATTAATGAGTTTCAGTACTCACTTCCTTGTCGTGGGACCAATTTGAAATTGGCGGGGGCTCAATCTGTTTCTCATTTTCTTCTTCTCCATTCTCAGTTCGCATCTTAAGAGTAGGATCCAATAAAGCTTTAGCTTGCTCATGTACCATGTCAAGGTCCGAATCAAACTCAAATTGAGCAAAGCTCTCTTCCAAAGGATCCTCCGGGCTTGGCTCACAAAAAATTTCCTCTACAACTTCCTCATTCTCAAATGTGGTGGTGGCTTGGACATGCTCATGATGAGGATCACTGGGGCAATCCTCATCAATCATATACTACCCTTTCGCCATCTCCTGACTTTGAAATTCTTCTTCCTCAATTCTGTTGAATTCAGCAACTAGATGACCAAATCGTCCTTCCAACCTTGCAACTGCTTCAGTGTTTGCCACAGTGGCATCTATGATTTCTTGACAAGGTTGGTTGACTGTTTTCCTAAACTCCTCGAGTGCGTCTTCTAATGATAGTTCTTGTGACGTAGGAATGGTGGGTTGGCCGACTAGTTCCATGAATTTCTTAAGCGTTTCTTCCAAAGGATATTGCTTAGGAGGATAGTCATATGATGGATGCGAAGAAAATTGGTTGTCGAACTGCGGATAATCAGGATGGTGCAGTTCGTCAACCTGGGGAGCAAAATTTTCTGTAGCATGATCATGCCACGAAAAATCAGAATGGTTGCTCCAATCTGGGTTATAAAAATTTGAATTTGATTCAAACCCAGGACTAGAGAAACTGGAGTTCAATTGCTCATTTGAAAAATTAGAAAATTGTCCCCAATGTGGACAATCACCTAAACTATGGTAAGGGATAGAGCAGTGTGAACATGGTTCATACAGGTAAAAATTGGTAGGATTTGGTGTCCCATCGCTAGGGGAAACATTGAAATAATCGAACGGAAGACTCATGCTTCACCCAAACAGTCAAAATATTCCGCATGAAACAATTAACAATATAAAAAAATAAAATTAACAAAAACAATAACTAAAATAAACTAAACAAATAATTAATCAATAAACTAACAAAATATTAAACTAATTAAACAATTAAAAAAAAAAACTCACTAAAACAAGAAACAACAAGTAAATAAATAAAAACAGGCACACTAAATAAATAATTAAAAACTAATAATTAAATAAAACCCAAAAAAAAAAAAACAACAGAACAGCCTCAGGTCTGTTGGTGCAGCCAGCTGAGGTGCGTTCGAGCGCAGGACACTACGATCAATCGCAAACACGCAGAAATGTGGTAGTCCGTGCACGTGCGTTTGATCTCAACTGAGGTGCGATCGTTCGCAACGGCACACTGCGGTTCTGTCAGAGGCGCGCTCTCGCACGCAACAGCGTATAAGGCGAGCGCAGGTATGAGACTGAAGGAATAGGCTCAAGTGCATTCGATCGCACAGGACTACGATCAATCGCACTATCAGTGCCTGATTTTCCAGGATCCAAAATTAAACTAAAAATTGCAAAAACCAACACTAATCTAGAATTTTTTTGGATTTTTTTTCTATACAAAAGCACGAAATAAATAAAATAAATGCAGAAATTAAAATAACTAGTAGAAAGATAAAATTAATCTAAACAAAAAAATCAATTCAAACAAAACAACGATTCCCCGACAACGGCGCCAAAATTTGATGCACAAATTTAATTGTATTCGTCAATTGCATGAGTCGTTATGCAGTGTAACGGGTGTGCAAGTACGAGGTCAAATCCCATAGAGAATTGTGCTTTGTGTAAAAACCAATTTAAACTGCCTAAACTAATCCTATCTTAACCTAGTCCCAAAATCAAACAGTTGGTGTGCATAAAAATAAACTAGATTAAAATGCAATAAAATAAATAAATAAAAACGCTAAGGTCCCTAATCCACCTCACCACAAATTAATTAACATATAAACATGCTTAGCTCATACTCAATAACGATTATGCTACTAGGCATATTCTGAGCGCTAATACATTATTCATATTTCCGTCTATCGATAAAGTACATATGCATATCTTATTGTTATTACAAAATCTTATCGAACTAACCAATGCAAACACTGTTTTAAGAGGTTACAACGGATATTGGTCCGAAGACGAGTCATCCGATGTATCTCAGGTTCCAACGAAAGTCGACGTTTAACGATTTGCAAATAACAATCAACACACTTTTGTCACTAAAATGGATTGAAACGAATAAATATAAAATTAAACGACAGAATAATACAAACTAAACATGAATATATATAAACAAATCTATAGTGAATGGAATAAGAAACTAAATAAAAGCAAAATAAAACAAGAAAAATTAATGACAATTTAGAAGGGTTACACAGTGAAAACAGAGGGTTTGAGGCCCTAGAGCTGCCTTCCAAATGTAAGGAAAAACGAATTACACAAAGTCCTATTTATAGAGAAAATTTAGTGTGCTGCCAGGTCAAGGGTGCGTTCGATCGTAGGAGGTGCGATCGATCGCATCCTTGCGTGCGTTCGATCGTTGGCTGTGCGTTCGGTCGCAGGTGCATCGCAGTGCCTCGTGCGTTCGATCATTGGCGTTGCGTTCGATCGCAATGCGTTCGATCACACATAATGCGGTCGATCGCACGTAACTGTCCACGGCGCAAGGTTAAAGCGATGAACGATAGGGCCGACTAGGGCGACGCAGGAAAAGCGGGCTGACGAGGCGTGAGATCGAATGTGGCTTTTGCGTTCGACCGTAGTGCGTTCGATCGCACTTGCAGAGGCTAAAGTTCCATCTTTGCTTAATTCCACCCCTTTGAACCACAATTCGCACTAAGGACCTACAACACACTAAAACACTAAAACAACTCAAAATATTAGATATTAACAACACTAAGAGCCTAACAAACATAAGTTAAGGGGGATCCAATATACAATATTTGACACCGATCAACTATGTTATTGACAGACAAAGCCTTTCACTTAAACACATGGTTCAAACATCATTAGCAAATTTAACAAGTCGAACATACAAACCACATCATCTAAGCATCCAAACACCATTCAACTCACGGCTAGAAAATTGAGACAACATATGCTTCAAGAAGTGAAAAGTGAACTAACGTAAGGTCATGCAGATTCAATCATTCTCAAAGAAAATGTGTACCCAAAAATTCATAGGACTGCACTATGATGAAAACAACCAAAGCTTGATTTTTTTTTTTTTTTTTTTGGTGTAGGCTGTGCAATGCTTGGCTCCCTTAAGCTTCTAGACGACTTATGTAATGAGTGTTGGGCTAGTGACTCCCAAACCAAATGGCTTTAGGGCACTAGATGTAAAGACATCCATAAGGGCTTAATTACTCAAGTCAAAAAGAACTACGAAGCCTAACTAGCTGATCGTACAAATTTAATTGTACTTGCCAATTGCACGAGTCGTTTGTAATACAGTAGATGTGCAAGTGCGAATGTCGAACCGCCAGAGAATCGGCTTTGCTAAAAATCAATTCTAATGCCTAAACTAATAATATCTTAACATAGTCCCAAAAGCAAACACATGGTGTGCAGAAAATAAAACCTAATTAAAATGCAATAAAACAAAGAGATAAAAATCCTAAGGTCTAGAATCCACCTCACCATATTTAAATACACAGTTAATTAAGCATCCGTCTATCGATTAAAAGCGATGCATGTTCTAGTGTCACACTAGTTCATACATCCTTACGCCCTATGCATGTCCTATTGTGCCTATTGAAATAATCAAAACATCCGTCCATTTGACAAAAGAAAAAACATGAACGGTTTAGGTCCAAATGATCCAAAGTGAAAGTGATTTAACACTAACTACAATGGATAAATGAACGTAACCTGAATCCATCAAACTAAACGCACAGACTAAACAACTACGGCACAATCGATGCAACTTTGTCACGAAATTAAACCGAAACGAACACACATGGCAAATAATAAACGGATTAACGTAAAACTAACTATAAAAGCATGTTAAATAAATCTATGGTGAGGCTTTATCTTCAACCTTAGTTGAAGATTAGCCTCCCATGCTAAAGGGAGACACAATCAACAAGAAATAAAATAATTAATTAAAGAAATGATGTTTAGGAGTGTTTACAATCAAGAACAAGGAGGTTTTAGGCCACTGAGGGCGCCTCAACTCGTCTCCCAAGCATCTCCTAAGCGTGAAATATACAAAATGAGGTAAGGTTTTATTTATAGACAAAATAAATCGTGCTGCCAGGTTAGGGGTGCGTTCAAACACAAGGGGTGCGTTCGAACGCAAAACTGCATGCATTCGATTGTGGTGCTGTGTGTTCGGTCGCAGGTGTGCCGCTGTGCTGCGTGCGTTCGAGAGTAGGCGCTGCGTTCGACCGCACATAACTGCCCACGGCGCAAGGTTGAAGCGATGTACGATAGGGCCGGCTATGGTGACACGGGAAACGCGGGCTGACTGGACCTGCGTTCGAACGCGGTCCCTGCGTTCGAATGCACCAAGTGCGTCCGAACGCACTTCCAGGGGCTTGACTCCTTTGCTTCATTTCTCCTTTTTGAGCCACCTTTTGCACCAAAGACCTACAACACACTAAAACACTAAAACAAGATAAAAACATTAAATATTAACAAAGCTATGAGCCTAACAAACATAAGTTAAGGGAGATCCAATATACAATATTTGACACCGATCACTAGCCATACAATCACTCAGCTGGACTTTCTCCTCTTTTTATGCGAACACTCACTGCTTGATGAGGTAAGAGGTCCGGTTACTCAATGAGAAGCTCAACCTTATGTTTTTTTTTTTTTTTTTTTTTTTTTTTAAAGCCAAGGTTTTCCTCACCACATCAACCCACAAATCTCTAGAGACACACTCTCTTAAAGTCAAATCTCAATTATGGGGGAATACTATTTAGAGCTCTAGAAAAATTTACATTTCAAAGTCAAAATTCACCATTCCAAAGTACTAGCAAATACATCAACAAAATACACAACCACGAATGAAAGGATTCTTGTAAAAATAGAGCCAACTCAACAGATTACACTCTTTGCGTGCATGTTGATGTGTTGTGGCCCAACTCAACAGATCAATCATTTTCTTTACTTTTACACTCGTCGACGTTAGCAAATGAAGTTGCCAAAAATGCTTACCAGGCTCGTTGTCCATCTAATCTGAAACTAGGTATTGATTCTATAATACTCCAGTCCCATATTAGAAAGATGAGAAACAGCCCACATAGAGTGGATGATTGATAAAGATAGTTTTAAGTCACACATTGCTTAGTCTAGATTTTATAACGAATTCTAAAGAAGTTCCAAATTGACTAATTCTTTTGGGGTAGTAGCGTAGCCGTGACTAGCGCTTTTCTACATGCATGTTAAAAATCCTAATAATTTGTTGCCTTGCAAGCTGCTGTCTAGTCGCTTGGAAGATATGCCAACCATCATAGATAGTGACAGTGGGCCAGCATGGTAGACAAATATATTGTCCAAGGGAAGAATGCTGGTCTACAAGAACCAGTGAGCATTAAGTTAGATGCTCTGATCAAGAGAGTTAGAGAATCTGTGAACTAGAGGGTGACACCACTACCAAAAAAAAAAAAAAGCTTTAGTGACACTGATATTTGGGGCATTTTTTGCCAAAAAAAGCCCCCAATGAAATAGCAACGCTTTATTAAGGACACTTGGAGAACGTCAGTTTTTATAACGACTAGAATATAAATTGGGATGCTTTTTATTGAAAAATGCCTTTAAAATGAGGCGTTTAAAACAAAACGTCCCATTTTTTAAAAGGGGGCGCTTTATGGTAAGAAAATGCCCCTTTTTTGAAAATAAGGCGTTTACATGCAAGCGTCCCCATTTTGTAAAAAGGTGCACTTTCAGGTAAAGCATCCTTATTTTTATATGGGGGTGCTTCCAAAGCGACCCCAATAATTAATATATGGGAAAAATATTTTCCCCCTACAATCCGTATATATTTTCCTAAATCCATAAAATTCAAATTATATAATTTTCTCCATTCATCAATCTCATACAATCTTATTTATCTCTCATAATACATTTCTAAATATATATATAATCTCATCATATCATATAAGACATATTAAATCTAAAATGATATCATAAACACAAAGTTTACAACATCATAAAGATTTAACCAATGAGGCTCATACATATGAAATAAAATATCTGAAATGATATCATAAACACAAAGTGTACCATCTCTTAAAGAGTTAACAAAAATTATACCATACATATAAAATAAAGTCTCCAAAACAATATCATAAACACAAAGTGTACCAGAGTTAATAAAAATTGTATCATACATATAAAATAAAATATTGAAGTCCAGCCTGACTGTGTCAACAATGCCAGAGCTTGTTGAGTCCAACACATTGAAGGTTTGAGCATTGCTCTTCTCAAAGTCATATGTGAACTCTGATAAAAGAAGCATCTTCTCAGTATCAACTGCCACGTCCATGTTACTCCCTTGCAGCCAACCAGAGACCCTGCAATCCTTGGGAGCACTGGATCTATCATATGCAACACTCTGTTCCAGAAGAATTTTCAAGTAAAACAATTTATTAGCACGATTGAAAAAGGAGAGAGAGAAGAAGAAATGATTACAGATGGTACTTGGTACTGCAATTTTTAACAATACTGAGGCAGGCAACTAAAAAAATAGCCTTGTACAGATGGAATATAGTTAACCAGCAAGTACAAGCACAATAAGAACCAGTAATGGGAATCAAGCATAACAAGTTTCATTCAAAACAGACAAAATAGTAGATGCATTTTATTATTATTATTATTTGTAATAGCAGAGGCAATCAGAACCACCTTTGTAACTTATTTTCTCAAGCGTGTTGATCTAAAATGTAAAGTGCAATGAGAAAACTGTGCAAGTTAGTAATAGAAAACAAAGGATCAGCTGAATCTCCTCGAAGAAATAGAACCTACTTCTAGTGAACAGCTCACTGCCTTCTTGCTCTCTCTCCTCTTCAAACAACNNCCCCCCCTTCTCTGTTTTTGTTGGGGACCCTCCACAAAAATAGAAAAAACAAAAAAGAGGAAAAGATGGTGTGATGTGATTGAGGCAAACTCTCAATTTCTGCTTCATATCATAATTTGTCTTTTCTTTTCTTTTTTTCCTTGAACAAATCAAAAGGTTGAATTAACAAGCAATTTCTACTTTGGCTATCTACCTCTCCACAAATTCAACATTGTTGTTGCTACGACCATCATTAGCGTGACTATTGAGTATCTACCTCCACATTATCACTGCTGCGCTTCACCCACAGATGTGCAACCACCGCTATTCTTGGCACCAGAAGTATACAAATTCAGCACCACCAGAACTATATACCAACTAAACACCACCAGAACCTTCTATGAATAACAATCACAAAGATCATCACCTCAAGAATGAAGAGCCATGCCACAACCTCCTAAAACCTCAATGCTGACCCCAAATCACCTCTGATAGTCTGCCTCTAGCACCACCATTTGGGAACTAATTGTGCAACGTATTGAAAGAATAGACAATCTAAATAACCTCACTAAATATATACCTCAACTGAATTCAATTCAGTCCGATTTGACAGTTTAGGCACCAAGGCTGTTTCACCAATGCAAACAAACCATAAAAGGAACAAATTAAAACATGAAAAATTACCCTAAGTGCTCGGTGTCTTGTGTGTTCGCATGTTTGCATATAATATGGTCAGACAAACACCAATTACACCAAAGTCAGAGGAACACTGAAATCAGACAATGAAAACCTCAGAGTTGTCATTAACTCATTTGCCAGTCCAAAATGAAATACAAAGTAAACCATCTATACAACACAACCAACAAGCATTATAGAATAATACATTATATACAAGTTCGTTCATCCAGATGGGGCTAAAATAGTACCATCAAACAAGCATTATAGAATAATACATTATATACAAGTTCGTTCATCCAGATGGGGCTAAAATAGTACCATCAAATGCATAGATACAGAAGGTAATGTAGAATTCTGCTAAACTAAAATAATTTTTCTTGCAGTCAGACCAAGAAAAAAAAAATTTTAAAAAAAAAAAAAAAGATAAAAAAAACTTAATGTTTTTGGGGTCCCAATTAATGTGGTAGCATTTTCCTCCCAGGGGATAGGACAATGCCTTAACCCACTGTTGGTATGTATGTTCATCCTCTCTTGATGATGAGATGATGAACATATTGCTCATTTGCTCCCTGTCACATCATGATTGACTGCAGATCATTGCCACTTACTACGCAGGCATATATACATGCACACCTTTATGATCATCATCAGTGCATACATATGCATATATACATGAATAAATAGAAATTTCACTGAATTAATGTTCTAATAATGAAATGGCAGGTCATAGTCGTTTCTGGAATTACTTATTGGATGCAAGTTTGGGTTATAGAGAAGAAAGGCCATGTTTTCACAGCAAAGTTCACTCCATTAGCACTTGTTATAACAGCCGTCATTTCTGCATTCTTGTGGAAAGAAAGCCTTTATTGGGGAAGGTAATTAAAGTTATAATTACATATTATTTTCTTCCATATATATTTAGTTTTATACGATCATTATAACCCTCCTTTCTGTTTGATTATTACTTTCATTCTTAATTATTAGCATATGGAAAATTTACGCGGTTCGTTTGTATTCTTTGTGGCAGTATTGGTGGCGTTATTTTGCTGGTGGGGGGGATCTACAGCGTCTTGTGGGGGAAAAACAAAGAGGATAGGGAAAGTGAAACAGACAAACAAAGACAAGAAACCAAAGAGGATTTCATATTGAAGTGCATTACACATCACTGAGTGATGGGATCGATGGTGTCTCCAATGGCTTTTTTCAAATAATCTAAAGCCTGTAAGCCGGAAAGAGAGAGCCCTGTCTACCTAATAATCCTTCGAAAATTCATATTTGCAGTACAAAATTTAAGAAGAAAGAATCACACAAATTATCAACCGAGAGAAATTCTCTCCTTATCACAAAATCAGAAACTGAATTTGGGGGAACCTAATAATTGTCATTTTTGGCCAGAAAACCTAAATTGTTTACATATAATCAAAGCCACAGCAGCTCCTACTTCAAAAAAGAAGAAGAGAGAAAACAAAAAACACTGGGAAAGAGGATTTACCTGAAGAATCTGCCGTACCTGAAGAATCTGCCCACCCACCTCCTGTGTGACCGGAACAACTCCAAGAAGCCATAAAACCTAAGATGAGAAATACCAACCAGAGAGAGAGATATTTCCGTGTGAGATGAGAGATTTTTGTGAGAAAGAGAGATTGAGAGATGGGAAATGCCTGGGCGCCGGGGATAGAGAGAGAGGGGGGGGACACTGGCCGGGGGAGGGGGAGAGGGAGATGTGGCTGGCACCTGGGAAAGAGAGATAGAGGAGAGAGCGATGATGAGGGAGAATTTCCTTGTGCGATGTCCCGCGCTAATTAAAAAAACAAATAGGGCCGTCTTGCCTTTCAGGTAGACGCCCCGATTTTCTGGCTACTTAAGCGTCCTTATTTCATCAATTGGGGCGCTTGTCCCGATGGAACGCCTGTAAGTTAGGGATGCATGTTTGTACAAGCGCCCCTAATTTAAAGTGGGGGCGCTTATATAGTAAAACGCCTATGTAAGAGGGTATTTTATTAGAACACCTCTATTTTCAGCGTCCCTAAACCTCATTTATTTTTGTAGAGCACTAAGGTGAGTGATATTAGTCCTGTTTGCTTTTACTGAAGCAAATTGAAGAAGTGGTGGCTTCAAGCCAGCAGAAGTGAGTAGCCATTCTAAAGGATTATAATGCCCACAATTGCATTTCATATCTTGCAATATGCAGTTAAATATTTTTGTTACCTGAAGTAACCAATTTTGCCTCTTCACACTTGAGAAATGGATGGTGATGATAGGGTCGGATCAATTATGCTTCCTGATGTGGAAAAGATCATCTAACCACTTTCCTCACCTGTGAAATGAAAACAAGATGAAATGTTGTTCTTCAACAAAACCTTTTTTCATTTTCTTTACTTTTCTCTTCTCTGTTCGACTGTTCATGCCGGAAAAAGGACTATGCAGAATGAATTAGTGTCCAACAAGGCCATTTTCAGCAATATAAGCATAAAACACAAAGTTTACATTGTGTGGATTCGTTTTGAACAAATACAAACTCTATAATCTATAGGAATGAAAGCAAGTTAATTCTTAAGAATATGTTTGAGATTGCGTTAGAGTGTTTAAAAAGTACTTTTGGTACTTAAAAGTTGTGCTAAATAGAAGTCGGCATGTTTGGTAAAAAAATTTAAAAGTACTTCTTTAACTTTTTTATTTAAAAAATTATCAAAACGTACTTGTGCACAAATATGGTTTCCAAATGATGTGTCACAGTCCTATACAATCTATTATGTTGAGAAATGTGTCATCATCTCTTGGGACTGTAACACATCATTTGGGGGACAAAATTTGAAAAATATAGCATTTTTGGTCTTTTGCTTTTAACATTAATTTACTTTAAGAGAATGGATGAATCAGTTTACTAGGATTTTCACAATTGCCCTTGTCAAATTTATTTCAGGTTCGCCCATACAGAGAGGGCATCGTATTATCCTGTGTTGGACTTGTTTGCATGTTTTAGTATGAGATGCCAATAGCGAGTCATTGAAATGCCATAATACATCAGTTAAAGTAAAAGAAAAAGGGGTTTGCTAGGGGTTCTCCCCATAGTGTTCTCCTGGCGTTCTCTCAATCTTACGTAAAACATGATTTAAGAAAAAATAAAATTGTAATACCGTTTTTTTGCTAACAGATTAATTTTTATTAGTTAATATTTAAATTCTAATGCTTTAAAACTTATTTTTGGATTCAAAACTAAAACCTAAAGGTGAAAGGTTAACCCTTTAGGGATGGTATCACCCAAAATGAATTTGATCATCCTAAATTTGATGCTAATGCCTCAATTTTGGTGCTAATGCCTCACAAATTTGGTGCTAATGCCTCAAATTTGATGTAAATGCCTAAAAAAACGGTGGTAGAGGCCACTAAAATTTTATTTTTTCTTAAATCATGTTTTACGTGTGGCTGGGAGAACACCAGGAGAACCTACGGGAAAAACCCCTAGCATTTTCCAAAGGAAAAATATGTTACTGATTTGGGACCCGTTTGTTAAATCTTTTTCTCTCCCCTCAATATTATTCACTTTCTTTTCCAAAAAAATCACATCAAAACATTTTCATTTTTTTTTTTCCACTTTTTATATCACATACTCACCTGAGAGGGATAAGTCTGTACTCTCATTTTTATGGGGGTGATTAACCCCATTAAAACTAGATCATCCACTTCTTCACTTCGCTAACTCTAATCGGATGGTCCTCCCTCTTTGCCCCCCTCATTACTGCCGCCAAGTCCATTTAGTTGTGACTTTGTGTCTAGCTCTTATTAATCGTATCACAGTTTCTTTAAGTTCTGATAAGAGGTTGAAGTGTCACAATTTGGGTACACTCATTGTTATACGACTATTAATTGTTACAATTGGCAAAATTGTGGTTAGGAAGATCAGCAATACCACAATTTTAGAATTCGAATTATTATAAATTTCCCCTATCAGGCAAATGCAATGAATCTCAATTGGGTAAGATTTCTATTTATGGATGCTCTTAATCTTCCCATCCGAAGCCATGATTATATTCATTGTTGCAACTGTCAAAATTGTTGTGTGATTAATAAGACTTCTAAGTCTAACTTAGCAGCACCGCAATTTAAAAATTCTAATTAGTATAAACTCTCCCAATCAAGCAAATCCCACTTGGCTAAGATTTCTCTTTTATTAATGTACATTCTTGATTTTCCTATATACCAATGCCACAAAATATTTTCCAATTATAGGAATGTTGAGTAGATGTTTCCAATGTAAATTAGATAGTTTGCCAAAATTTCATCAAGCTTTCAATTTATTGCCAATTAAGTCATCACATTTTGAAAAACTAACGGATTCAAATAGTGAAATGAGTCATCGATCAATTGGTGCAATTTAGGTAGTGAAAATCTTGGGAGTTCTTCATGATGCAGTATCTTCAGCTTATTGTCTACTTTACATTGACTCTCTCCCTTTTCCATCATGTGTCCAAGGCAGAAGAAATAATTTCCACCACCATCACAGTTGATCTCTTAGGCAAAGGAAACTTCACCTCAGTGCAGAAAGCCATTGATTCAATCCCATCAAATAACAAATTATGGACTCTTATCGACATTAAGGCCGGTATTTACAGGTACTATGATTTGATTTAAAATCTCACTTTTAATATATAAAATTGCATGGATACATAAACTCCATTTCTAAGCTTCCCAATAAATAAAATTCAGCCACTAATCTTCTCTTCTTTGTTCTTTTAATCTCTAGAGAAAAAGTTGAAATCCCTCCAGACAAACCATACATTGTTCTTCAGGGAGAGAGCAGACGTATAACTATTATCCAATGGGGAGATTTTGGGGACTCCGGGAGAAGTGCTACATTCAATCTGTATGCAGACAATTTTGTGGCTCGTAACATTACATTCAAAGTTAAGCCGCTTATATTTTCTATCTTAAGCTTGCAGAAATATTTAAATAAAAAAATATTTATGTAGTTTCAAATTTTCTATCGGATAAAGAAAATGAGTTTGGCTTACCTCTAGTAAAAAACCCCATTTGAAAATTTCCTATGAAAATATAAACGGTGGAGCTAGAACGCTAGTTATTTTTTCACGAGTAATGCTATTCTTTACATACATTTATCACACTCATTCTATACCAGCTGACGTAAAGTATTTTAATTGAATTTTCATACTAGTCACTTAAAAAAGAAAGGAAAGAAAAGCCATTTAAAAACTAAAACATGCTATATCAGCCAATGTGATTAGAGGCAGAACTAGAATTTCAGGTTTAAAGGGTAAAAAAAAAAAAAAAAAATTGGGGGTAAAAATTTGATTATAAAAGAGTTATGAGGGTATTTTTAGAAAAATTTAAGGAAGACATTGTAGCTTTGGGTGGCCATGTACGTTCCACCTCCAAGATGTGATAAATTGGCATGAGGAGTATCATTACTCTTTTTTCCTTGAAAACAATCTTAACCCGTTTATTTTTTTTATTTTTTATAAGAGAATTCCTAATATTTTTTCAGTGGAGATAAAACCAAAATTAAAGAAATTAACAATTTATAAATTTTATTTCATTTTTTCTTATTTTGCTAACAGAATACATACAAGTACGTGCTACAAGGCGATGTATGTATTCTATGCACTCATTTGAAATATTACATGGGCACCGGCAGCTCTAATTCAAGGAGACAAAGCAGCATTTTATCATTGTGGCTTTCTTGGCCTTCAAGATACACTCACTGATTGGCAAGGCCGTCACTTTTTTGACACTTGCTACATTGAAGGTGTTATAGATTTCATCTGGGGTGGTGGCCAATCAATTTATCAGGTTTTATAAAACTTGGTTAATTATCTCCCATTTCTTTGGAAGTTTTTAGTTGGATCGGTATTTTCTACAATAATCTTTTTTCACATACATAAGAAAATTGTAAGAGACTATGAGAAAGATGTCTTTATCCGAACAGGCTCGTGCTCAGTCGGATAAGGAGGTTGTCAAATTATAACATAACCCCTGGCATTACGTTATATGATTACACTGAAATTTTTGTGCAGGAATGCATTATAAATGCAACTAACTCACGTCTAGGGGCCGGCAGGAAGGCCTATATTACAGCTCAAGGCCGAGAGAGTGAAGAAGATCCCAATGGTTTTGTGTTCAAGTACTGTGCAATAAGAGGATCTGGCCCTACATTTTTAGGGAGAGCTTATAGGAGCCATTCCAGAGTAGTGTTTTACAAGTCTTATTTCGAGAACATTATTGTACCAAAGGGTTGGGATGCATGGAATATTAAAGGAAAAGAGTAAGAACTTTTTGCCATTCTACAATATTTCATCTTAAAGATTCTAAAGGAAAAGACTAGCATTCTCCTAAGACGTACTCAGGTGTAAGTGTGGGGGCTGAAAGTTTATGACTGAAGCCCCTAAAATTCATTTTGCTCTCCCATACCACATATCCTGGTTCTGTTCCCGTCAACACTTTTTCAGTAATTGTTGACATGGCAGTGTAACATGACACTGCCATGTCAGCCCCATAAAACAATTTGTCTAGCTTTAACCATGTGTTGGTCGACCGCCCCAACAAAACCTTTGAGAGCGGTTGCACCACCATCGGAGTCATCAAGAGTGGTTGTGACCACCCATGATGTGTAGTTGGGTGGTCTGACTACCCGTGCGAGCTGCGTGATGTTAGAGGGGCAAAATTTTTTGTCAGTCTGACATGACAGTGCCATGTCAAGGAGTAGAGAACAGAGGATAAAATGGGAGTGTTTGTGGCATTACCAAAGATTAATCAACACTGTCTTTTTTGGTTTTTTTACTTATCTTTTCAATATTTTTCTTGCTGTGTAGGGATACCATCACTTTCTCGGAGGTGCAGAACACAGGCCCTGGGGCAGACATGTCGAAGCGTGTGAACTGGGAGAAGCACTTACCCGAGGAAACATTGGGAAAGCTTGTAAACACAATAAGCTTCATAAATGCAGAACGGTGGATAGAGAATCAACCAAGCTACAAAGCTAAGCCCTTACAATCACCCAATTTCCAATTTGTTTAGAACGTATTTGGAGTCTTTCTTCGTATATCAAACATGTTTGAGTTTATTCAGATACTGGAATATTGTTTGCAAAGGAAAATGGAAAAAATCCTTTCCTCTGTTTTGGTTGCCAAAACAGAGCTTCATTCATACATGAACCAACCTTGTGAGATGTAGACTTTCCATACATCTACTACTCGAACTAATTAACAAGTAATTAGCTGGATTCATAATAGGGAACTAATTATCATAGTATACTATAGCGGAAAACGGAAATAAATAATCTGAGACATCTAATAATACATCTTGAAACAACTTATGTATCATCAATTATAAACATAGAGCTAAAAACAGACACTACTGTTGCATTAATAATTAACTATTAGCTAAGCAAACCTCACAACATAAGCCATTTGCTTAACATATTCGTCTTAAGGAATTTCTCACTCTACGGCCCGACAACATGCTAATATGCAAAACACTAAAGTGTTTCATAAGTGCAAAAAAATAACTGCATAAGTTTACAACTTAGTAAGTAAATTATTATGTAATTGGTTTATGTAACGAGACTTAAGGAAATAGTTTGTAATCTTCAATTATTAAATATGGTTTTAACAAATAGTATTTGTTGCCTCCGTTATTACGCCTTCAAAATGTGATTTATTTTAAAAATGGGTGGCACAATTCAGATGATAAGTCACTTGCGTTTTAATGCAAGAAATCAATGCGTTATACAGGCATTAATAGTCATAGTTATCCTCCATATAATCTACTCAGGCCCTTAACCTCTTTCCACTCGAGTTGATACTGTCCTATGGGATCTATAATACAATGCCGATGCTTTGGATATTGCCACATACCGTCATATATTATCAATCCAACCGAGTTCAACCTCGACCTCGAGTGGCCCACGTTACAAGCAAAGCCATAATGATGACTCATCCTTTTATGGTATGCCCATCACAAATAACCATTGGATCCAATACCAAATAAAAAATAAAAAATAAAAAAAAATAAAAAAAAAAAACTCTAACTATAGGGACAAGCTCATATAATGGTAGCCAATATTCCACGATCATGTTATACGATGCAAATATTTTTCATTTATTGCAAATCATATACTAAGCAATTCTCATTTGAAGCAGTTCTAAACATGTTATAAAAATCATTAGGCTCAAAACATATTATTTGAATAGTAAAGCATGCTTAGTTCACTGTCATATCGCATGTTCGATTGAAAACAGTTTCGTAACCATTTACTTACCTCAAGCGGTTCGGTTCTTCGTATTCCTAGGCATTTCGACCTTCCAAATACTGTGAAACATACTCTATAGACACCATCTTGACCTCCTCATTCTCATACAACTTGATTCAATAATAACATTAAAATCCAATTTAAGATAACGATCAGGCGCAACCAACAAAACACTGGAATTGTTTAAATTGTTGGTGGTGTGGGACAATATTGCGTTTTGTATGTGGGTTCAGCCACTTGCCTCATGGAACTTGATCCCGTTTTACCTACCAAAAAGGGAAGACAGGGGAGATGGTGGACTACTCTATAATTGAAATGGCCACATTGGTACCCTTTTTGAGTCATGAAAATTCATCCACATTTACATACCTAACAAAGTAAAGTTAAGGGTGGGTGTATAATTTTATTTTGGAAGTAGCCCAAAACTTTTTAGCACACAGTTGAAATTTTGTATATGTCATTGGACGTACCCAAAGTGCCTTTTTGGGGTAAACTGAAACAGAGGATAGGGGATATGAGCAGGATAAGGTGTGGGACTTCAGTGTCAAACTTGGGCAAATCGAGTTACTGCAATCCATACCTTCATGAATGAGTTTATCTTGAGTCCAGTTCTATTGGAACTAGATGAATTGGAGTTGGGCCAGAGAGAAGGGTGGGGGGGGAGAGAGAGAGAGAGAGAGATGATTTGTTTATGAACTTAAAAAACTTGAAATTGAAGGAAGAAACAACTTGTCTTTGTCCCTCTCAAAACTAAAATTGATCAAAGCTATACTACTTTTCCTACATTTACACAAACCTAATAAACTCTCACAGCTACTATTTACATCGTTACTTGAAAAATTCAACCACCCCTCCCCACCAACTGTGCTCTCATCCAGCTCTTCCACACCGTTAACAATGGAATCCATGGCTGACCCACAAATTATATCGGCTTCACTTTCAATATCATCCATAATAATATTGCTTTCCTCACAACTTTTATCTCTAATCGTGAACCAGTTCTCACTCCATGTCCAACTGGGTACCCCTGAAAGTGACGACAACCGTCTGATCCTATCATCGGTCGGATTTTCCACACGTGTACAAACCAGATTGTTCTGGCTTTCTGACACTTCCAGCGTGTTCCAAAAGCCTTGATCAAGAATACTTGTCGGAGAACTTGAATTGGATTCTTGAATCGCCTTTGCAGCACTGGAATTGAATTCCGCAAGAAATGGATGCTTAAGAAGTTGACTAGCTGTCCACCGCTCCTTTGGACTCCTTCTCAGGCACTTATCCAAGAAATCTTTTGCTTGCTCCGGCAGACAACCCGGAAACTCCGGCAATTCCCCGGAATATGCAATGTGGTACAAGGCCGTTACTGGGTCTGCCACATCAGGCCACGGTGCACCGCCGGTAGCCATTTCAATTATTGTGCACCCAAGTGCCCAAATGTCACAAGGGAACCCCTGTTCCTCCCCACGCGCCACCTCCGGTGCCATAAACATGGGCGTGCCACCAATTGGGGCAGCCTCTTCAACCTTATCAACCCACTTAGCACACCCAAAGTCAGCAATTTTCGCACCATCCTCACTAATCAAAATGTTCCTACCTTTAATATCACAATGCACCAAGCCATGCGAATGCAAGTACTCTATCCCCTGCACAATCTGCCTGCTGTAATATCCGATCGCCGATTCATCAAGCCGGCCCCCGCACTTGTGAATTGTGTCGGTAACCGTTCCTCCGGGGACATACTCCATGAAAAGGTTGTACACCAGCATGTTGTTGTCCTCCATAGTAATGTCACACCCCTTGTAGCTAACTACATGAGGACTGCTCAAAGATGACAAAATATGTTGCTCTCTTTGCAAGAACCCGGATTGGGATAGCTCGGCCGACTTCACGGCGAAAACACCACCGGACCGACGAGAGGTGGCTAGGGAGACGGTGGCGGATGAGCCATGGCCTATGGTCTGGCCTCTAGTCCAGTCCATTTTGGCAAAGCTGATGATCAAATGAGAGAAAGGTTTTTGCTGGGTGTATTTAATTTTAGTTACAGCATTTATATATATAGAGGGGAACTGGGAAGTGTTATAGGTAAGGTGGGAAATATTTCTTAATATTAAAAAGGCTAATTTTATTGGTTGGTTGAGTCCCTCTCTCTACTTCTCGTTGAGAGTTGACAATTCCTTTAACGCCAGTCTACAACGTGTCGAAATATGGGTGGGGTTGACGGCTTGGATTGGCTGGTCGGCGATGGATTGGCAAAACGGCACGTATTCACGTGTTAAGAAGAAGGTTTAAGGGTTAAGACTTAAAGGGTGTGAAAATGGGAAATAAAATTTTTGGAGTTTATTGTTTGGTACATGTGATGGGAGAGGTTGGAGAGGGTAGCTTTGATGGATAATCCATATTAGATCCTTTGTTTTGTTTGAGCCTTAAGAGGGTAGACTTTGAAAATAAAAAATAAAAAAGCTTTGAGAATTTAAGGGCCAGGGTGTATGGGGTGGGTTGAACCACCAAAATGGTTGAAATTTAGTATCTTTTTTAGTTGTATATGAGGATAAGAGCTCATATTCGTGTCAAAGTTTAAAGTTTTCTAATCAGGGTAAGTACAACTCAATAAATGGAAATATGGGTATTTATCATAAAATTAATTAATTTTTTTTAAAAAAAATAACTCATTTTCCTCACTCTCTCTAACTTAGGTGTCAGAGTGCTCCTGGCCGGCTGGTACCTCTAGCGAATCACGTCTACTTATTTTATGTTTTTTCGTAAATTGCTTAGAATGTGATTACCTATTTTATGTTTTTTTTGAAGTTGCTTAGAATGTGATTAAATGTATTAATAGAGGTTTTATTTTTCAAAAAAGTATATTTAATGATGCTCTTTCAAAAATTTGGTAAGCACAATCATGAAAAGCGTGGCGGCTAGCTGAAGAATATCTTGGCAATACTATAATATTAACTAAATGATAAGAAGAATTATGTTTTTGGGTTAGGAAATACACTTTATTACATTTCTAGAATTGTATGGATGGGTGGCGGCTGAAGAATATCTTGGCAATACTATAATATTAACTAAATGATAAGAAGAATTATGTTTTTGGTTTAGGAAATACACTTCGTTACATTTCTAGAATTGTATGGATGGGTTTGTCAAAGTACAGTTAAAATTTGGTAATTATTTCTTTAATTTTTTTAACAACTTCCCATAATTTTCAAATTTAGAATCAGGGGCACACAGAAAAGTCACCTACATATATAGTCAAAGCTAATTTATTTAATTAATTAATTAACACCATGCTCGCTTTCTTCTAGAATGTGGTAATATTTGCAGATGAACCATAGCTTGGAATAATCAATTAAGTTAAGCAGAGGATTTGTGTACCCTAAGTAAAGTAATCATGATACACATGGACGTGGGATTCTTTTGCCTAGATTGTTTGCAAAGAAAAAATTGCAAAAAAATGTGATGATTATGAGGTTGATGGTACCATATTAGTCAAATCAATATCTTGCTTCTTGAAAATTACAATCATAAATAACAGAAAGGTACCCTCTAAATCAATCTAAAACACATTCAATGGCTTTTGACATTTGATGACATACATTATGAACTCTTAATTAGAAGTCACAGTATGTAGCAACCCCCACTCTATTTTTTTTTTTTCTTTCTATTTTTTATTACTAGCTATAATTTGTTCCTTAATGACCCGAGTACGTAAAGAGTTAATGTTATTCTCCTATTAAATTATTATTTATTCTAAAAGTTTGAATTAATAAAAAAATTTTATAAATTTAATCGTCTAATTAATATTCTAATACTCTGCTTCTGTATGGGTTTAAACTTTTTAATAAACATGGTTCGAACTTCATGACTTGTGATTTGAATCTCAAAATAGCTCAAATAACTTCATTCCCCGTTAAGTTATCTAAAAAAAAAAAAGTAGTTAATTTTCTTTTATATGTGAGCTTAAACTTTTCCTAATTGCAATTGAAGGTGAATTATGGAGTTTGGAGACACGATTCTCCTGTTAATATTCTAACGCTCTCTTCACGTGTAGACTTAGACTCTTTCTAATTAAAATTAGACGTAGAAAACATAATTCGAATTGAGAACCTCTACTATAATGCATGAACACTAGCATGCCTGCATCATTATTAAGTAAGTAGAATATGGTAGAAATTAAAGTAGGAGGTATGATAATAAAAAGACAAAAGGGAGAGGTGGTTTGGAGTAGAAGTTAAAGGGAGGTAGGGAATCAAAGAAAATGGAGTATAGACGTTGTAACCAATTATATTATTCTAAAAAAAATAAAAAGAAAATAAAAAGAAAATAAAAAAAATCAAGCACAGTTACAGTGGCTAGCTAGGAGGGAGGGTATATTAGCTAGGCAAGCAGGTGGCAGTTTAGTTGCTTACAAAACAAAACCCAACCACCCTCCTCTGCTTTGGAACAAAAAACCCTCAACTGTTTCACACAAACTGTCAAGCAGATATCTGTCGATTTTAGCTCTTTGTTGGTTGCACCAATGTAACGCTTCTCTCAATATCTAATCAAATGCGTGGCTTCTAAGACTGCTAATCATGAAGGAAGAGGCTTTACTCACACGCCACCCACGACGATTATTTGTCTATATAACTAACTAACTAACTATTTATATATTTTTTATATTTTTATATTTATGCTTAATTATTGCTTAAGCCTTTACGTATTTAATTATGGGAGGAGAGTAGGGTCCATATATATTATGATGCATGAAACGCCAATAGAGAAACACGTGTCTTGAACCTCAAACACCACGTTTTGTGTGTGTGTGGGTGGGTGTGTAACCTATTGTGTGAATATGGGAGTGGCAACGTTTACTTCATTTATGTCCTGCCTCCTTGCAGCTTTTCTTGATGACAAATTGTGGGGCTAGCTGCTTGCAAGAGCGTTCAGTTCACTGTAGCCTTTTTAAAGTTTTTTTTTTTTTTTTTTTTTGGTTATTTTAAGGAGGTAATTTAATTAAAATAGCTTAAAATATTATTTTTCAGTCTNTTTTTTCTTAGCATTTCGGCAGCATGTGGCTTCAAAAATTTTGAAAATATGACTACTAGGATAAGACACAAATTAAAAAATATGACCGTTAGAAAATTACAAATTTTTAAAAATATTATTGTTAGAATAAGACAGATATTCTTAAAATAGACCATTAGGAAAATATAAACATTCAAAAATATTAAAGTTAGAGAAAAAATAAACAAATCTTTGAAAAATAATATTTAAATGAAATAGTGAAAGTAAATTGTTAAAGTAGTGAGGCTGAAATGAGTGCTTTAAAAAGGTGAATTGTTAAAATAACCAAAAGTGTACTTTTGGTTATTTTCACCAACGACTAGCAACTCGTATTTGTGCATTTAGTTTTTATTATGTTGAGGCATTGACATAAGATTATATGAATCAACTCTATTTTGATTTATTTTAAAGGGATCAAACTTTTTAACTTTGTTCTTATATATTTTGTTCGGTTTGCGAGTCATGTAAAAAATTGACAATCCTAAATGTCGCATGTTGGATTTTGGGTCATGTTGAGGCATGGGTATAATATTATACATGTAAATTATAACTCAACCTATTTAATTAAACGGTTTAGACCCATCAACCATAACCCGCTAATTTCATGCTGGATTCGTGGGTCGTGTCAATAATTACCAACCATATTATTAGTGTTTGTTTGATTTAGTAGTTTCAAAATATGTGGTTTGAAGAAATATCAATTTCAAAACATAGTTAATAAAAACTAAACTTTTAAAACAGCAGTTAAACATTTGATAAAATCTATAAAAGAGTGATTTTTCTGTTAATTGAGTATTTAAAAATTGTTTGTTTTTAAATAAATGCCCATTCTTTGTTGCACCAAAAAAAAGGTCAATTTTTTTCACTTTTTTTTTTTAAATGCACTCCTAAACATGACAATCCTGTTTAAAAACATACGTTTAATTTGAGAAATTTCAAGGCCAAACGCACTCTAACTATTCTCCTGTTATTTTATGGATGAATTGTAATAAGAACTCCAATTTATTGGTTTACCAATCTTCAAAGCAATGTGAGCAGTATGGGATTTTTGGTCATGTGTTTTTTGATGATAATCAAACCAATATGAACTAAAATACACTCAATTAATGCATGAATATGTAAAACATCTTTTTTGCCTTTTCCATTATCAGTTGGCTACTGATGATCATGGGAGCTGTTTCATTTATTGATGTACTTGTTTCTTTGCTTCTTTTGATTTGAAAACCAGTAGGTGTTGCTTTGCCTTTGCTATGATAAGGTTGTTAGCCGGCTCTTAATGAATATATATGTAGATGTGTTGCTCCTGCTTGCTTTCAAGTTCCGTTATATATAGAAAGTGCTGTGTGGTGAATCAGACAGCCCAATGCCCAGCATAGGTTTCTCACAAGTGACGTGTGATAGGACAGCCAGAGACACGTGTACCAAGTGGTTCTTATTATGTAGTCTCAAATTGTCTGCCACCTTCTGCTTCTAGAACTTGAAGCAAAGAAAAAGAGAAAAGTATTGGTTGAGCTCCAATCATTTCCTTAACAAAATAGGATTATCAGCAATTATTTATCTAAGATGAAAGTCATCTACACAGGGCACATAGCACCCACAATCCCTTTTTATGAAATTGTCCGAATTGCATTGTAAGAAATTGACGCGACCCATAAATTTGATACGAACCCAACACAGAATAAGATAATTGAGATTAAAGGGTCTTGTTTAACTAAATGGATCGAATTAGAATTAGCCTACATAGTCTTATACTCATACCCTAATACGATCCGAACTCGACACATAAACAACTTCACATGTTATAAGCTTCCATGCAAGTCTAGGGTTGAAGTTGCCATCTTGCTATGACCTAGTGGTGGCAAAAACTTAAATGGGCACCATGCTCTACTTAATTACAAACTACATGTACAACCTCTTGTGCTCCAATTTCCATTGGCAAATGCTGATCTCAAGAGCCACCTGTGAATTTGAAACAAATTTTTAAGGTGGGTTTCACATCGTGCTAAGATGAGAATAATAATTTCATAAGGTGCCACCCTTTTCTTTTATCTATAATAACAAGCACATTGTCATGATATATTTACACATAACAAGTTTAAGGCCAAGGTCCATCACTTGGACAAGTTCTATTACAACACCACAATAATGTAAAGGTTTTTACATGTGTATGTTTATTGAAGAGGCAAATGAGAACATAGACGACTTGATCTAAGCTGCTTCAGCAAACCCGACTCTTGAATTTCCGTAGTCGAACACTGTGTGATAACGACCCATGAAAACATCCCCCAGAATCCTGAATTACAGAACCAAAATTAGTGAATTCACGGTCTCATCGTATGTGCAGGAAGATAATAAACAGATATTAACCGATCGCGGCGATATAAAAGCCTGTCAATACCAATTTCCTTAACATGAAGCTAGCAACAATTAAATGTCACATATATAACTAAAAGGATGCAATACTCCATCTCATTCAATCTGATTCCGCTCAATGGCTCCAAATCTGATTTATATGATGTTTGCACCGATAATCTACTAATTGGTTCTTGAGTTGAGTGTTTTTATCGATCAATTAAGTAAAAGTACTACATTTTCGGAAGGTAGTCTCTCATTGTCTTTTTATCTTTATATGCTTTGAAGTAATATCATTGAAACAAAGCAATCGTGTGAAGTTAGAAAATAAAAATGAAACAACAAGAAAGAATCTTTGCGAAGAGGGACACTTCGCAGTGATATAGGCGAAGTGAGAATGCCATGGGGGGTCCTCACTTTTCCAGTGGGGGCTATATCCCCCATCGGTCCCCCCTACCTCCTCCACCACATTCAGCTTGATCATCTATTTACTCCTTAAAATTGAGTCCAATTTACCGACAGAAAAGAAAATATTAAAAGATGCCAACAATAGGAAGAAATATACCAGAGAGGTCCACGAGGGGGGCCTACATCCAAAGCAATAAATCCACTGATGCATTGAGCTGCAACTCCCTCTCCCACTTTTAGAACATACTGATACATGACATCACCATCCAGAAAAAAATACAGAGAAAATATTAGCACAGTGAGAAAGTCGAAATCATAGAGGCTGTGTTTGTTAAACGTTTTGCACTAAAATATGTTTGTGCACTGTTTGGAGGGCCCACATCTAATTATTTAATTTTTTCAACATTCTCTTACTTTTAACATCACATCACTCACTTTTTATTACTCTTCAAATAAAAAAAGCACTACAAAACAAAATTTTTCATTTTTTTATATCAAACATTCTTACTTTTTTACTTTTTTAAAAAAAAAAACATTCGTACTTTTTTTCACATCTGCTACAGTGCAAAACCAAAACCAAACTGAAATCGTTTACCAAACGAACCCAAAGTGGTTCAGGTTGAAGGATTATAACCGGTGTAACTTTTTTATTTAGCTCATCCTCCCAGCCTTCATGGATGGGAAGATCACATACGTATATATGATCAAGTGTATAAGACTATTTTTCAGAATTGAATTCAGAGAAGAGTCAATGCTAACCAGTGGAAGGAAAAGTGACAAGCATTTGACTACGACTAAAATTACTTTAATAATCTAAACTTTAAGGAAGATCATATTATTAAATCACCACTAATTCCAAAAGCTTAGGCTAATAGAAAATGATACATTTAATCATTTAATTAATACTTTAATACATATGGCATACTTCATTGGCTAGATGCAACACAAAAGCTTTCAAAATCAGCATGACACCATACCTGCTCTGGTGCAAGATCAAATACTTTACCACCAATGGTGAATGAAACATCAGGCATGGAAGATAGACTGCTACAATCAACTGCTGATTCTCCATTTGGACTGGGAAGTCGGTCACAGAGCTGCAAGTGCAAGTACAGGCTTGAGCTCACTGCAAGGCCATTTATTCCAGAAATGTGAACAAAAACGCCAGTTTACCTCATTGACATAATTCAATATCTGTTCTTCTGTCTGATTCTTCTTTATCTGATTTTCCATCCATACCACTGCCATCTCACAAGCGGTACACATGGCATCATGCACCCCACTAGATGTCTTCTCTTTGTTCTCATTGACCACGCTCTCAATGTCCATACTGCACAAACATATAGTAGAAATTGTTGGATGATCACAATTAAGTTAACATGGCTGCTTGCTCACATAGATTGATACGGGTGACATTATTCTACCATTTATTATAACTATAAGAAAAATGTTTAACTCTAACCTAACACCATGAGTCCCATCAAAAGTACAGAAACCAATCTGGGAGCAGATTGTTTGTGGTCTCGCCTATTAAACACCACCAGAAAAAGTAGAAGTCAGTCAGTTCATTGAGAGAGATTTTAAGATGAAGTTGACCAAGTAAAAAAGAAAACTAGCATCATATTTTACCCACATTCCATCTAAAATGGAAGAATGGTGATATGCAGCAGAGTTTCATAAGAAATTGAGAAGAAAAGTAAATATGTACCTCGGATACAAGCATGTCCAGTATGGCTTTCCCATATTGAGTAACCACTGTCTTGCATTCTTGGCTTACAATACCAGAAGCTCCAATCGCATGATTGATTTGAGTAACAACAGTCTGAAATAAGATATCAAATAATAATATCCATCACAAGTCACTAGATTTCAGTAGGTAAAAGCACAATCATAGTGAAGCACGGGGGCCCTAGATTGGCCTAGGGGAGACATGGCACCCCCTTAAGATTTGAAAATTTTTCTCTTAGCCATAAGAACCACCATTTTATATAAAACAGTGACCTTTAGATTTATCATTACCAAAACTGAACCAAACTTAACCTTTCCTTTTTGGGATTTTGCCCTAAATTAACTATATTGACCTTTTTTACATAGTAAATAGTAAATAAATAATATATCTTATTCATATTGTGTAGAAAAATCCATATAAATATATGAAAACAATTTTTTGTTAGTTGATTTGTGCAGAACCCCTTATGGACAAATGAGAAAAGGATGTGGCTGTCCAAATTACATACCGTAGGGCCTGCCAACAAAGAGGTTCCAGAGTCGGCAATTGCTGAACAACTATTAATGCAAAATCCTGAAAAATGATATGCTTAATTTTCAATACAATAACTAGCAGATTCAACCAAAACTGTAGAAATGCAAAATAATGTCTCCAAATAATGAGGAATGAGGACGCAAAGAAAAGCTCAATATAATTACCAGTTGTTTCACCACCAACTAGTACGTCATCCAAATCAAACTGTCAAAAAGAGAAAGAAATAATTAAAACATAAATAATAAAAGAAAAAAAGAAAAGAAAAGATGATGATGAATAAATCATGGACAACATCGAAAATGGATGTTGGCAATTTAGGAAGGCTAACCTGCCAATAACCTTTCTGAGTCACAGGAACATATGTGTGCTCACCGTTGTAATGATCAGAATCCATCCCACCAAACACAATCTCACCCCCTTCTTCCCCTTCAATATTGCGGTTTAGCCAAAATGAAAAAACTGGTTCGTTTACAAGACCTTGATTGACCATATTATACCTGTCAGAATTGCATACACATTTAAAAATATTAGTCAGTCTGAAGGCAATACCAAAAACAATAAGTAAACAACTCAACACCGAAGACAATATATCATACAAAAGCACCAAGGCAATCAATCTGGTAAACTAAGCACATTTTATCATGTAGACTTCAACCATTAATCAAGTTATTCTTAGTATATTAGCAGTTGAGATGCCCTGACTTACCAGACAGGAACAGCCTTCCCAACAGATATCTCTTGAAATCCAAGTCCAAGTATACCATCAAACTTGGCTGCCAAGAATGTGATGCTAGGCTCTCTGGTTGCCTCAATAAAATCCTAATGACCAGTAGCATTTAGTATAGGTAAACTCCAACTACAATGCTGAACTGAAAAGAACCAAAATGCGCATTTTATCAGAATTTACCTGATTCTTAACAACCAGATCACCAAGTGTTACATGGTCCTGGCTAAAGAAACCTGAAATTGCCCCTGTTCCATAATGGATCTCAGCAGATTTACCTGCACCAAAAATGAAAAAGTGAACATTGTAACATATAAAAACTAGTGCTAGCAAAGAAAGAGGAAGACCATGATTGAATTGACAAAAAAAAAAAAAAAGAGTATGGCTTTTTAGTGCTATTTTATGCAAGAGAAAGTATAGCCACAATTGAGAAAAGTTTAGCAGTTACTTCACATTTCATATTCCAGTGATTGTAATTGATGGATTCCTTCAGCCATCAATCTATTCCATTTTCACATCAACACGCTCAACTCAATGCTGGAGAATAAAACTATATAGAGTTCTCAGCAGTTTATATATGAATGGATGCATTCATACAACATAACATGCAGATAGTAGAATAGGTTAGAACAGTGAACTGTCCCAACAGACGTCACCAGGCACAGTTGTGATTCATTTTATCATATAAAGAACATTTAGCACTCACAAACTAGAAGACTAGGATAAATACAGATTACAGGAATTTATAAACAAATGTATAACTCTTTACAATTAGTCTCTCAATAAAGTTGTTGTTCAAAAAGTTAATGCTTTGATTAGCTCTCTATAATGGACCACCTGCATCCTTTGAATATAGGATTAAGAAATTAATCATCTGAGAATACATCCCCGTCTTTGTAAATAATCCAATTATAGACAACAAGGAAAACTAGGAGTGCGAGAAGGAAAAAGGGAATGAGAAGCGATAATCTAAGTGAAAGTGAACTCCTTGAACCAAGGAAATTGATAATACCATTCTTGTGGTAGCTACTTGATTGGCTGGACTTGTACTTGGAGTGAAAAAAGCAAGCAACCTGCACCCAAACACAAAAGTATATATCTTTTCTCCTTTCCAAGCAATTGCAACAAGAATCCATTGAGTAAACATTTGGAAGATACTTACTGAGAAATAACACTTTGACGAGGGCACCCAGAGATTAGAACTTCCTGTGTCAAATATCACAGTGAACTTTTGAGAAGGCGTGCCAACTCCAATCTCACCAAAATACTGAGCATCCATATAGTTCTTTAGCTCAACAATACTAGTATCCTCAGAATCACCAAGACTCCCACGGAGATAATATTTTCTGATAGGAGCACTTAGTGTCGCCCGCTCCTTAGAGTCAATTTGTCCAGCAAGTCGGTTGCTTTGGTCCAATTTTTGCTTTTTCAGTCCAATTCGGATCAACCCATTATTGGGCATGGAAAACACCAATGGGGACAGAAGGAACAAGAGGAAAAGAGTGGCCAAACTGGCTCTAGATTTGGTATTCATCTTGGAACTGCAAAACAAGTAATCCACACTTTTTCTTTCTTAGAGATCATTCACAAAAAGCAACCCACAAGTTACACCAATTCTGACAAACCAACGACATAAACTCTGCTTAATTACTTAGAACATTTAGGAAGTGAAAAGAAATTAGGAATGCATTTATCACTATGATTTTGCATACGAAAAGTGAGATTTTAAACCAAACCATAGAAAATGAATTGTTTGGGAGAACATTTTAAAAAAAAATTTGCGAGCTGATAGCGTAGAAAAATCTGTGTTTTCAAATCGCAGGCAAGAATGTGTATTTTAAAAAACATGTGAGTTTACTAAACACTTAGCCGCGTTATTAAAACTTGTGTTTTCAAATCTTACTTTTAGAAATTAGTATTTTTAAATCATAAACTCAAACAAACCCTAGAACTGTTACACTTGTAACTCTCAAACTAACAGGGCATAATGCAATCATGTGGGCTGGTCAAGCCAATCTTTTTCCTGTTCTTTTTGGCTTGGGAAATCAAATAAAAAACTGGGTTGTTTGAAATATATATTATTATTATTTTTCTTACTCCCGTTCCAAAGAATCAGCGAAGTATGACGGAAAATTACAAGACACAGTGTAGCACGCAATATTAGCCCTAATTGTAGAACCTGATTGAAATTTAAAGAAATGCTGCTAAGGTGAGAGTTATTAACAAAATCATTATCTTCAGCTCACACATGAACATTACACCACCAGTAAAAAGATCAGCCAAACAAAACTTCCACGAATTTCATTTTCCTTTTTTCTTTCTAATATTTTCTCATCAACCTAACGGAGCTCGTAGAGCCCAAAAGTCAACTCGATAGAACAATACCAAATTCAACTCGAATATCAGAATTTTCACAGCGAGTAACCGATAAAAGAACAGAAATTTAACCACAAAAATCGTTGAAAATATATAATTTAAGGGGAAAAAAAAAAAGGAAAATATAATAATGGGAAAATTTGTTACATACCTGAAAGGGCTGAAATTGCTACGAAGGGAGCGGAACCAAGTACACAGACCGAAGAAAGCAAGGCTGAGGGTACCAAAGAAACTGAGACAGAGAGAGAGGGATTTGTCTACTTCAGAAGTAGGTACTCTCGGGCGTTTTGACTGTTGATTTGAGTTAGACTCTTAGATCCAACGGTTAAACAGCTGGTTTAGTTTCGCTTGGCGTTTAATATGGAGACGTGGAGAGTTTTTATTGGTTGATAGTGCACGGTTTTGAATACTACGGTTATTCTCTGATCAACTACCAGTCCACTCTAAGAGAGACCGGCAAGTGACTTTGGTGCCTGACCGTTGGATCTCCAACTATAAGTGTACATGTTGCTGTTTAGCGGTGTGGGCTGGGCCTTTTATTAGATCCTCACGCTTCAGGCCCAGGATCAGGCGCATGGGCTTTAAAATAATTGGGTGACCCAAAAAGGAATAATTGGATATTAGAATTTGGTAGTGGGCCTTCATTTGCACAATAAATATGAGACATGCATTTAATAAGATTGAGAGAGTTAGTAAGAACATATGTGAGATTTAAAATGTTTAAGTTAATAGAAAGAGATGAATTTAATTATTTATTTATATTCTAACAAGAAACACCAAAAAATAAAACAAAAATAGCATACAAAAAAGAAGAGAAACTTTAGTACTACTGTGAGGCTCTAGACTGCTAAGTTATATTGTCTTCATCATTAGGCTCATCTCAATAAGAATTTCTAGTTCTGTCCCGAGTTGTGCCAGTTTTGAGTAAAAGCTATTTGTTATTTGGTGTGGTAAAATGTAAGCTGTCAGTTGAACCTAATTATAACCTAACTTGTTCATGGAAGATGAGTCTTTCATCACTTGGGCAAGCTCCCTGAATCAGGATGGAAGAAGGAGAACATAAAAAGATAAATAAGACCACGTTGATCAAAGTTTCACCGATTAATAATGAGATTTTTGTAGAGTCTCACCACCAAGAAGAAGAGAGGAATCACACATCAAAAAGTACAAAAGAACATTTAAATAGAAGTATCAAAGAACACTTAAATAGACTCTTACATAAACCCTAACCCTAAATTAACGGACTTTGGGTCAATTTTGTTATTGAATTACAAACTAATAAACTCTTAAAATTAAATAACCATAAATTAAATAGTAATAATATAATAAATACCTATATAAAATAAAACACCTAATTAAATATTTCTTCCTGCATTATCCTTACGATTAATTGCCTGCTTCAAAAACCTATATATAGATGTAAAAATGAAACTTTTTTTCTCTCTCAAAATATTGTCAACCTAGTTGTAATCAACGATGTTAACGGAGGCCAACGAACACGTGCTATAACGACTTAAGAAAAACATCAGTTACGTCTGCGTTATATCGTTGCTTTAAAAAAATTAGTCAATTTAAAGCTCTCTATATATAATTACTTATAAAACCCGGTAAGGAATTGATATGAAACTTAATATAAATCTCTCCAATGTGGGACTGATGTATTACACGTTCGCTTAACCAAAGTCTTTGCGGGTTTTGGTATCTAGCTAGCTAGTAATTAACTAGTTAGGCATAAAGAAGAGACGATATTCTAAGATAGGGTTCCCCACCTCAGTACCCAAATGACGAACCCCAGCCGCCACCATATGCAACCTGAGCCTGCAGCCAAACCTCCATTTTAAATGCTATTAGTTGGATGAACTGGTGTGTGTGGTACCAGTAGTACTAGGCAAGCTACTAAGAGACTTTTGCTACCATCTCTTAATTAATTAATTAATTATTAAGCTTTAATTACAACTAAATTCTTGTTAGAAAATTTGACAAATTGTCCATGATCACGTAGCCCTTCATATCTTTACAAGATGCCCTAGATGCTTATCAATTTGACAAATTCTTGTTAGAAAATACTTGAGATAATACAGCTTTCACTAACATTTTTTTACAAATTCATGTGGCCGTTTACGTGATTGTCATGTGGCACAATAAGTGCCACATGAACTACATATTGGTTTGTAAGAAACTTAAAAACTGCAATTACCCCTAACATCACTCGTTGAATTATGCCATCAATGTGGTTGAAAAAGATATCCTAGCTAGCAGTTAAGCAATTTCAATAACATCCAGGCACGTAGTGTGAAAGTATTAATTAAAGATAAATTCTATTTTGTAGGCTGTTATACAACTGAGATGAAAAAAAATTAACATTTTGATCAACAAAGACTTATAAATTAAAAGAATTATCCAAATGTTGATTTTTACTAACACATCATGCAAGTTGCATGCGAATCGTATAAGAGTTTATTAAATAGCATTATTCTTAATTAAATGATTAATTCTACTATTTCCTATCAATTTAAAATTTTAAAATAAGTAGTGATCGATTTAATATAGCATCAAAGCAAAGGTCTTAAGTTTTAAGAGTAATACAATACTTCACACTCATTTCACATTGGTTGACATGTTCTATTTTAAGTGACATACATTTTCTTTTCTTTTTTAAGTGATTTACATTATAAGCTACTTAAAATACAAAATGTCAATTAATATGACACAAGTATAAAATAAATAAATATAAAAAATAGCATTATTTTTTAAAACTCAACTCTACATTTTATTTTGCCGCTTTGAACTCTTTATTGAGTCTTTTTACACCTTGCCACCGCCTTGTGCGAACCTTACAAAGTCCCAGCTTATTTATGATTATTTTAGAATCATGAATGAAACTATTGTATGTGACGGTGGACCCACAGGGGTTTTAATAGCTACTATGTTATTTATTTTTGTTGGGAGTTTAGACAATAAAGGTTATTTTAGTATTTTCAATATGGGCTTGGGCTCCAAGAAAACACGTTTAGGGTTTGTTAGACTCTATTTAAGTGTCTTTTTGTTTTCAGAAAGAGGCAGAATGAATAAACCTGTTATTAGCCGTCAATGAGATGAGACTTCTCGTACTCAATGGTGAGACTCCATTGTAGTTTACTGTTTGTGTGACTTCTTGATTGAATTATTTGCCCTTTTATTCTTGTTTACTTATAGCTATTTGAGAGAAATAAGTTTGGTTATTCTAACCTTCTTTGGGATCTATATTGCTCATACATCAAATTGGTATCAGAGCAATCAGGCTCGGTTGTTTTCTCAAATAATTGACGATCAACAGCTAAGGTCTGCCTCGATTTCCTTACTTCATGCATACCCGCAGTGGACGCCAGTATGGTATTAATTCCACATCGCAGCAGCAACAGGAGTTAATGGATGAGATTCTCAACCAGTTGCGGTTCTTGAACAATCGCATGGACATGGTCTGGAATCATGTGTTTGACAAGCTTGAGAGTTTAGGAGAAAAGAACAAGGAGGAGAATGACATTGAGGAGGGGTCCAGAAAGGAGAAGTTAGAGGTGGCAGATCCTTTTGGTGGGCGTACGCCCCTGCTACACCAAAGTCCTTTTTCATGTCCTAGGTTCCTGCAACATTCTCGAGTTGAAAGGACGGCCTACATGGATTGTTAAGATGTTGTAGACTACCAGATGGATGATGCAGCAAGGAGGGTTCGAGTAGATGTTCCTGATTACCACGGGAAGCTAAAGCCTGATGCTTTCCAAGATTGGGTAACCTCACTTGAAGACTATTTTGATTGGTCTAGATTATCGCTGGATAGGCGGGTCTGATTCGCGAAGATGAAGTTAAAGGGGCAAGCCCGTGTTTGGTGGAACAGTGTGGAAGAATGTTTGCATCGCTTGAAACAGCCACTTATTACTGATTGGGATGAGATGAAATTGAAGCTTCAAGAGAAGTTTCTTCCAATTGACTATGAGGAAACATTGTTTGAAGAGCTGATTTTGCTGCGACAAGGAAACATGACAGTGGATGAATATGCCAACAATTTCATGAGTTGAGTGTGAGAAGTCAATTTGCAGAAACTGGGAGGCAAACATTGGCCCGATTCAAGGCTGGATTAAGGGATGACCTTCATAAGGAGCTTCTCACGGTGTGTCTCATAAGCGTCGAAAAGGCATATCAATTAGCTTCTTGGCTTGAGCAGCAATCGTGAAGCTCTATTCCTAGGAGGACCCAGGCGACATGGAGCAATCCTATATCTAAGGGTTCCAATGGCACTCAATCCAGAACTGCAATGGATAGCCAACATGACAAGACCAAACCAAGCAATACCACTTCCAAGGAGCTAGGAGGGACAAGGGGTGATCGAACTCGAGATGAGTGTTATAGGTGTGGAGGTAAGGGTCATTATGCAATTGTGTGTCCCAAGAAGGACTAGGAATTTACATTGGTATGCGAACACGAACTAACCCAGCAAGAACGAAGTGTGAACAACAGTGCCCAGTTGGAGGCAAGTGAGACAGCAGAGGAGGACGAAGAGGACGACGAGATTCTAGAAAGCTCTACATTGCCTGTGTGTGTTATTCGGAGAATCTTAGCCGGATAGAGAAGGGCAGATGGTTCCGAAGAGGATTGGCTTCACACCAATATTTTTCATACCCGGGTTGAGCATAATGGGAAGACATTGAATGTCATCATCGATAATGGGAACGGTATGAACGTGGCATCCCAAAAGATTATCCAGAAGCTGAAGCTCCCAATGGAGAAGCACCCTAAGCTGTACAAACTTAGTTAGGTTGATGATACTTTAATTTTGTTTTCGTTGGGAAAGCGATACAAAGACGCAGTGTGGTGTGACGTAATACCCATGAAGGCATGTCACCTCTTACTAGGGCGACCCTGGCTGTTTGACAGGATAGTGCACTACGATGGCCATCGGAACACGTATTCTTTCGTGTTTGAAGGGCAGAAGTTGGTACTACAACCTATACGGTTGCAGGATTTTGACAAACCCCTGGATGATGAAGGGAGAGTGCTCACTATGAGGAGTTTCTTGGCAGCATGTCAAGAGAGAGAAATGGTAGTAGCAGTAATTCCTCACCCCACAACTACTGAATCAGAGGCGCCACACCCAGTTGAGATTCAAACCTTGTTAGATGAGTTCAGCAACTTAACTCCAGATGAGTTACCACATACTTTACCCCTGATGAGGTTCATTCAACATGACATTGACTTTGTCCCAGAGTCATCATTGCCAAAATCACCAGCTTATCGGATGAGCCCAGCAGAGCACTAAGAGTTGCACCGATAGATAACGGACCTTTTGGAACGGGGATTCATCAGGGAAAGCCTAAGTCCCTGCGCAGTGCCCACTTTACTAACCCCAAAAAAAGATGGCAATTGGCTTATGTGCGTGGACAGCCATGCCATCAACAAGATTATAGTTAAGTACCGATTCCCAATCCCACGCCTTGACGATATGTTGGATGTGTTGCATGGAGCGATTATTTTTTCCAAGGTTGATTTGCGTAGTGGATACCACTAGATTCGTCTTCGACCCGGGGATGAGTGGAAAACAGCGTTCAAAACAAGAGATGGGCTTTTTGAGTGGCTCGTCATGCCCTTTGGGTTAACGAATGCCCCGAGCACGTTTATGCGGGTTATGACACAAGTTTTGCGACCCTTCATTGACAAATTTATGGTTGTATACTTCAACGATATCTTGATTTTTAGCCAAGCCTAGAAGAACATGTTGAGCACTTAACTCAGGTATTGCGCACTTTGCAATTTGAAAGTTTTTACATTAACATCAAGAAGTGTTTTTTTTGCACAGCCTAGTGTCCTATTTTTGGGTTTTGTTATTTCGTCCAAAGGCGTTGCTGCTGACCCGAAAAAAGTTCACGCAATTTTAGATTGGCCAACACCCAATAACGTTCATGAAGTCAGGAGTTTCCATGGTCTTGCTTCATTTTACAGAAGATTCATCAAAGGGTTCAGCTCCATCCATTACTGAATGTACTAAGAAAGGTGCATTCCTATGGACCAACGCTGCAACCCAGGCATTTACCAAGGTCAAGAAGCTCCTCACCGAGGCACCCATCCTTCGGCTGCCTAACTTTGAGATTCCATTTGAAGTTGCTTGTGATGCATGCCATATTGGAATTGGAGGTGTCCTTAGTCAGCAAGGCCACCCAATCGCCTTCTTTAGCGAAAAGCTCAATGAAGCAAAGCGGAAGTATTCCACTTATGAACTCGAGTTATATGCTGTGGTCCAATCCATAAAGCATTGGCGACACTATTTAATCCATAATGAGTTTGTCCTTTTTACTAATCATGACTCACTCCGGCATATCAACTCTCAGAAGAAGCTCAACGCCAAGCATGCACGCTGGTTAGACTATCTACAACAATTTACATTTGTGCTCAAACACAAGGCAGGCGTTGAGAACTGCGTGGCTGATGCCTTCAGCAGAAAATCTCTCGTAATAAATTCCTTAGGGAAAAATATAAAATGGCCCCCTAAACTACCGGTCATTTTTAATTTAGCCCCCTAAAATTTTAATTGGTATAAACTAGCCTCATAAACTACCAAACTTTTGTAAAATAGCCCCTTCCGTTAGTTGAAACTGTTAAAATGGATGGAAAACCCAAAACGACGTCGTTTTGGGTATGAAGAGTTACCAAAATGCCCTTGTTTGATTAAAAAATGAAATTAAAAAAAAATGGGTGAAACGGCGTCGTTTTGCTGCAAGCCCTTTCTTCCCTTCCTCCCCCCGTGTTCTTTCCCCTGCAACCATTCTTCCCCTTCTTCACAAGCCACGCCCAGGTTTACCCCTTCTTCATCACAGAACCCCATCTTCGTCGCTGAACCCCATCGCCGAAGCAGAACCGCTTCCCCGTCGCTCGCTTCGCTGCCGACCTCGGACCTCCAGTCGCTCGCTTCACTTATCACTGCATCGGTACCCCCCCTCTCTCTCTCTCTCTCTCTGTGCATATATAGAATCCTAACATCAAGGTATAGAGGGCGAAGAGGACTAGCAAAGAAGTGAATCCTTCCCTGTGCTGTGGTCGGGAGAGTTCTTTTATTGAAATTTTGATTTTGGTGAGAGAAATTGATTTTATATTGAAAAAAAATTGATATGGGTCATTTGTTTTTTGTTTTTTTTAGTATATTTATTTGCTTCTCTGCATATTATGGGTTTTGGTTCTAATTATTGTTTCTCTTTTACTGTGGTCCCCTATATGGGTTTTGGTTTTGCTTATTGTTTTCCCTTTTCTGTGGTCCCCTATTAGGAGCTGTCCCTCACATATTGGCAGACGTAAGAAATCAAACACTGTCACTAAACGATTGTTACTGCTATGGTTCTCTTTGTTGTGAAACATTATTCAACTTAGTTCCTATTACAAAAGGAAAATAAAATAGAATAAAGAAATTTGATTTAGTAAAGTTTTAACAGAGAAGGATAATGGGTCTCTCTCTTTTTGTGTGGCTGTTCAGTCATTTTCAATTTTTCTTTTTGTCAAAATAAAAATGATTTAAAGTTTAAAGCATTATAGTAAATAGCAACCAAATACCAACTACTTTCCAGAGAAATTAAGAGGAAGATGCTCACCCAATGACATGGCAACCACCATTATAGACAGCTTGGGAAACCAAACCCATCAAACCAACACTCCCTCCTCCATAAACCTGGTCAATATTCCTTGAGGCAAACCCATTATTAAAACTCTCATCGATCCTGCGATTAATCTTTCTGCAATATTTATAGCGCCATGATATATCAGAGGCTTTCTTTGAGAAGGTACACCAAAATCACCCCCAACCCAACAACAAACAAACGAATATATGGCTTCCAAATGGTTAAATTGTATGTTTTGTCGGATGCTCTTGGAATTGCCTAGAAAGGGGAGTGGGTCGTGCTAGAGAGAGAGGGTGATAGAAAATGGGTCATGGGAGGGGTTTGGTGGTTGTATTCTATGAGTACGGAAAGCCATGTTAGACTGGCATGCACCCACAAAAGATGGGGTCTTCTTGAGTTGTTTATGGGCTACTCTTTGTTGTCTATTTATATTTTAGTATACTATTTCTTCTTCCTAGTCAGTTGGGTTAGTTGGTCAGAGGAGAGAGAGAGAGATTGGTTATGACAGACGGAGCCAACGAAGACTCTCAGGTGGAATACTCCCATAGGACAGGACGGAAGCTCTCTGCTTCTCCTGTCGACCACTAAAATATGAACCATCTTATATTTTTTATAAAATGTGAAATCGCATGTGAAAAGCTTATTGTATACCATTACCAAAACATTTTCCCTCTACTTGTCAACTACATGAAAATTTACTCGTAGCTATAAATGAATGCGTTTAATGAGGATATATAGGAATTTGAAATTAGAGTTCCGAGTCAACTTGAGAATCCAACATTTCATTCTAGGTAAGAAGGAAGATGAGATAATTAAGATAAAATAAATAATATATTTATTTAAATACCCCATTCCCCATATGAATGCATATATTTATTAATATAAGCAACAAACTTGTTTACTGATTAATTTCTTATCACATACTCTAACACTTGGAATAGTTTTATTCATAAAAAAAAAAAATGATAACATACAGTATTCAACTGCTTCCTTGTGTTCTCCCCCAAGATGTCTATACGATCCAATGCAAGAAAAGAGCCAAGTGCAGTCAACAGTAGCACTTTCAGAACTGGGTTAGATGCAACATAAAATAGATCTAGAAGCCCCATTGTGACGATTCTTTCAAACTGCAAATCTATACCACTCCTACATAGAAAGGAAAAGATTCCCACAAGTTCTTATTAAGGAATAAGACACACGTAAGCTTGACAATCAAAACATTAAGTATACCACTCAAGAGTCCGTATGAGATCAGCAGCGTTGATATTGTGAGTAGGTTGCGGAGGGAACTCATTTAAATTTATTCTCTTGGACATCTACTTCACAAAGACTAAAAATTGAGCATTGAACACACGCACTAGCACGCACACACAATGCGCACTAAAAGGGCATCTCCAACAATTTATACAAATGTACAGAAACATCATAATGAATAGAAGTTGTCAAAAGATATGTATGCTAAGAAACACACAATGCACACTATAATTTCCAACATCTATCCTTATCATATATGTGAAATAGTAATTACTGATTAACTTTAATTAATTAATTAATATGTATCTATTTAATATTTACTTAAGCTTGATTTGTTTAATATTTTATTGTTTTGTTAATTTTCTTTATTTCTTTGATTGTTTAGGATGGCAACACGAGAGTTTCAATTTGAAGTGCATTATGGTGGTAAGATTAATAGGGGGTTTACATGCGCATATGTGGGGGGTGAGGTAGATATGTATGATGAGAAGTTTGACGAGGACAAGTTGTCATTTTTTGAGATTGAGGGTATAATAAAAAAGTATGGATACAAGTCAGGGGATCTTGTGTATTACATACACCCAGGTTGTAGTATCCAAAGTGGTCTAAAATTAATTTCATCAGACTATAATGTGTTGGAAATGGTTGTTGCACATGTAGAGATACTGGTTATTGCGTTGTACCTTGTTTCATTTGATGAGTCTAGAGTTAATGATGATGAATATGAAGACTATAATGATGATAATGATGGTGAATATGGTGAAAATAGTCGGATTGATCGAGATGATCCTTATTGGGAAGAAATGTTAGAACCAGACTTGTTTGATGAAGATAACAACCTTCCTGGGCCATCCATGGAAGGGGGTATTGTTGAGGAGGGTGGTGTTGAGGGCGGTATTGAGGGTGAAAATGCGGAAGAGGATAATGATGATGAGGAGAAGAGTGATGATGAGGAGAAGAGTGATGAAGAGGTGGAGGGTGATAATCAAAATGCAAATGCAGAGAGAGCAATAATACAAGTTAGTGGAAGAGGTGAATGCCATGGTGATGAGGTTGATAATGATGCAAACTCAGACATGGCACAAAGTGATATTCTTGTATCCCCCCCCATAAGTGATGAGGAGAATGAGGTTGAATCTCTTGCTACATGTGTAACTAGGCGAACAGAGTTTCAACAAACTGACATGTACAACCCACAGCTGAGTAATGGACTGACATTTCCCTCGATCAAAGTTTTTAGAGAAGCTATTAGAGAGAACAATTTAAGAAATGGGAAGGATATAAGGTTCAAAAAGAATTACCTGGCCAAATGTATTGTGATATGTAGGGATCCAGGTTGTAGGTATCGGGTTTACGGTCGTAAATGTAAGGATGAAGAGTCATTTGAAATTAGATCAATACAAGCCAAACACACTTGTACAAGGAAGCATAGGAATTCGACTGTGAACTCATCCTGGATTGCTGATAAACTTATTGACAAGTTTAGAGCACAACCTAACATGCCGATAAAGGCAATTCTTGGGGAAGTCAAAGATAAGTGGGGTGTTGATGTTAATGACTGGCAGATGTATAGGGCTAGAAGAATTGCAAAGGAAATGATTCAGGGCAAAGAAAAGCTTCAATACAATAGGCTTTGGGATTATTGTGAGACAGTTAGACAAACGAACCGGGGTAGTTGTGTGATGATGAAGGTTGAGAGACCTTTACCTGATCACCCAGCATGTTTTCATAGGTTGTATTTATCTTTGGCTGCCATGAAGAGAGGTTTTCGAGCTGGTTGTAGGCCTATCATTGGGTTAGATGCATGTTTTTTGAAGGGGACTTATAAGGGACAACTTTTGTCTGCCATTTCGAGGGATGGCAATAATAACATGTACCCAGTGGCACTTGCAGTTGTTGAGGCAGAAACGAAAGACAGTTGGATATGGTTTCTTGAGACTTTGGTATCAGATCTTGGCACCCCCCCTACACAAGGATGGACATTTATTTCTGATCGTCAAAAGGTAATTATATTTTAAGTTACCTTTTGTTTTTTTTTTTCGTTGTTTTCATCAAAAGGTAACCAATTTTTATTTTATTATTGTAACCGAGTATAGGGGCTGCAACCAGCTTTTGATGTGGTGCTTCCTGGGGGTGATCACCGGTTTTGTGTAAGGCATTTGTATGCGAACTACAGAGACTCGGGTCATCGTGGCCTTGTATTGAAGGATAAGTTATGGGCTGCAGCTGCAGCATATACTGAAGCTGAATTCCATAAGCAAATGAATGAATTGAATCTTATAAGCAAGGATGCATACAACTATTTGATAAAGATTGACCGAAACTTATGGTCTAGGGCTTGGTTCAATACATTCCCCAAGTGTGATCTACTTGTGAACAACCTGTGCGAGTGCTTCAATGCTTACATTTTGAAGGCACGTGACTTGCCGATCATATCCATGCTGGAGATGATAAGGAAGAAGTTGATGAAGAGATATCAAGCAAAGAGGGATGGCATCCGCACTATGACTGGTAGGCTTTGTCCAAGGGTTGTTGTAAAATTGGATGAAATTGGACAGGTTGCTGGGCATTGCTATAGCACATATGCTGGGAATGATTTATATGAAGTGAGACACAATAATAAGCAATATGTTGTAAATTTGTTGAGGAGAACTTGTGGCTGTAGACAGTGGGACTTGACAGGAATCCCATGTCCACATGCAGTGTCTGCAATTTGGTTTTTTAATGCAAACCCTGAAGTTTATGTAGATGATTGGTATACTGTTGAGACGTATAAAAAAGCATATGACGAAATTGTTTATCCAATGCCTGGCGAGGACCAATGGGTGAAGACAAATTACAACAATGTGGACCCCCCCTTACGTAGAATACAATCAGGAAGGCCTAAAAAATTACGGACAAGGGGTCCAGAAGAGCCTGTTAATCAATATCGTATGAGGAAGGGTGGAGTTAAAATGAGATGCTCTAAATGCAGAGGGATTGGACATAATACTAGAAAATGTCCACAGAACAGAAAAGAGGCAGTGAATTACAGGGGAGAAAGCATAAGTGCAAGACAGTATGGGGTGAGCTTTGTCATGTTTTATTTTTTTTTATTTGGTATTTTTATTTTTAGTTATAATATGTTAATGTCTGAGCTTGTTATCATAGGTACATGATGGTAGTGGTACAAATTTACATGGTCAGACTCCAACTCCTTATCCAACCACTATTGCTGAAACAGTAAGTTTGAAACTGTTAATATGTGATCTACTCATTGTTATAACTTCATTACATTTGATTTACCAATTATGCATCATCTTTGCAGATTGCACAAGCAAATGATGCGTCTTCTAGAGGTAGATGGAGTAACAGGGGTAGGGATAGGGGTAAGTAAGGGTATGGGTCAACATATTAGGGGAGAGTCAACTGGACTGCAAAGAGGTGGAACAGGAACTAGGGGAGGGCCTACTGGATTGCAAAGAGGTGGACTAAAGACTAGGGGAGGGCCTACTGGACTACAAAGAGGTGGACCAAGGACTAGTGTGAGTAATGCTATTTATAATAATATTTTATTGTGATTCATTTCATTTAAAGTGCACTTTACTTTTGAACGAAAGTTAATATTTTTATGTTACATAGTTTCAGGGTACTGTCAACACAGTACGATTGTACGAACTTCCTCAATCTCAATCTACACCGTCTCAGAGCAATACTAGTGTGAGCAATGTTATTTATAATAATATTTCATTTTAGTTCATTTCATTTAAAGTACATTTTACTTTTGAATAAAAGTTAATATTTTTATGTTACATAGTTTCAGGATACTGTCAATACAGTACGATTGTACGAACCTCCTCAATCTCAATCCACACTGTCTCAAAGCAATACTAGTGTGAGCAATGCTATTTATAATAATATTTCATTTTAGTTCATTTCATTTAAAGTGCATTTTATTTTTGAATGAAAGTTAATATTTTTTATGTTACATAGTTTCAGGGTGTTAATACAGTACGTTTGTACGGACCTTCTCAGAGGAATGCTACTGTGAGCAATGCTATTGATACTGTTAGTACTTCATTTTTTTTTTTCCTTTGATTTTTTTTTTCCTTTGAATTTGATGGTTGATTAATGTGAGCACACACTTGTCGACGCAGGAACATTGGACATCGCAACCAATAGGGTCTGTTCAACTAATTGGATCTTCTCAACAACCTAAACCACAATTGAGGTTTACTACTGCATGTACATCAACGCCTGCCAGAAGAGATAAAAATATTGTACCAACCGTGGAGAAGGCAATTACAGTAATGGAAGCTAATAAGAATAAAAGGAAGAAGCCGGATTGGAAAAAATATTAGATCCAAATAAAGAGGTTAAAATGCGTGTATATATCCAATTGCAATACTGTGGTTAAGATATTTTTATGTTACAAAGACTGACTTGGTATGATGGAGTGTAACTTAGAGGCTTCAAAAGAGCCAAGCAGCAAGATATATTGTCAAAATGATATTACTTTATTTTATTTTATTTTTGTATTCACTCAGTTCAGAATGCAAAAGCATGCAAAAAAAAAAAAAAAAAGGAATTAGTGATTTGTCTACAGTACCTTTTTTTTTTTTATACGTCACCAATTGGTAACGTGCCAATTTCTCACACGTCAAAAGACAAAAATTCCAAGACAAATATTCTTTAAGCTCTTACAATTCAAGAAAGTTAAAAATGATTATTTTGCCTCAAATAAAAATTAAAAAGATTTGTCTGAAGGTGTTTAATTTGTCCCTTTTTATATGAAAAATGCTATGTACTACATTTTTCACATAATTAATTATTTCATAATTCTAATGTATTGGTCTCAATCTTTAGATATTTAGTTAATTCCTTTTGATTTATCTTTGTCTCTTAAGTTGGAATTTCGGTAGTATAAAATTCATGTTAGGCTGTTAATTTAAAAATATAAAAAATAATATTCCTAAATGTGTTGAGATTGATCAAATTATTTCAGGAGAAAACCAACGTGAGCAAACACCAATTTCCCAAGAAATCAGTAGTCCATATTGAAGCTGACTTGGAAAATCTTACTTCACATCCGGATTACGAACTAAAACTTTGCATTATCATCAAAACCATCACCCAACAACAACAGAGGAAAAAGAAAGCCAAAAGCATCGATTATGGGTCGTCAAGCATGAGAAATATAATCTTATGGGTCGTCAAGCATGAGAAATATAATTGAAAGTGAATCTCACTGGTAGACAATATATAACAACAAATGTTCTTTCTGCTTTTTTGGGTCGTAATAACTCAAACAAGTTCAAAGACATCAAAAGTGACAATAAGCAAGCTGCAATCACGACATAAATAGTTCCCTACAGACTCACAACTTGACCTGCTTCTTGCAAGATCTTGACCAGATCCCTAGCAAACTTTGCATTTGATTGTGTTAAGAAAGTGAAGGCAGTCCGCTTTGCCCCTGCCCTACCAGTACGGGCAATTCTGTGGACATAATCTTCAAGGCTTGATGGAAAATCATAATTGATCACACATTTTATGTCCTTCACATCTACACAACCAATAAACTAAAAGTTAAAGTCAGATTAAAAGTGAAACAATATGCAAGGTTTTAAGCAATATCCTTATCCCTGCTCTCCTAAGATCTGAGAGATCAAATTTAAGATAACACATTCATTACATTAATGTGCCCACCTTAACCTTGCAGGGATAAGGAGGAGCAGCTTCACCACCACCACTTCCATATTCAATCAATGTATATTCAATCAATTTCTCTCACCAAAATCAAAATTTCAATAAAAGAACTCTCCCGACCACAGCACAGGGAAAGGATTCACTTCTTTGCTAGTCCTCTTCGCCCTCTATACCCTGATGTTAGGATTCTATATATGCACACACAGAGAGAGAGAGAGAGAGAGAGAGGGGGTACCGATGCAGTGATAAGTGAAGCGAGCGACTGGAGGTCCGAGGTCGGCAGCGAAGCGAGCGACAGGGAAGCGGTTCTGCGACGGCGACGGGGTTCAGCGACGAAGATGGGGTTCTGCGATGAAGAAGGGGTACCTGGGCGTGGCTTGTGAAGAAGGGGAAGAATGGTTGCAGGAGAAAGAACACGGGGGGGAGGAAAAGAAGAAAGGGCTTCCAGCAAAACGACGCCGTTTCACCCATTTTTTTTTTTAATTTCATCTTTTAATCAAACAAGGGCATTTTGGTAACTCTTCATACCTAAAACGACGTCGTTTTGGGTTTTCCATCCATTTTAACAGTTTCAACTAACGGAATGGGCTATTTTACAAAAGTTTGGTAGTTTATGAGGCTAGTTTATACCAATTAAAATTTTAAGGGGCTAAATTAAAAATGACCGGTAGTTTAGGGGGCCATTTTATATTTTTCCCAATTCCTTATCTATGAATGTACCATGTTTTACAAATCTACCAGAAGCCTACAAGATTGATCCAGACTTTGGAGGCCTCTATGTAAGGCTCTGCAGCAAACCGAATGCCACAGAAGGGGAGTACAATATACATGGAGGGTACCTCTTCAAGGGTACACAATTGTGCATACCACACACCTCACTCAAGGAGTTTGTTATCCAAGAATTGCATTCAGGGGGTCTCGCGGGGCATTNGAACTGCGTGGCTGATGCCTTCAGCAGAAAATCTCTCGTAATAAATTCCTTATCTATGAATGTACCATGTTTTACAAATTTACCAGAAGCCTACAAGATTGATCCAGACTTTGGAGGCCTCTATGTAAGGCTCTGCAGCAAACCGAATGCCACAGAAGGGGAGTACAATATACATGGAGGGTACCTCTTCAAGGGTACACAATTGTGCATACCACACACCTCACTCAAGGAGTTTGTTATCCAAGAATTGCATTCAGGGGGTCTCGCGGGGCATTTTGGGCATGATAAAACAATTGGCTTGGTGGAAGACCGTTTCTTTTGGCCCCAACTTCGGTGTGATGTGCAGATGGTCATTAAACATTGCCGTACTTGTCAGTTGGCAAAGGGTAACAAGACAAATGCAGGCCTCTATACGCCGCTACCCATTTCGGAGCAACCATGGACTGATCTTAGCATGGATTTTGTGCTGGGATTGCCTAAGACAGTGAGAGAAAATGACTTTATTTGTGTGGTTGTTCACCGGTTCTCCAAGATGGTCCATTTTTTACTTTGTGCCAAGACATTTGACGCATCTCGTGTGGCTGCTTTGTTTTTTTCTGAAGACGTGTGTCTGCATGGTTTGCCAACATCTATTGTATCGGATCGTGATGTTCACCCTTTGGGCCAAAATGGGGACGAAACTTAAATTTTCTAGTGCTTTTCATCCTCAAACTGATGGGCAAACTGAAGTTGTTAACATGAGCTTGGGAAATTTGTTACATTGCTTAGTAACAGACCATCATACTATATGGGATTTACTTCTTCCTCATGCAAAATTTGCGTACAACAGTTCTATTAATCGGAGTACAGGCCTTTCACCCTTTGAGATAGTCATCGGACGTCGACCCAAGGTGCCATTGGACCTCGTGTCTTTACCCTGTCATTCTCGCATCAGCGAAAGAGCTGATGATTGTTTTCAGCACATCCAAAGCATCCATGCTGAGGTTCGTCGATGACTTGCTCTTAGCACTGAGAAGTACAAACAACAAGCTGATCTTCATCGTCGTCATGTTGCATTCAAAGTGGGAGACTTAGTGTTGGTTTGTTTACGCCCGGAACGTTTTCCACGTGGCACGTTCCACAAACTACATCATTGTCGAGCTGGTCCTTTCAAGGTCCTTAAACGACTTGGGTCCAATGCCTACCATTTGGAACTCCCTGCCACTTTGGCCATTAGCCCCATCTTCAACGTGGAAGACCTCACATCTTACCTAGGCTCTGTAGAAGATGAGCAAGTTTCTGAAGATGCTATTGCACATCCTGCCCGTATTCCTTCCCATGTTCCTCCACATGATCAGATCGAGGCTATACTTGATGACCAACTTGTGTCCACACGTTGGGGTGGTTATCAGAAGTTTCTTATCAAGTGGAAGAACCGACCAATGTCGGATTGCTATTGGCTCCAAACTGAAGAAGTACAACGCCTTAATCCTGATTTATATGACGAATACTTAGCTGCTCACTCGACGGAGTCGAGTTCTTTTCCAGAGGGGGGAAATTGACGGTGGACCCGCATGGGTTTTAATAGCTCCTATGTTATTTTCATGTTATTTATTTTTGTTGTAGGTTAGACAATAAAGGTTATTTTAGTATTTTCAATAATGGGCTTGGGCTCCAAGCAAATACGTTTAGGGTTTGTTAGACTTTATTTAAGTGTCTTTTTGTTTTTAGAAAGAGGCAGAATGAATAAACCTGTTATTAGCCATCAATGAGATGAGACTTCTCGTACTCAATGTGAGACTCCATTGTAGTTTACTGTTTGTGTGATTTCTTGATTGGATTATTTGCCCTTTTATTCTTGTTTACTTACGGCTATTGGAGAGAAATAAGTTTGATTATTCTAACCTTCTTTAGGATCTATATTGCTCCTACATCAGTATGTCTATTATTATTGTCTTTGTACTATTTTTTTTGTTTGGGCTTTGTTGTTGGAGTATTCACCCTTTTGTGGTTGTTCAACTCATTGTAACCAACTTTCCCTTATTTGAATTTTTTTTTTTTAAAAAAAAAAATAAAAAATCTACATTTTATTTTGTCTTTAATTAAAATAGTACACGTGTTACATCCTCCCACAAAATTCAACATGAAGTGTTTGAAACGCAGAAGGCACTTTGAAACTCAAGATGCAAAGTTGTCATTGATGGGAAAGGAAAGTTATGAAAAGAACATTCTTCTTTATTTTTAGCTGACTAGGGTACACGGCACCACAACAAGTCTTCCATTATTACTCCATTGAATGTAAATGGGACAATGACTGTGGAAAAGAGAGGAAGATAAAAAAAAAAAAAACAAAAACATCATCAATCCAAGGAAACCCATCTACTTAACTCTCGAGTAGAATCAAATGCCTAAAGACAAGATCGAATGTGACAGGCAAAAGGGTCTCTCTCTCTCTCTCCGTCATGTTTCCTTACGTGTCAAACAATCCCCAATCTTTTTCTAACAACTCTTAGACGGTTTTCTTGACTCCTTCTATTGAGAGTTGACTGCAAAATGATAACACTTTCCCATGTGATTCACGTAACTCCAAGAAGGAATAAAATCCATTGTACTCTTCCTTTATCTTCTACCTTGATGATCTTTTCCTTTGCCTTTGGCATGGACTTTAGGAGCAAAAAGAAATTAATTCACAAGAATAAATAAAAGGTGCAAGACAAAGCCACCCTTCTTCCTTTGATTTTATCAGACAGTACAAAACAAGGAAACGAGACTAGCTAATTAAATACGATTCTTCTCTCTATTTATTTCTTCTTTTCTTTTCCTTTCTTTTCTTTTCTTTTTGTTTGTTTACTATGTATTGACGTACAATTTGGAACATATTATTCAAATAACAAAGAATATCACGAGATCTATGCTTAATCCCAAGGAAAAAAAAGAAAGAAAATGAACATGTATGGTCTCAATTTTTAGCCCAAAAGAGGAAACTAAATAATTAAGTAGCCTTATTTTCCTTGAAAACTTGAATTGCTGTTGCTAGTAGTACTAGTAATGTTGCCATTGCTGCTGGTGGTGGTTGTGGAGTTCGCATTATTGCCACAAATGTTGTTCGTGTGAGCACCACTACCACCAATAATAGAAGTGATGGCCGCTGCAAGAGCTGCAGTGAAGTTAGGATCTGCAGCAATGGCAGCAGTGGCGGCACTAACGGTGTCAGATATTGAGTTTTGCTGCCCCCCTTGGTTCGTCGGCAATGCTTGTAGCTGGTGACTCAATTGCGCAGGGTCCATGTCTTGAGACATCTGCAGACCAGAAAATTTTGATTGGTTTTGAAGTGCTTGACCAAATATTTGAGGCAGCAATGGGATTTGGAATTGGCTTTGTGGCCTTTGGAATTGTAAAGGGTTGGGGGATTGTGTTAAATCCAATGTAACAGTGGGAAATGGAGCTGAGGCTGAGATTGTTGCCATGCTGGAGGAGCATGGGAGGAGTGTTCTTGTGAGGAAATTTGAGTTCATTATCCCGTCAGCACTAGACATAGAACCCGACAGCAGCATTTTAGCTGCTGATGATGTTGTGGATGCCATTGCCATGGCGTTCGGCGGCAACGGATGGCTGTGATTTCCTTCATATGTTGTTATCAGGATTGTCCGATCTTCTGCACATCTTTGTACCTGTTTGATTAATAAATAAATCAAACCCCACTTAGAAACAAGTGCCAGCTTCCTTAAAATAGAAGGAAAGTAACTAATTTTGTATAACTTATCAAGAAAATTAATTTCTAAATTAAATCAAACATACTTGTTTTCGAACTGGGCAACCATTGGCCATGGTGCATCGATAGTAAGCTCGAGGACATGGGTTTCCCTTCGCCATCTTCTGCCCATACTTTCTCCATTGGCACCCATCAGTGATCTATAACATGATCAACAGATTTCCAATCAATCAATATATAAATCACTTCAATTTAATGGTTCGAACTGATCAGAACCTCAGCTCTCTAATAGGTGAATGAAAATTAATAAATTTAATCACGAACCATCGCGGCCTCCGACCGTGCTCTAACGGAAACACGGGCCTTCCTCATGGTGGCCTCCGTTTGATCAACATCTTTTGGAGAATTGAATCTAGGAAGCTTACTATTAGGAGCCCATCCCTGATCTGGGCTATCCTCTCTCCCAGTTTTACAACCAAGTAATTCTTTCTTATCCTGGTCAAACACAATCCCCTCCTTCGACGCCTTGACTTCTCCGTTAGTACCGGGTGATCCTGACCGTTCATGGCTTCTTCCTTCCGATGAAGACAGCGAATTCTCATCAGCAATATTGCCATTAGTAGCAAGTCTAAGATCCATGAACTGTCTTGGCACCACTATATCTTTACCCTCTACTTTCGCATCCGGCATACCATTTTCTTCAGTCTTTTTGTGTTTAAAAGTAACCAAATGCATCTGCAGGGCATTGTAATTAGTAGTCACCTGATTAAGCGTCTCTTTTAGACGCTGATTCTCCCCCTTCATCCGCTCATATTCAGCTCGAAGAACAGCCAGCTGAAACACAATAACATAATAAAGTGATCGATTCAAAATTGTTGCCAAACTTGAAATCTAAAACCAACCCAATAAGGTTTTTCATTCTCGTACCTCAAGTTTAGCTCTTTTATCTTCCACGTTCGGTGATATGCCGTCGTCCACCAGTGATTGGTCGCTACTAGTGTTCGTAGTAAGAAGATTCAAGCCAGTCTATATATATATATGAAACGGAAAAAAAAAAAAAAACAAAATTTATTCGAGGAATTAAAATAAAATGGTAAAACGATCGAGAAAACTTATACGGGTCAGACACGTACGTTAACATTAAACTCCAACGAGGTCGGACCGTGGAAATCATTTTTACCGGCGTCTGTAGAGACAGCATCGTTGCTGTCGTGGGTTTTCTTGGCGAAGAAGTCCATCTCATCGATGACCATCCGCTTATCATCGGACGGCGGAGGAGATTCTTGGCGATGATGGGAGCAGTTGAGGTTGAGTGGGAATTGGATGGTGGGTGGAGGCGACCTGTTGAGCGTGGTGGCGTCCATGGCAGAAAGCTTCCACTTGTGAATATTTCTGTTGTTGTCTTCGGGGAATGAGTTGAGTACTATTGGGCGGTGCTGGAAGAACCCAAATGGATCTGCTGAATCAATGGATAGTCCACTTCCTTTGGCCATAAATGCAAAGGAAATGAAGGGAGAGAGAGAGAGAAAGAGGGACGTGTAAAAGTCTCTGAAACGGTGCAATGGACTCGGCAATAAAAGGGGGGCCTGAGACTCTAGAAGAAGACCACGGATGCTGCCGCAGTAGAGTGGTGCTGTGCTGTGATGTGTTGAATTTTTTTTTTTGTATTTTAGATTGGATTTTCATGGAGAGAAAATGAAGGGATTTTCAAGAGCAAACTTGGTGGCTGTACTTTCTTGTGTTGCCTTTAAGAAAGCCACTAATCTTTATGAGTACTGTACTTTGTAATTAAACTATGACAACATTATTTGTATATAATTTTCCTGTTTATATATGTATAATTTTTAAGAAAATAGTAAAAGAAAAAACTATGAGGGAATTGAAAGAATTCTAATTAAATTATATTTATATTTGTTAATACTTTTGTTTAAGATACATACTTTTTAGTTTTTGTTTCAGTTTAAAAACGCGTTATGATATTACAAAGTTGCAAATAGTTTTGAGTATTTTGTATTTTAGATTGTTTGTTGATATTTTTGTTTCGAAAAGATAAGATAAAAGGAGAATAAAAAAAAATTAAAAAAAAAACTTTAGCAAACAAAATATTCTTAGGGTTCTTGTGAAAACAAAAAGTCGAACCTAGCAGGGCTTAAGTACTACTACACAAAACTATATACTATTTGAGTAAGGATTCATTCATTTCATAGTCTAGATTTTATTTAGTTGCATCTATATTGTGTCACATTATTTAAAAAATTTTAAATGATGTGACAATATCTTCATTTTATAGCAACATATACATCATTAGTTATGTCAAATATAATCTAGTCTATAAAATAGATCGGCTCCATTTTATTTAAAATATAAATGATCATGATTTTATGTAGCTAAATTGCTAATACTTTAAACCAAATATTCCTAAATTAGTTTTAGTTAAATTCTGGTTTAAGGGGTAATCTAATAATTTGTCGTATCTCTTAAGATTTCTCATTCACTTACCAAAAGGAGTATCGATCGGTTGTGGGACTAAAGAAATTTTTTTGATAATATTATTTTTTTATTTAGAATAATCAGCTTATATATATATACTTCTTCTTCTTCTTCCTTCTTTCTTTCTTTTTTGTTCTGTTGTAGTTACGTGTAACCTTAAAAGTACTAAATTTGAATTATTATTTTTTTATTTAAGAAAATGAAGATTGGTTTTCTAGTCGTATAAATGATGACGCATGAATATGTTTTCCACCATATAATTATTGCAGTAAACCCTCCCATACGATGCACAAATTAGAAATATAAAGGATATTGTCGCTGAGGTAATCGCGTCCGTCAGATTCCGAAATGGGCCCCACGCGGTAGGTGGGGCCATGTGAGAAAGTTGTTTGAAATAAATTTTCTTTTTTTTTTTTTTT
>CM017326.1:2022584-2109839 GCA_006937295.1 Carpinus fangiana | reverse complement strand
GTGGGGGTCAAAGTGTGGAGTGGAGGGAGATTGACGCGTTCCAAAAATTCACCGCCCCGATTAGCGCGGCGCCTCTCTCTCGTGAAAAAGAGTAGTCCCAGTCAACGGTCCTGATGGCAACCTGGGTCCACAGAGCCGACTAGAAGTGGGGCCGTGATCTGTATTTTCTCTATTGGACACGTAGCAGATCCGGAGCGGGCGTAGGGGCTGGTTGACTCCGTTGGCTCAAATATTGGACCGAATCCCTTGCTTTAGCTAAATTGTCCTTTTAATCTCAAGATTAAGTAAATATAAATGATTGGTGTCAATATTTTATTTTTATCTTTTTTTTTAATAAATTTAATAAATTAAATATTAGATTTGTGTGGTCTTTTATTAACATATGTAGAATCTACATAACTCTACATATTTAATAGTGAATTTGTAAAATAATATAGGAGAAATACAGGCAAAATATTAATATTAATCTTTCTCTTAAGGAAATGTGAATTTCCACGTCCATACCCATTTTACTCAAAATGTTGATTCCCTTTTAGAGATTTAAAAATCCACTTCTTTTTTGGATATTTGGATTATCTCTGCTTAAGCACAAACTAAAAGCATATAATCTTTTAAGATTTTCAAGAACCCTAAAAAGTTACTACCATGCAAACGCTCCCACAATAGTTTATTTAGCGTCTATTTGGGTTTATGATTTAAAAAATATATATAATTTAAAAATATGTAATTTAAAAACTTAATTTTTAAAAGCACAGTTAAATATTTGGTAAAAGACATTTAAAACTTCATAAAAAATAATAGCACACAAATAAATAAAAATCGTACAAATGTAATAGAAAACGTACGTATATGAGTTATTTTTGTTTACTCCCGTTCAAATTTTTTTTTTTTCTTAAATGTTTTTTTTATTGTTGCAATATTAATTAATTTAAAATAATTTCACATGAGAGAGTTTTATTTAATCTAGATTGGATGAACTTTCTTCAATCCAATCTATAAAAATGACACGTGTTCATATTTTTAATAACATGTAAAATACACATGAGTTTTTAAAATTATTTATTTCAATTTTGTCCTTACTATTAAAAAAATATATGCATCTCTCATGTTCAAATGACACAAATCATTTTTATAGACTGAATTCTTTCAACTCAGTTTGGGAAAACTCTGTTCATTTCATATCACACATAATGTTAGTATAAATTACTCTTGATTTAATTGTATTAATTAGTAGCCCCAAATTATGTGCAGGATCTAGTGACTCAAGTCTTAGAATCTCCTAATTTTGTAAACATCTAGTTTAATTATCTTCTTGTGGGGATTGATGCAATGTAATTATCTTCTTGGCCTGCAATTATTAGACTTTAAAAAATGATTGATATGGTCAATATGGATTGATCGCTCATTACGATGAAATTATTATTATTATTTTCTAAATTTGACATTTACGAAACATCAAACCATCCACATCAATTTTAACCATAATTGAATGGATCCGTTTATCATCAATTATATCAAATATAAGTATGTGTAATTGATTTGTCAACAAGCTAGTGTGTTCTTGTTGAAGGAGTTCTCAACCTTTCATTCGAAAACGCGTCTGGTAGAATTATGATTTCATCAATAAAATTGGAGTAATGATATAAGGAGGACTATAATCTTCCTAGAGTCATCCCAATCATGATGTGACATTTAAAATCACAATTCAATTGTATATGATCATTATTGAATTTTAATCTATTGGTGATTTTAAATGCCACATCACGATTGGAATGACTGTATGAGGACTCTAGTCTTCCTTATATCATTACTCATAAAATTGTAGTTTAACCTTTATGAAAAATGCTAATCAGATAAATATTACAGTTTATGTGGAATTAACGGATATTTATATCTAAGCTACCAATCACCAAAAAATGAAAAAATCAAACACAAAGATTTTGGTGACGAAAAAGAAACCTTTTAGAAACTGATCTAAAAGTAAAACCTCTATGGGGCAGCCAAACCCAGGAAATCACTATCAAAAGATTATCCAGAGATTACAGACACTAGGAACACTTACAACCCTTTGCAAGACCTTGACTCTGTAAGATCGACAAGCCTACAACTCGTCTCCTTGCTCATAATTTTCTTCAACGTGATTCTCCTTTACGGGACCCTTCCGATAGACTTCTCAATTACGCTCACAAACAAACTAACAAAGATCCTCTAAGAGGAATAACAAGGCTCACAATAATTCTCTCTTTAAGCACAGCCTCTCACGAACTCTCTGGGGGTGAAAATTTGTGCCTCTCTATTTCGATAGAGATGTATTTATAATAGCCTGACAATCCCTAGACCTAGGACACAGTTTGAAATCATTTAAAACTGTTACAGGTACGGGATGTCCGGACATGTTAATTGGATGTCGGGACATGGCCTTACGGAGCAACTTCCTGGAATTTGTGTCTGGACACCCTAGTAGCATGTTCGGACATGGCCTGCAGAGGGAGAAAATCGCATTTTGGAAATGCTGTCCAGTCTTGATCAACAGCTCCGATCGATAAGCATTTGTGGTCCGATTGAGCTGAAACTTTGCAGGCATGTTCATGACACATGAATCCTCATTATGGACGGTGGAGATCAGATTCGGATCACTCTATATTAGTGTTTGAGTACGTGAACAGTAACCTATATATTTTGGAACCGAATTGAGCCAACAAAAAAACTAACAATTTAAAATTTTACATTTTTAATAAAGTACATTATTATCAATGATTTGAAAACATAAATTTTAATATATTTTCTGATTGCTATTTTTTAAAAAATCACATTTCAAAACGAGACATTTTTCGTAATTTTCACAAGGCTAAACAAACTTTTAAGGCTGTGTAAAACCAAACCATGCTAGTTAATTAAAATCATGCACACAATTCCAAACATTTGCCCTAAATATGTTTAATTGTTTAGTGGAAGATGTGGTAAATATCATATTAGTTTGTAAGAAACTTATAGTAAAATATATAATAGCATCACTCAAAATCTTATATCCATTGTCTTTTTCCTTAAAAAAAAATGAGGTTGTATATGTTACAAAGTAAATTAATTATTAAATGAAGGCTAAACATATCTATGACCTTAACTACTAATTTAAACAAAACAATCTAAAATTTATAGTGGCTTAGATAAGCAATTATATTAGGTATATAAGCTCTTTATTCTTGAGCAGTATTTTTGTTAAAGTATTAATTAAATGATTTAATTCACAATTTTTTTATCATCTTAAACTTTTTTCACATAAAATTAAACTGAAATTGGCTTAATTATTAAGTAAAAAAGCCAAAATAAAAAATTTATTTTTAGTTTGTAAAGTTTGAGCTATTTATTAATAATTAGCTTAAGTTGCACCAAAGAATTGAATGAATTGTGGTTACGCAATGGACCCGGATTCGCTGCAAACTGGGATGCTTTCATAAGAAGAAAGTGGAGGTGGCCGCATTATTTGAAGAGCAAGTCAAAAAGTGCAACAGTCCACCCGACCCATTTAACAGCTTCTTCTGTTCATACTTTTGAGGAAATTAACTATTTTTAGAGAATTCTAGGATATATATATATATTTTAAAAAAGAACTTTTTTTTTTTTGAAAAAATTAATAAAGAGTTTTTTAGATTTTTAGGAAAGGCCAGGGGGTTCTATATTAAAAAAAATAAAAAATAAGAAAATTGAGAGAGTTAAGTGGGGTATTTTCATATATTTAGAGAAGGGTTGGGGGGGTTTAATTTTCAAATTTTTGGGAGGACAATGGAAGTTCAAGGTTTTTCCTTTTTTATTTTTTTTATTATTTTATTATTTTAATAAGAGATTAAGAGAGTTTTTCAGATTTTTAGAAATGGACTTTGGGATTTTCTTAAGTTTTTGAAAGATTATATTGGCTAATGTAACGTATTTTAAGTGCATAATATTTTTTATTATTTTAAGTGGTTAGTATAAATAGACTACTTAAAAAATGACACATCAAAAAGAGCAGTATGAAAACTTATACGTTTTAACAAATAATTCAAACACGAAACACTTAAAAAAAAAAAAAAACATTTAGACTATGATTCGACATTGATCATTTGATTTAACAGCTAGAATACATGCATGTGACAGACGAAGCAAGCCGACTTTCTAAAGACATAGCGTTACTTTCCCATTCTTTTAAGGAAAATGTTCATGCACGTAATCTGAGGGTACAAGTGAATGAGTGATCGAGAGAAAAGACTGGAAATCCTCCAATGGGAATTGGAAAAAAGGAACAGGAACAAAACGTGATTCAATTAATTTAGATCTCTCTGGTCATCACAAAGAGCTGGGCTTAGAAAGTGAGTGAGGGCAGCTAAGCAGCTTTGAAAGCCACTCTCGTGAGCATTCATCTGTCTTTAAATTCCCATAATTACGATGATTTTAAATGCTTCTTTCTCTCTCCTCATGAAAAATCTGAGAGTTGGATAATTTTACTTCTATACGGCATCAATAATATGTGGATCACATTTTAATTATGAATAACTAACCCGATGTTGCCTATTATCAATCAGTAATTTGATTTTTATTTTGTTTAATTAATAAGGGCGAATTAACAATACCATCTTATTATATATAGAGTAGAATATCGGTAAGACAGCGGTGTAATATATATCATTACTCCTTCAATCATAGATGGTAGGGAGCAAAGAGATCAAAGTCTTTTTCTAAAGAGTAAAAATAGTGTACGTTTCTCTTCACACTTATTTTATACTCATTATATTAAACCAATCTCAAGCCCTTGTTTAGGGAGTACGTGGTTGCAAGTCAAGCCATTTTTTGTATGAGCGAGTTGTTAGGGTTGTCCAGTTCCAGGGGTGGAACCACCATTTGGCTTGAGGGTGCCCTGGCCCCTTTAAGATTTTTTTTTTTTTTTTTTTGTTGCCCCTCCCAAGAATTATTATTATTATTTTAATTTTTCTCCCCCAAATTAAAAGTTCCTGTTTTGCCTGTGCAGCTCGATTCGGAGGATAGCTTATGGTCATCTCAAATCTCAATCATGGGGACCGGAGTGCTTCACTATCATTTCGGTCAGAGAAGGTAGAGCTACTATTATCTCTTTAGAAGGGTGGCCGGCCGGCCGCGCTCGTGGGTTTATGACTTCTATAATTTGACCTCTTTTTGTTTTGTTTTGTATTTTATTTTTAATAGAAAGGATGCGTGTACTTTCATATCACTTTTTAAATTGATGGAAGTATTAGATTTTCATATTTTTTTTTCCTTGAAGGAAACCGTGTGGCATTGGACCAACAATCTCCATTATGTGTAGCAAGTATGATCTGCCACAGTATTATAAAAGAACATTACAAATATAATATATTGTTTAGCTATAAAATATTGGTTTATGAAAAGAAAAAACATAAAATAAAATAGCGAAGACTGAGATTATGATGACGATTACACATATCAACTTCTTTGAATAAATAGATAATAATTGGTCGCCAAATTTAAAAATATGTAAATAATATTATTTTAAATTTATCAAATTAATGTGTTTAAATCCGAATAAAAAAACAAAGATTTAAGAGGTGGCTGGTGAACAGAGCAAAGTCTTGGACAACATATGAAGGGAAAAAGATGCTTTTCAGACACATTTGATTTTGATTTCTATCCCAAAGAAACGAGGAAGAAACGTGTTTGCTTTCTATCCCAAAGAAAAAAGGCATTGTTTTCAACGCTTTCAATATGTAAATTATAAATAAAACATCAAATATTTTCTAACAAGCTAGCCAACGAGTCAACAATAATATATATATAATAAAATCAACCTGTGTCAATCAATGTTCAGAGCGATTTCTCTCAAGATTCAAATCAAAGCCACTTCGATGACCAAAAGAAAATATCTAGCCGTTTCCATTTTCCTTTCCAAAAAAAGGCCTGTGTAACCTATGGAACTATATATACTTGTATTATTTTTCTCGACCAATATATATATAAATATATAGGAAAAAAGTTGAACCCCATCATTCATTGTCAACCAAACTGAAAACTTGTCTGCCATTCTTATGGTAGAGTCATACCAAACCATGTGATGAAAGTTGTCTCCAACTTAATTTGTGCAAACCCAACCCTTATGTAAAAAGACAAAATCTCTCTTAATTTGTTAATTAATTAATTAATTTTTTTTTTAAAAAAAAGTTCTATTATAGCATAAATATTATAAAAGTTGTTTTTTGTATTTATTGTAATGTTTTCGATTGTTTATATTAATGTTTTTGTTTGGAAAATATGAAATAAAAGAGAAATGATATATACTATGTTTGTCTGACGTACCTGAATATATACATATTTTTTTTTAAAAATAAGGACTGATGAGCACTTAGGCCAATAAGATGAGGGTGGGATTTACTCGAGAACTAATATTTTAACCAACAAAGACAAATAATTAAACAAATTATTGCACATTTCTGTTGCTTGGATTGAGGTTCATGTAAAGGAAAATTAATGATGAAATCTTTTTCCTGTTATTATTATTATTATCGATATTGTGGACTAGTTCAACAAATTTGGTTAATCTTCCACTGTATAAAATAATATTAATGGTTTTTGAAGGAATTCGTGGATGTAAAATATAATTTGATATTAAGAAAATTGAAACCATCGAACAAGGAAAAGAAAAGAAGCCATCGTTTAAGTCAAGGCCACATTTTATGACCAGATATGAACGCATAACTGAGGTCTTTTTCTGCTGAATAAATGTGCCTTCCATAGACCATTTTATGGCACCCACATTGACTTAATTTTGTAACTTTTGGAAGCTTTCATACCCTTACAAATGGATCAGATTCTTTTCAAATTACGAAATTTAAATCATTTGTATGCATCAAAATGTTTTTATTCTTGAAAAATATCACCTATTAAAAACGTGACATGTTTTTTAAGTAATCAAGTAACCAAAAAGATAATTTTTGGGTCAAAATCTTTTTACAACACAGAGCGCAAAAACTTGATGAAAATATTTTCAATTCTCAACGTTAACATACTACATTTTTAATAGGTTGTATTTTCCAAGTGTTTTGATGTTTAAAACAGCCAAAATTACGTACAAAGAATCTATTATTTTTTTAAAAAAAATTGTAGAGGAGCTTGAGTTTGCCCAATCATTGCATGAGAGAGCAATAAGATTCATTGTTCTAATAAGTGTTCGAACCCGTAAACTTCATCAAAACTCTCTTGTAATTACTTATTTGAATTAGCTGCAATCTGAATAGAAAATTGCAAGAAATCTCGATCCCGTATGTTACAAGTCATTTACCCGTAAAAAAGAAGTATTATATTTGTAGTTATATATGGCTTTCAACACAAAATTAGTTGTTGACACGACTAGTTAAGTGAATGATTTGGGTAAAATAAACCATATTAAGAGTCTTAACAGTCAACAGGTATACAATTGTTGGTTATAGTATGATCACATAATCCGAATAAAGTAATTAAATTAAATAAGGGTAGGTTATATTTTATTGTACAAGAATTCAAATCCAACTTGGTGGAGTTCCTTGTATAGGACAAACTACTTTGCCATAGAAAAAGCTGTACATTTCATAAAAAAAGTCGATACAGTCAACACTCAAACCCATTTTTATTGTTAGCACAATTTTAAATAAAATCTTAAAAAATATATTGTTTAGGAGTACATTTTTAAAAAAAAAATCGATTTAAAAACATAAAATAAATTGTGTTTTTAACTCATAAGCATAGGGAATGCGGGTTTTTAAAAACGCACTATTTTAATGATGAAACCATAATTTTATCACATGTTCGGGTGTATTTCTAAAATTACATTTTTAAATTGTTATTTTTTAAAACCACAAATTCAAAGACTCTAAAACACAAAAGAAGGAGTTATTGTGCATCTTGGTATTCTTTTGATACTATGTTGATATTATTATTATTTTTTTTTAAAAAAAATCTTATTCCACTAATAACTATATTTACTTAGAATTACGATAGTAAATAAATAAATTAAAAAAAAAAAAGCATTAACAATGTTTATTTAAGGTCGACAAATTGTCAGAGACAAGTAATTATCACTGATTCCCGAGAAAATTTGGATCTGAGCCGACAGAGGAGCAGCTAGGAGGAGGCAGCGAAGACAAAGAAAAGGATAACACTACTTTGTTATTATAATAAAATAATAATTTATAAGAATTAAAATAAAGATAGCATAGATCATGCATTACGAATTTAACGCCCATAGGAAACACGCATATGTTGATAAAAAAAATCTTAGGAACTAAGTCTTTTTTTTTAATTATCTGGGACGAAATCAGGATTCATATTTAATTATATATAAATATTTTAAAATAATTTAAAATTGGGAGGCCATGGCCCTCCTAGCCACTTCTTTTTGAGGCAAGGATTTTTTTTTTTAAAAAAAAATTATTCACTGAATAGAATGGTCAAATCAATATAATCTGGTCAATCTAATCAGGTAGAGAACTTGAATATATAACTCATTAAAAGGTGTTATTTGAAAATCAAGTAAATATTAGCCCATGAAATGAGTTCCAACAACCGAACATCTTCTTTTCTTTTTTTTCTTTTTTTTTTTTTTAATTACCTTTTGTCTTCATGAATTACAATACATTGTCAATTTTTTCATGAACTACCAATTATGACTTGACCCCATCAAACTACCATCTTATGACACTTTCTCACATTCCGTCAATCAAAAGGGTTAAAATTAACAGTTAACGGTCATGTGACTTGCATGTGCCATTTTGATTTTTTTCTTCTTCTACTTTTTTCCTCATTTCAGATCAATAAAATGATGCTTATACTCTCATAAACACTAATCCAACACATGAAATGAAGTGAGGGCAAAAGTAGAAGGAAAAAAGATTTAAAATGACACATGCAAGTCACATAACCGTTAACCATTAAATTTAACTCATTTGACTAACGGAATGGAGGAAAGTGTCATAAGATGGTAGTTTGAAGGGTCAAGTGTCATAGTTGGTAGTTCATGGGAGAAAAAGTGCCGAGGTGCTGTACTTCATGAAGGCAAAAGGAAATTACCTTCTTTTTTTCTTTTTTTTTTTTTTTTTGGGTTAACTACATTTATCCTCTTTAACTTCAATTTTCTTTCAATGTTTATCTTATGAAGGTTATTTTTGTTATTAGTGGTTGTAGAAGCTAGAAGGGAGACCTTACGACCCCAATGGTAGATTTAAGTTCCGTTTAGGTTGGCAATTTTGAAAAGCACAATTAAAAAAATTTATTTTAAAATGTCTAATTTGAAAACATGATTTTTAAAATCGTAGTTTGGCATTTAAAGTTTAAACTCATAGTTTAGCTTTTAAAATTGTGCATTTTTTTTTAAAAAAAATAGCTCCTTACTTGTGATTTGAAAACATAAATTCTATACGTTTTTAAAATCACAAATTTTAAAAAACGCAATGCTAAACGATCTATTTTCTCGTGATTTGGTTTAAAATTGTAATTTTTTGTTTATAAAACCGCAATATATATATAAAGGGGAAATTACTAAAATAATGATAACTATAGGAAGAAAAGTGTAGTTTTTTCCTTTACTTTTTCTTTCCCTTTTCTTTACTTCTTTTTCTTTTTACTTTCTTCTTGGCCGGGTGATGGATTTGGAAATTAACAAGATGGGAAAAGGGGTTATTGGGCGTTAAAGTCGGTTGAAATGAATATGGTGGGAGCTAGGTGGACTAAATATGTACGTAGCAGCCATATATATGCGGCTGCCCCCAGCTATGACCATAATTCTATGAGTCGTCAAGTTCACACTCACCTTCTACTTTCTACAACTGGCCTTTGCCTAACACCAATGGTTTTCTCTATTTTTCGCATGTTCCCTTATCCAAGTTTAATGAACTTGTGAAAAACATGTGAAAATCTTCAATTCTCTCTCTCTCTCTCTCTCTCTCTCACACATGGTAGCTAGCATGTATTAAAAGTAGTTGACAGAGTTTCAACATTTGATTGTGATTTAAATGTTGCGTAATGGTTGATGGACCCATTACTCCAAAGTTTTGGAATGCATTCTAAAGTATTAGTTGAACAGTCTTAGTCGCGGGACGGCATAACTAAGTGATGGCTAGAGAGGTCACAATTGTCTTCGTTTCCAAATTAGGTTTGACACCTCATTTATACATTTTTAGGGTTTAGGATTTTAGTCACGGGGACCGTGGAACTAAGTGATGGCCAGAGAGGCCACAATCGTCTTCGTTTTCAAATTAGGTTTGACACCTCATTTATACATTTTATTTATTTTTAATCACACCAAACCCTCCAAAATAGGACCACTTATATGTTAGGAATCTATCATATTTATTAGAACTAGATGTGAAAAATAAGTGGAATGCAAAAAAAAAAAGAAAAAAGGAATAAGGAATCACAAACATGGAGATTTGCATGGTTCACCATTAAGAACTATGTCTATAGAAATTCAGCGAGATTTCATTATTTTAAAGATCGAGAAAGAATACTAGAGGCACCAACTAAATAAGTACAAAACCCTAAACTCTAAACTGTAACTCTTTCAACGTCCAATCAGATCGGGTACAAACTGGGTTAGATACAAAATCAAGCTCCACATAGACTAGTAACTTGGTGTATGTGCCCTGATGGGCAAATCCTAAACCCTAGAAGGCGCCCCTACCAAATTGGGTAAGACTTAGTTTCACCGCACGTCGGTCTATCCCCATAGAATTCAAATCTTAAGACTTAATAAAAATGCCAAGAAAATCCTTGAGATTAGATCTCATTCATACTTTAAAACTTGAAATAAAAAAAAAAAAAAAGTAGTGCATTAATTGATGAATTTAGTCACGAGCATCTTACCTAAAATTTTCCCCCACGTACGTACCCTCCCAAATTGTGCCACTTGCCCTAATTGCCTACTTAACAATCAACAAATGCTGCGCATTTATGTAAAGATGGCTGTATTTTCAAAGAGCTTACACCGTGCAAGCAAATTGCTTGCCCATATATAATTCTCAACTGCATCTTACTGTTTCGGCAATAGCTTGCTGGTCCAGCTAGCATCACCCTCGACAAATTCAAGGTTGAAAGTTCAATTCTTTTGGCTATTTTCTACCAACTTTCCACTTTCGGCTCCACATATAAGTTGTATGCAACACAAACATGTGGCTAATTAATAAGTGCTTTCACACCCGATTAGCCGAAGGTTATTTTGACTAGTTGGAATGTAAATTTGTCAAATGTAATATATATATATGTATATAATTTTTTATCCTCTCAATTTTTTCTTTTTCTTACAAAGAATAAAGAAGTCCTTGAAATATTAAATAGAGTAGTAAAAGTGGATATAACTAAAATAGAGAGTGAGATGTAGGCATTGTGAAAAGTGGATAGCCATTTCTTTTAAAAGCGATTTTTTTAGCTAAAACCTCCACTGATTAAGCTAAATAATTTTTGTTGAGATCACCTCAATAGAGTTTTAGGATTATTTACATTTTCTGGATTGTTATGATCACACGTTTTATGGAAGATATGTTTTTGGGAGGATGACAATTTATAATTTTTCACCATGCAATGGGAACATAGCAAGTATGGCCGGCAATTTTTGGCATGACTAGTGAACCTAACATGAACAGGACCTGCCAACCTGACTTGTCAATTGCCATTAACAAGTAACAACGGTCTAAGAGTATTTACATTTGGCTCGGTAAGATGTTTTTTGGCTAAAAAATCATATATAATTTTTATTTTATTTTTGCTATCAACTTTTTAAAATTTGTTGAATACTATAACAATTTTATTTTTTATTTATTATTTTTATATAGCTAAAATGGTCAGACCAACAAGATTACTTTTTTGCATTAAAAAAAAAAAAAAAAAAACTACTTTTACTTCTTTTTCAAAATAACCTTAGACTATCCCAATAAAAAAATGCTTCTAATGAGTAGACAACTCTAGAGTAGAGTAGCTCCCCAACAAGCGGGAACAACATTCTTTCTAATTTAAATGAACTGAATAATATTCAGTTAGTTATATATACTTGAAGAGTATTTTTGTTTTTTCACTTTTTGAGAGAACAAAAATACACATTCATTATAATTAACTCGATATTCTTCGGTTCAAATGAAATGAAGAAGATCCTAATTTAATCGGCGGGGTATCGAAAATGCACGGCCCTTCAATAAGGTCCTTTTATCATTTTCATGATAGATCTTTTTCCTTTTTCTATGTTGAGTCGTTGACAGTAGAAAGCTTTCAACCCAACGGCTTTCTTTTGGGCATTACAAATGAGGTGGCTTTTAGAAGTTATTCTTATATATTTTTGTTTAAATCATTTTAAAAATAAAATGATTTTTAAAATTATAATTTGATCAAAATTTAAAAATAATTAATTACAAAATCAATAATAATTTTTAAAATCACATCATTTTTAAAATAAAAAAATATAAGAGTAATTTCTAAGTTAGCTGCCCCCACAATGCTAACGGCGTTCTAATCACAAACAATAGACCGGCCAAGTGGTCGTAATTGGTTGTCAAGTCAATTCCGACTACTTTGGGTAAACTGCTATAAGCCTATAATAAAGACAATCTTGATAAGATCAAAATATCCACGATCAATTTATTAATAAATAAATATAAAAAAACTAACACCCCAAAAAAAGGAAAAAAAGAAAAAGAAAAAGAAAAAGAAAAAAACAAATGATGCTGTCGTCCGTCTCAAGACAATGACGGATTGACCAAGAGAGGAGAGCACTTGGAAAAGGTTTGGAGTAGTTTTTACTGTAAACTCTTTGTTATTAAATTCCACGATCCATATGACATTGTCATGTATGCTTGCTGACTTGCTGACCCATAAATATATAAGAGAATTGTTATTTGTCTTCTCCTGCATGCAATTCTCCCATTATTTTTTATTTAAAATTAATCGATGAATTTGTAAAATTCACATGAGATTGACACTTTCATTCATGTAAATCCTATAAATTTAATGACCGGTTTTAAAACAAGAAATATGAGAGAAAGACGTTTAGACTTTCTCAATATGTAAATTGATGTAGTAGTCTATGCAGTAATCTTATTAGACATAATCAAAATTTAATTTGATGATTGATGTACCAAAGTGTTATATGGACTGTAACGTCAATTTATAAGAAACATATGAGAAAAGATTTAAGTTTGAAAAACATTTTTCCGATGTTTAACTTAGATTAATGTACACCAATTCCGCCAAAGAGGATTTAACCAAAAATTGCTAAATAACTTTTATATTTTTATATGATTTGAGGAGTTGCGAGTGAGAGATAAAGACGGCGAAGAAGAGTTGCGGAGGAAGAGAGCGAGAATAGAACGCAATCGAAGATGGAATTAAATTAGTGCAATTGCTTGAAATTTGGACAGGCAATTATGGAAAGATCCTTGTAAGACTTACTACTTCGGCAAGTGTTCGAGCAACTCAAGAATAACAAATAGGCCTCGTAAACAATTACTTGCTCCATGGTAGAGGAGAGCGACAAAAAATAATTTATCGTAAACCATTTTATGCTCCATGAATGTCATTTTCTTTGGTGAACTAAAAACATATTTTATGATGGAATAAACACTTAAAAATAGAAAAAAAAAAAAAAAAAAAACATTTTCCAAAAAATGCCATTTTTTTTTTTTTTTTCAATAAACCCTTTGGTCAGGCACCTATCAATTTCCCCTGGCTTCAACATGGGTCTAGCGCTCCATCAAGGCCTGAATGTTCCAACACCACTTGCCATAAACCATCCTAAATTCCAGAGTTGGACAAAATAATCAAACATTTGACAGAACAATGGTGGCAAATCCAGAACAGTCATAAGATTTCTCAAAGACTTGGTGGCCATATTTATTCAAAGTTCAACACTTTGAAAACTTTGGGGCACATGAAGAACAAATTCTCCCTCACAATTTGTCAAATTAAGATTTTTAGGCCTGTTAAATGTCATCCACATGTCTTCTTTGTAACATTTTAAAATTGACGTAACTTTTAAAATTGACATTGAATGAAAATTTAACAGTAATCTATCATAAATCCAATTGTAATTTTAAGAGCCACATAAATTTTGGAAGGACACAAGGAGTACATGAGTCTTCATTTTAACATTACTCTTAAGCTCCCATTAGCAGGAAATTGAAATGTGCACCTAAATATCAAGAAAAATAAAGGGAAACAAGGAATAAAAAGGGGTCAAATAAGCAATAGAAAACCATACTTATAAGCTAACTACAAACGTCCTAGAAATTTTAAACTCCCCTTCCTCAACGAGTAAGATCCAAACACGTGAAATATTTAACTAAAATTGAGCTGAATAACGGAATCAGGGTTCAAACATAGAACCTTTCATCTCATATCTTGTTAAATCCCACTTTACCCAAAAGTTTTAGCAAAAAGAAAATGATAAAATAAATCATTTATATTAATATTCTAACAACCATAATAGTAATATAATAGCATACTTGGGCATCGAAGATGTCCTGCTAAGACAAAGGGCCACCATAACACCATTCAAGATAGAAGTAGAATAAGGAAGCTTAGCTACTTAAGCAGACAAGTAACGAGTCATCCATGACTGGAAGCGAGACCAAGCCAGCTCAACTGCAGTTTCATCCTCATCAGGCAGTCCCATGCTCTTTCTTCTCTTCACACCTTCTGGAGACCTGTTCATGAAAGCATGCCCGTTTCCAGGATAAACGTGTACTTCATATGGAACTCCTGACACTTTCAGCTTCTCCTCCAAACCCTTGGCAGCCTGAAAACTCAAAACGGATAAAAATATATTCAAAAAGTAACCCGGAAAAAGTACATTAAATCATTTAGTAGGAGTGATAATTCGTGTTTGCATATCGAGTTTAAATTGTGTCAAAGTATGTGTATAATACTATATAAGTCAATCTTAATCCAACACATTTAATTATACGAGTTAGACCCTTCAATTATAACTTGTTAATTTGGTGTTGGATTTGAGTCAGGTAAAAAATTGTCAGCCCTATTATTTGTCATGATTGACTTGTATTTCACAAGTCTTATGGTGGGCCCCAGAATTTATTACTTATTAGTTCTCTTTTTCTCACTCAGCAGAATTCTTCATGGTGAAGTTTACTTCATGAAGAAGTATTTTTCTTTCCTTCATCATGAAGCATTTTGACCACTGCCACTTGGTATATATGACTTACAGTCATTCGGCCATTCAGTAAGTGAGAGGGCAATAGCTCGTGTGAGAAGCAAGAACAACTTTTTGAGATAGAAAAAGAAGAAAAGCAGTAGAAAAAGAAGAAAAGCAGCAGAAAAAGAAGAAAAGCAGTAACTTCATGTGTGAATTAAAAAAAAAGGAGTGCAACAACCCTTAAGAGAATTAAGAGACTATTTTCTCTTTTTTGTGTTAGTGAGTTTGGGTGTATTGAGGCTTTTGAGTTTGAGTAGTTTATTTATATTACTCTTTGTACTCCACCTTTTGTCAGTGAATTTCTCTTAGATCGTCCTTGCAAGTGAATGTAGGCTTGTTAAGCCGATCCACTTAAATCTTGGTATCTTATGTGACTGGTTGTTACTTTCTATTCTACTATTTTTTATGCTTCATTGGTGATACTAAAATTATTTTATTTCAACACTATTTAGTAATCAATGTTTGAGCAGTAACATCAATTACACATTATGCATTACCGGCATTCATTTTACCTGTAGAGTGATAGTCAAATTTGAGGTATATGGGTTTATATTGATCAATATACAACCGCTAATTTAGTCTTTATGTTTTCATTTCATAGTTCCCAACAATTTCGCCCTGCTTCTTCAATTGCTCCCCAAAATTTAAGTTGCAAATGGAAATCACTTACACCATCAGACCAATAGATTGTTTATATGGCCATTGCGATTTTTGCAAGGTTTTAAATGCCTGAAGCTAGAGTTTGCAAATGTTTAACAAAATAGAAGGAATCCTTGGCCATTTTGTGAATGGGCAGCCAAGCCTTTTGTGAATGCAAATGGCTAAAAACAATGGCAGAAAAAAATAAGTGAACAAAAGCTCATTAGCATCAGCAATTCAGACAGGGGTAATGGGGAATTTTAACATGACGGAAGATAGCCGGCAATGATAAAATTGAGAGCAAGGAGAGAAAATGGCATACCGTCACATCTGAAAAGCCAACAAAACTATCAAGCTCCCCAAAATGAGCCTGAACAGGAGCCTTAGCCTGGGCAGGGTCTGCAAGTTCTGGTGGAGGAACTCCATAGAATGCGACAACAGCATCAACCCCAGGCACCAGAACGGAACTTGCAATAGAGAGAGCACCCCCCATGCAAAAACCAGTTACACCTACCTATTGCAATGAAGCCATAAGTTTGCTTCTTTGAAATTTAATATCATTGACATCTCAGTAACTTCAGCTATGCAAATGAGGATAGTTAACAAAGTTTTTGTGTGTGTGTGTGTGTGTGTGTGGAAAGACATAGTGGTAAAAATGTTCCAAGGAGTCAAAATAATTCTATTCGCATGCTTCTGGTTTTATGTAATAAACAATCTCGTAACAGGTTAACTGAAATACCAACCTCACCAAAGATAAAGTAAATTTTATGATACCAACTACCATAATCTCTGAAGGATGCACTATTCATCTGCAATGAAGGAATATTTTAAATCTTTCTTATCACAAAACAAAGGGGGAAACATCCATAAACTCCCCCTCCCTCCCTCTCTTAAACTAATACCCAGTTGATAATGTTCTCTACAAACTTTAAATTGCAACAATGTCTCCCCAAACTATCAAAACTTGCCAATATCCCCAACAAAAAAAATACCCTTAATAATAATAATAAAAAACTTGCTGGGTGGCTTGGCCACCCCCTGATATAGCCTGTTTTCTCCTTTTCTTTTTGTTGGCCTTGAGTTTAGTTGGGTTTGGGGAGGGAGGGCGACATTGTTGCAATCTAAGGTTTGGGGGATATTGGGGGAAAGTATGTATGTGGACTTTTACAAAAAAAATAAAATAAAAGAGAAAACTTTCACAAGTAAAACTAATGTTAGGCACACATTTTTATAGAACAAGTTTATACTTTACAATCCCACAAATAAAATTTGAGCCACCAATTAACAATACAAAGCATCCTAAAATACCAGCTTTTGTGCAGTCCATTCATTCAAAATTCTCTGAAATTAGTTGAAACTCCCCTCAACGCTGTGCCTTGAAAATAAAAAATTTTGTTCAACGATTTTGCCAACAACTCATCTAAGAAATCTCCTAAATGAAAGGAATAACATAAAAAATATTTTGAACTGTGCCCTGTAATAGTTTGCCTCATTAATTTGCCAAACATCTTACGACACAAATTTGAGTGAACTCAAGGCAACTTCTACTAAACCTAAACTTGAGGCCAAGCATGGTTCTCAAGAACTTTCCAGAACTATAGCATGTCATCACAAATGAAACGCAAGCACTTAAATGGAACCCTCACAAAGTTAAAGATAGCAGATCCAAGAGGACCATGTTCTCATGGTATAATGCTGTTATTATAATTCAGCTTAAATCAGTATTCTTTTATTAATCCAACAAGTAAACAACAGCCGCACCTTTTTTGAACCATTTGCTTTAAGCCAGTTAACTGAAGCATGGATATCTTTGACAGCACCTTGCCAATCAAGACCATCAAACAAGTGTTGAGCTTCTGCAACATCCAAACCGACCTTTCCCCGATACAAACTGAAGCAAGAAGTGAAAAGTACTAAACACTCAAATGAATCAAATAACTGTATGGCATAATCATGAGATTGTCAAACAACAATATTTAAAAACAAGCATATATATATGTATACTCTGGGATAAGTGCTTTAAATCCGGGCCCAAGTTGAGAAATTTTCACAGCATGGTTCTTGATTTCAAAATCCACACCCCACCACTCTTGAAGCACAACAATGCCAGGTGCATCTTCTTTGCCAACCACATACACATCAAATGCCTGATTAATGATGAAAAAGGAAATAAACAATTAACCAAGAAAGGAGTTTATCTAGAAGCTAACAATGCCTAAGAACTACCATGGTGCACAATGAAATAAAAGTATGACCATTCAGCTATATGGTGGACTTTGGGATGGGGATGGCAAGGAAGCTCCTTAAATTGTGATAATACAATGAGTTGACACCTTGTCAAATTTTATCCTTAAATTTGTTAAAAAAAGAAGAAGCGATTAGTGCATTTTTGTTTCTCCTAGCATTTAAACATTATTAACATATCCCAAAACCCACCAGATCTAGGAATATCACACACTCACACCTCACATCAGATAACTTTCAGTGACAATCTCCAACTAAGTTGAATGCAATAGACCTAGGGTTATAGAATCTGTTGTTTGCAAATTTCTATTGTAATAGATGTGTACAGTACTTGGATGAATGGTTGTACTGATGTAAATGGAGAACTATGGAATTAATGGAATGAAATGAGAAAAACAAAACTGATAAACTTCTGGTTATTTTCTCTAAGAATAATTCTAATTTCATACAATTTAGATAATTCCCGATGGTAGCCTTTCTATTTTGACAAATTCACTCATCTATCAGTATTCAATAACTTAATATTATACCCATACATAGTACCAAGACATTTTAATCCAGCTTATAGTCCCATTCAATCAATACTCGAACTGCATCCGATCCCATACTGAATGTGGCGGCTGGCTCTGAAACTCAATGATACAAATCTTGGGTAGAACTCACTTTTGAAAACCAACCTATGAAGGGAGTGCCGAAGAGTTCATATACACATGGTTAAGATTGAACTTAACCTATGTAAGACACTTGAGATAGTACGAGTGAAGCACAAATCCTAATTTTATTAATCTAAGGATGGATGAAAGGAAGGATGGTCCTTAAAATTAGCTCCATCCATAAGTCCTTATAATCAATCCCCAACCCTTTTACGCCATTCTTTCCTATACCCACACACAGACTGAAAGACCAAAAACTTGATCCACAACATTCATTTCTTGGAAACAAACGGGTCACTTTTCAATTATCTAGGCATTCTCAGCAGGTGTTTTTGCGCATCCGTGGAGCCAGAAAAATTCAATCACTTCTTAAATAAACATTTAGAGGTAAAAATTCAGGATCATCTGTGAGGGCACACGAAAAATCTAACATTTTATTGTTCATATATGATGCAGTTTTGATAAGTCATCCAATATGGCTATCATTTTTATTTCTTTCCGGTTTCTTCGCTTATACTTCAATACCTCCATACAAGATCATGGATGATACTCAATTGCTACGTAATACACAATTGCAGCCATTCAATTATGGAAGGAGATCCAAACGAAATTCGGCTGCCAACAAATTCCGAATAACAATAGTAAAAATAGAGCACTCCCATTTATCAAAACTAAAAAAATAAATCTCATAAACCGACTTCAACACACGAAATTCTTCTAAGAAAACACAAACCCATTAATCACAACCACCAAATAACTCAAACCCATAAATCAAAATCCCTCACAAAATCAAAAGCAAAAAAAATTAAGCACATTGTAGCTAGCGAAAACTCACAGTGTCGTCCCTTTGAATCTGGATTTTCTTGAAGGCAGAGTCGGCCATGGAACGGACTTGAAAGCGTGGATGAGCGGAGGTCCGTAGGAGAGAGAAGGCTGTGGGCTTGGGGAAGAGTCTCGAGGCGGAAAATGTGCAAATAGAAGCCAACATTCTTCACTCCCGCTACACCGTAGGGGTCATATATAGATGGTTCTACAGGATCAACACGGCATCGTTTCACCTTCAAAACGCGGTCGTCGTAGCTAACTTGGGATTGACTGACAGGATTAGACACGGTGTCGTTGGAAACCACCAACCCTTGACGTGGATATCATGCCGCACTCGCCGGAGTTCCTACTCCGACTCCTCCAACGCTTTCCTAGACGTCCAAACCAAATCAATCAAATCCATGCACTGTTAATCTCCGAAGGTCACCTTCTCTATAACCCAAACGCTGCCCATACAAGTTTGAAATGGATGAGCACTCTCCTCTACAACGCTTTGACGAGAGCGTATCTCGGTCTTGGACAAGCCCACAGGACGCTTGTTCTCTTCACCCACATGCTTGCGCACCAAGCCCCTCCAAACAGCCACACCTTCCCTTCGATCATCAAAGCCGCAGCCTCTTCCTCTCCCTCTTTGGGGAAACCCCTTCACACCCAAGTCATTAAACATGGTGTTCTAATTGACCCGTTTGTTCAAACATCGTTTGTGGGGTTGTATGCGCAACTCGGTGAAATATTCGATGCACGTAAGATGTTTGAGGAAATGTCGCAACCGTGTGTTGTTGCGTGCAATGCGATGCTTGATGCTTTTGGCAAGAATGAGGATATGGGGTCTGCTCTTTTGCTTTTTGAACGCATGCCTGAGAGAGATGTGGTTTCTTGGACGAGTGTTATTAATGGGTTTGGGAAGAATGGGTGTTTTAGTGAGGCGGTTAAGTTTTTTGAGAAGATGATGGCGCATGAGGATGTGATGGCATGTTTGGTAAAGCCTAATGAAGCTACATATGTTAGTGTGCTCTCTTCGTGTGCTAATTTAGATGGGGTAGGAGCTCTTTGTCGTGGAAAGCAAATTCATGGTTATGCAATTAGGAATGAGATTGAATTTACTGTTTTTACAGGGACAGCATTGATAGATCTTTATGGTAAGACAGGCTGTTTGAGAAGTGCACTAAATGTTTTCAACCAAATGGTGTTTAAGGAGGTTTGCACTTGGAATGCCATGATATCTTCACTGGCTGCCAATGGGAGAGAGGCGGAGGTTTTGGATATGTTTGAGAAGATGAAGGTGGAAGGGCAGCGTCCTAATGAGGTCACATTTGTTGCTGTTCTAACGGCCTGTGCTCGTGGCAAGCTCGTGGAGATGGGTTTGAAATTGTTTCAATCAATGCTGCATGAATTTGGGATTGCACCATTAATGGAACACTATGGATGCGTAGTTGATCTCTTGGGCAGAGCAGGGCTACTTAAGGAAGCAACTGGTTTTATAAGAAGTATGCCTTTTGAGCCTGATGATTCTGTGTTGGGGGCTCTTTTTGGTGCTTGTAAGATTCATGGAGCCATTGAGCTAGGAAATGCTGTGGGAGAATGGCTGCTTGAATTGCAGCCCCGGCATTGTGGGAGATATGTGGCGTTATCGAACATCAATGCTGGGGTGGAGAGATGGGATCATGCTGCTAATCTAAGAAAAGCAATGGTGGTGGCTGGGATTCAGAAAATTCCAGCCTATAGTTTGATTGACTGCACGTAAAAAGTTCGTAGCACTTTTTGAGTCCCTACAGTGGTGGAGAATGGTTAGTCTTATTTATCATGCTAGGAGTACATCGTTTTGGCCAAGTAAAAAGATGCAAAAAAATATGAATTGAAGCTCTTAGTTTAACTTGGACTTATCTTGATGCGGTCCAGACATATGCTTTGTGCTTTGGCTCATTGTTGTTAGAGATGCTGGCACATATTTGGCCGGAAAATATATATTAACAAAGAACTCAAGGGTGGAGCAGAGTCTATAACAGCATTTTCAGAAGACTCTGCAAGTTGTGCTACAGACTACAGTAAATAAATAGTCTCACTTTGTGAGAATAAAATATTGAGGGCAAACTTTTTTTTATTTTTTATTGTTGTTTTATCCTCCTTTCTCCCTCTCCCTCAACGCTCCCTTCTCTCTCCCCAGTGGCGGAGCCACAGCAGTCTTTGGGGGTGCCACTGCACCCCCAAAGATTTTTTCAAAATTTTTTTTTTACACCCAAAAAAAATAAAAAAAAAAAAAAATCATTTTACCTACCCATTTCACGGCACCCCCAATATTTCTAATACTACCATTACTTCTCAAGACACAGTTTCTACTTTGCGGTCTTCGATAAGGTTGTCAAGAAAAGTGGGTTGAGGATCTTTTGTCCCATGTCGTGTCTAGACGCCACCATTATCATCACCAAGCAAAGTAACTCCCTCCTTTTGTTTTTTTTACTACTCTTGGTCGCTTTTGTGCTAGATTTTTGTTCTAATTAATGTCTTTCTTTTACCTAATTTTAATTTTGAATTTTTCGATTTATTTTATCAGTTTCTTAAAGTTATATGATGCACTTGGCATGGGAACGATCAGGTCTTGATCTGATCTTTCTGATTATTAATTCCCACAAATTTATATCTTTTCTATTTGTAATTTTTTTTTTTTGTTTTCGTTTAATTTTCTTCTGTTTGGTTGCCTAGAAAATTGAATAAATGTTAGTAAATCTATATGTATGTGTCTATGGAGTTTGGTTCTCCAAAAATGAAAAAACCCATAGGCTGTGTTATATTGTCCGAGTTGATTTTCTGTATTTGAATTTTTTAACATATTTATGAACTTATATATATATATATATTGATGTATATATATTGTATGAATTACCAAATTTTTTGGGTGAAAAAAATTTGTAAGACGAAAAAAAATTTTAACGGCACCCCCAATATGGATCACCTGGCTCCGCCACTGTCTCTCCCTCTCCTTCAGAAATGAGTTTCTGTCTCTGTTTTTGAATTAGATGAGACCAATGTCATTATGCCAATGCCTTGTCTTCCCCAAAGTGACCATCTCTATGCAATTCCCATATAATCTTCTCTTTCAATGAGCAGTTCGGAATGCATAACTTTAACAAATAATCACTATGCTCACCTGTGGTCACCTTTGTGTATGTATATTTTCTTGAAAGAAGGATCTTTCGCATATAAACTTTTAAAGGTGTCGAAACCCACAACTTTGGCACGCATGGTGATCCTTTCCATGATGAAACCAGCACTATTGGTGTTGGTGCCCTTCAAAATCTCACTATGTATGACTTGTCGAGATATTATATTTTCTATTGATAAGATTTGCCAGTTTTTGAGCCGCCCGACAACTGGTATCTAACCGGTTTGAAGATTTTATCGAGCCATTAAACCTCCACTCCAATGCGCAAATGGTGAAATTAATTGAAGGCAGTGTAATCACTTTTAGTACTTGGAAATTTATTAATTAACTCCTTTTTTTAAAAAAAAAAAAATTTAGAAAGGTTAAAAAAGAGAAGAAAAAGTAATGTACTCATTAAGTAGTGAAATGACATTTAATAATATGTAATTTATTATATATGATTAAGGGAGAATAATAATAAAAAAATATTATGGGAATATTGCAGGATATTACGAGGGTCTTATCATAATATTTCGTAAGAAATAATGATCTTTCAGCATTTAACAGTCCTGGTTCCCAATTGACAATTCTTTCACCATTGTTATATGGATGTTTCGCAAGTAAATTCCATCATCTTTTGCCTTCCAAATGCAATTGCATTTACAACCCAAAGTGCAGCCACATCTACGATCAAGGAACTCAAAATCCTTCCAATACACTTTGAATGATGCATGAGCGTTGTCCTGCAAGTAGTACCAGAAAAGCGTTGTTGCCCAAAAGTTTAGTCTGAATCTCCAAAAGAATCCAGCCCCGACCCAAAGCGTTGTTGACATGCATGTCATTCTTCTTCCCCGAGTTTGACATATGTTAATAAATTGTAATAGTGGATGGGTAGAGTGGTAGAGCCAGGATTCTTGTTCAGAGGGGTCAAGATAAAAAAAGAGTTGAACAAAAATTGATTTAAGCAAAATTAAAAATATAAGTAATGAAATGTAACTCACAATTTATTTTGTTAGGCATAGCATTAATTTATTCGGTTGTCATCCACGAGTCTTCATATTTTGAAATAGTTTTGCATAATTTCTTAATTGCCAATAGTTTTGAATATATCATTCTAAAAAAAAAAAAACCTGTTGATCTCAAAAAAAATAAAAATAAAATAAAACCATGTGTTTATAGTGTATATATATATTGTTTCTTATGAGTAATTGCATTGTTTATAAACAAGCCACTGTAGCATCTCTAGCGGTTAATGGCTATTTTAATCACTCAAAATCAATTTTTTTCAGTTTAGATACTATTTTTTCACAATGAATTTCAGTAGACAATCCATTTTATGATCTACTTTATTTAAATATTGTTTTTTAACCTTTTTTTTTTTATTATAGATGGAGGAGAGAGGCGAGAGGAGAGAGGAGAAACAAAAAATAAAAAATGTTTAGAAGGTGCTACGGTTAGCAAATTTTAAGAAAATTATTATTCTAGAAAGTCTGCTGAAGTACCAAAATTACTAAATTTAATTTAAAAGTTAGTTTAAAAGCTATGGTGGAGATGCTCTTAGTGACTCAGCTAGTTAGTATGGTAATTTTAAAGAGTTAAAATGTAACGTTTCTATTACTTGTCCAATGATTAACACCTGGTCTGAAAATGACAACTCATTATTTGTGTTTTTTTTTTTTTATGTCGACAACTCATTAATTTTAATTTTATGGTTTTCACCCGTCAAAGTTGTCTTCTTCGAATCCAAATCCCTTCCCATTAGGAAGAAATATGAGATCCTCATATTCCTAATCTCATATTCCTAATCTCAGCTCTTAGGTGAATCTAAGGGTCCAAAATATCCCAATATCAAAACCTAAAACTAAACACAATCACACTGGATTATATGTCAAATTTGAATTAAAAAATTAATTAATTTTTTTTAAACAAATGAAGAAAACTAGAGTGGCGGCTTCGCTCATCTGGGGGTGGGCGTTCTGCCACTCCCAATAGATCTGGGGTGGCCGCACGGCCCAGCAGATCTAGGGGTGGTGCACGGCCACCCCCGATTTGCTGGGAGTGGCCACGCTCACCACCGCCAGATAGCGGAACTGCCCCTCTAGTTTTTTTTTTTTTAAAAAAAAAAAAATTAATTTTTTAATTCATATATAATTCAGTGTGGTTGTGTTTATTTTTGGTTTTGATATTAAGATATTTTGGACCCTTATATTCATCTACAGGCTGAGATTTGGGAGGGGACCCGGATCCTGTCTTCTTCAGTACTGCAATAATGCAGTTCCACAAGGACCCTACGGCTGTGTCTGGGAATAATAGGTGGACTGAATTTTTTAAGTCCCAAAAATTTTTTCTCAAAATTAATCCTAACATTCTTACTTTTTTATATCTCATCAATCACTTTTTATCACTTTCTAAATAAATAAATTACTACAAAACAAAAAATTTTATTTTTTTATCAAAATATTTTTATTTTTTTCCTAATATCAATCAAATCTAATGGAGTTTCAGTCCACTTCTACTATTCCCAAACACACCCTATAGTGTCAGAAAAAGCTTTCACCCCTTCAAAGCTCTGGGACCGATGATGGCATAAAAAGATGTGCATGTCAAGTATGTGAGACAAAGAACCAATTAATACCCAACAATATTGCAACCGCAGAAAAACTTAGCCCTGCAGTTCAACATCTTAGAGCAGATATACCATTGTCTTCCTATCTTCCATGGCCGACCTGAACTCTCTCCCTTTATATGAAAGAATCCAGCGTAAAAATGGGGTAAAAAGAGCTGTTGAAATCATAATCTTGTTCCTTCTCCTTTCTCTCCTTATTTATCGTCTTCTCTTCCTCAAAGAGCATGGCCTCACTTGGCTCCTTGCCTTACTATGCGAGTCATGGTTTACCTTCAATTGGGTTCTCATCATCAACAGCAAATGGAATCCTGTGGAATACAAAACGTACCCGGACAACCTCGTACAACGGTAATAAATGGATCACGGTTGGCTATACTTACCACTCTGCTGTGATATATATGTTTTTGCTTCATCCATAATATCATTATTTTTGTAGTTGTGGTCATTATTCATTACGTGGCATTTTTATCGAGATCTTTACCAGGTGCATAAGATGTGTAGGAGATTGATGACGGTCATGGACCTAGAAAACTAAATCATATATAGCTAATATGAAAATTGTTTTAACAAGATTAAATTGATGTTGCCCATAACTTTGAATATGTTAGGTAATAAACTTAATTTTTAGGCTTTGTTTGTTTAGGTGTAAAATAATTTCTAAAAAATACTTCCATATTTTCAAGTGTTCAGTGTGAATGAAATAATAGTCAATGAAACATATTTTCAGTTTGACTAAAAAGTCACTTTAATTTTCGAAAAATAGTTTCAATTTTTGAAAACCTTAAACCCTTTTTCAAGTTTGAGCATGTCATTTTCAAATCGATAGACCCAATCAAGATGTCTCTAGCTAGGACCCTGCTAGGATTCGACCGAGACATTGCTAAGAAATAGTCGAGACATTGCGAGGACATTTTTCATGTTTGAGCATAATTTTCTTAAAAATCAATTTTTAAGAAAATGTTTTGCACTAAAAATATTTTTTGATGGAGAACATTTTACATCGAAATAAACAGAACTTTCAAGAGAATAATGTACGATTTAATTTCTTGCCAGGGCAATCGAGCTTCCGTCGGTGGACATGTTTGTGACAACAGCAGACCCTGTGCTAGAACCTCCTATCATCACCATAAACACTGTTATCTCTTTGTTGGCAGTTGATTACCCAGCTCAAAAGCTAGCCTGCTATGTTTCCGATGATGGCTGTTCTCTCTTGACCTACTACTCTCTTTCCGAAGCCTTAAAGTTTGCCAAGCTTTGGGTTCCATTCTGTAAGAAGTATGATATTCAAGTTAGAGCTCCATTTAGATACTTTTCCAATGACTCCCTAACGTCCAGTACTAATAGATCTAATTGGGAGTTCCATCAAGAATGGAAAAGGATGAAGGTGAATTGTTTATCTCATGGGGACATTTTATGGCTATATTTTGATGAACTATGATGAGAAATTGCTACCACTTATGCACAAACTTGTTTGTCTTCGTCTCTTGCAGGATGAGTATGAGTTGCTTTGCCATAAAATTGAGGATGCCGCCCAAAAGTCGAGGCCATGTGAGTTTACTGGGGAATTTGCAGAATTCTCAAATGTAGAACGCAAAAACCATCCAACTATTATCAAGGTAAACTCCAGATTGATTGATTGATTGGGACCCTGGGACCTGCACAAGTTTTGCAAATTAAGTAATTAACCCCAGGACCTGACTAAGGATCACTATGGGAATTTGATTTTGTACATTTATTCTAAACCATTGGGAAACGAGGAAGGTCTTCCAGATGGGTTATAAGCAATTTCCAAAAGTTTATCTCATTTAGATAATCTCATTTTAGGTTATGTGGGAGAACAAGGAAGGTCTTGTAGATGGGGTGCCGCATTTGGTCTATATATCTAGGGAGAAGCAGCATAAGCATCCACATAATTCCAAAGCGGGTGCCATGAATGTCTTGGTAAGAAGTTTTTTATGCCAATAAGTTTGGGTAAAGATGAAATGAAGGTAATCTCTAGTAATTATTTTTTCATCACTGTTTAATTTTTTTAAAAAGAGGCAAGCCAAACTCATTTATCCAATGTCTTTTAGCCGTTTACAAAATTATATATCCTTTCTTATCAATGATATAACTAATTAACACCTCTTTTAATTCGTATCTAGACAAGAGTCTCTGGATTGATGACAAATGCACCGTATATGCTGAACGTAGACTGTGATATGTTTGTCAACAACCCAAAAGTTGTTGTTCATGCAATGTGCCCGCTATTAGATTCCAACAGTGAAAAGGAAATTGCGTTTGCTCAGTTCCCACAAGTGTTCTATGATGGATTAAAGGATGACCCCTATGGCAATCAGTACGTGGTCTTGTGTGAAGTAAGTCAAATTCAAGTCTTTACTTGCAAATAAGTCTTCTCTCTAACCCCTTTTTTTTTTTGCTTAATTTATAAACAACATAAGTTTCATTATATATATATACATGTGTGACTGAAGAAAAAATGATGAATGTCACTCACTAAATATTGGACAATTACTATTAGAATGTTTTCAAAATTAATATAATTGCAAAAGCATATTTTCATACGGTTAGACCGGACGGCAAGTCACTTGTGAGACAAGATAGGAACAAACGAAGTGGAGCCAGCCTCGGGGCTGGCAAGAGAGCGTTTGATGCTTAAGTCAATAGAGTATTCATATAGAGAAATTGAATAGAGATGTTTTTTAGGGAGAAAGAAGTTCTTATCTTATTTAAAGACAATGACCTTTTGTATTAGCATGCAAGTAAAACAACCATAATCACTCCTTAGGGCATAATCTATCATGTTGTGCGTGTTTGAACATTCAAATCAATAAAGGTTTTAAAAGAAAAGAAAGAGAGTTGAAATACTTACAAAGTGTGATTGAGAGTGTAATATCCTTAGCAAATCTAGTGAGATATTACATGAAGGAATAGGTAGCCGATTGAGAAAGCTTTGAAAGGAGAGGGAAAGGGGAGTGGAATTTTCTTTAAAGAGGGCTATATGGACGGTTTAATAGTTATTATTATTAATTTTCTTTTTCTTTTTTTTGAAATGAATCATGATATTTTCATTGATAATATCTTGCTCAGCAATTACAATACTCTGAATAAAATCAGGACTTTTCTCCAATCACACTTGGTTGACGGATTGATAGAGAGATGCTCTTGCTAATCTATGAGCGGCTTCTTTAGCCTCTCTATGAATGTGACGGGCAATAGATGATTGAAACTATTTATAGCAATGTAAATCGCTAAAAAGACCCCAACACTTTATTCCAAATTTCATTTCCCAAATGATCCAGACCCCAAGTTCATTCAAGAAAAAAAGAAAAAAAAACCAATCTAATATTATTTCTTGAACGGACCAGATCATTTGAAAAAAGGAATTTGAAAAAAAGTACTGGGAAATGCTTGGTGCTGTTCTGGTATTTTCCACTAGTTTAGCATTACTCTCTCGTTTGATAGGCCCCTTAAATCACTCTGAATAATATCTTCTACCATAAAATCCTCAAAATGCGTAATCCCCGGCCAGAATCTCTCCTATATCTCCATACTTTTCCGTTTCAGCAACCCGATTATTCCCAGGAGAGACACATCCCGGAAATAATGGTGCATTAATGGTTGGGCCGTTACGGTCAAGATTTGCAGAGGAATCTCCACCTTCCGGAATTGTGGCTGCTGCGCTTAAGCCGGAGCCGTTACTTCCATGTATTCCGGTGGTAAGACCTATCCCTTCCTGTGCCGCCGGCGTAATGCGGCTGGTTTTCATAGTCGGCGCCTTCTTGGTGGTGGAGGTCTTCCCACCGTAAAATCCCCCCACTGGACGGTTTGCATATTCTGCACGTAACCAAGTTCCGTACGGCTTGTCTTTCACCCCCTCATCCAATTCCGCCGTGCAGCCCCCGTCTCCGTGACAGATTCTGCCACATCCAAAGCAGAATTTAGGAAGTTTCTCATATTTGAAAGAGACCCAGGTAGACTTCCCCCTGAATTTTAGAGCTCTGCCTCGTTCCAATGGTTTTTGTAGATCAATCGACACTTTGATACGAAGGTATTTACCCCAACCTATTCTGTCGCCGTTCGCTTCCACCGCCTCCACCTCCCCCAACGACGCTCCAATATTGAAGCCCACCTCCCTGTTCATACATACCAATGGCATGTTGTGGATCTGGATCCAAAAAGCTGCCTGTGTAAAACTCATTTGGGTAGGCGGAGTCATTTCATCAAACACTTTAAGGACAACTAGATGTTTATCAAAAAGCCAAGGTCGCCCGGCCAGAACCCGTTGCTTGTCTCTCCCATCAGAAAATTCAATCAGCCAGAGATTCTCTTGCAACTCCTTGAAGGATGCTCCTCCCTTGACCTTCCAAAGGGTTGTCATCAGAGATCGAAAGGCCTCGTTGTTAATGGACTTCTCTGCAACTATACGCCCTACTAAACATCGTTCCCCTATTTTCACCAAATTCTCAACATCCTCCTCCTTCACTGTTATCCCCTCTTGTTCCCCTTCTGTAAGGGAAAAGCGTGTCCACTGTTCTTCCAACTCTTCTGCCATGCAATACTCCGGGGCTTGGAGACACAACCTTCAGTGCTCCTACTTTTCCTTTAGAGAAGCCAACCGTAGGAGACAAAGGAAAGATCTCTTTAGGGTTTAGAATTTAAATTCATTCTAAAAAAATTAAAATAACATATACAAGTCATATAACTGTTAATTTTAACTTATTTGATTGATGAAAGGAGAAAAGTATTATAAGATGGTTAACGAAAAAAAGTGTCAAAATACTGTAGTTCATGAGAATAAAAAGTAATTACTCCTAATCTTTTTAGCCTTTTTAGTGAATAAGCTTTTATATTAATTGGATCATCGGCTTATTTATAGTATCATAATTAATTTTATAATATGTCTTTGGTTTAGGAACTTTTTATAATTGAATCCTTTAAGAGTTTTGGAAGAGGAGAGTCCCACGTGGGAAATAGAACAGGAAAGGAAAAGGAAGACATTTATTAAATGCCAAATCACAAAGCTATTACTTTAAAGAAATACTTGGGCGTTGGGCGTATGTACTCGTTTGTATGTTCTTTTTTTTTTTTTTTTTGAAAGAGTTTGTATGTTCTAATATGGTGCAAAGTACCGAACCCACAATTGGCGGGTGTTCTGGCTACTTCTTTGAATCTTGATATGTTTATTATAGCAGGGGACTCTTCTATTGTTGTTTCAGCTTTACAATATCCTTCTCTTATTATGGATTAGCATATAGAACTTGTTATTAAGGACACTATTTCTAGTTTGTGGGAGGCTAAAAATATCGACAGAAATGCTAATTTCTGTGCTCATTATGTGGTTTATAGAGCCGCGGCAATAGTTCTCCCGAGCTACATTCCCTCCTTAGTCTCTCCTCCTAGCTCTATTCCCATTTGTAGTGAAAAAGATCCACCTCTCCCTTCCTCTCTCTCTTGCGGTCTTTGTTGTTTAGTTTGTTTGGTTTCTATGAATTGGTTTGTTAAAAAAAAAAAAAAGTACCAAACGCACACGTGAGCGTGGGCACCTGGAATTGTAAGATTAAATCTTGAAATTAAGTAGTCGGTGTTAAAAATCTCGATTGAATTAACGGTTGTAATTGTTAATTGTAAGAATTGTTTGATGGTTCGGATTAAGAATTTGTTACCATCGAATGATCATATTTTAATGACCCTTTTTTTTTCTATCTCCAAAAATTTGTGTGCTTTATTGAAAATTCTTGTTTATTATGTTCAGTTTTTTCATAGAAACAAAACTCTAATCTTCTTATTAAAATAGTACATTTGACTACGTTTTGGTTTGATTTCATTTTGTGCAAAACGCAATCAAGCATCATAATATTTTCTAGTCACCACCGTATTATGGAAATATATTCACTAAAAACCTATGCAAACCAATTGATTAGATTTAGTAGGGGCAAATAACGTTTTAAGGAAAGCGACATTGTAACGTATATATCTGAAGAGCATTTTCTTTATGTTTCTAGTTTATGTTCTAACAATTACTTTATTTTGTTTTGCACATATATGTACAAAGTATACGATGCATGGAATATCTGGAATTCAAGGATCTTTATACGGGGGAACAGGATGTTTTCATAGACGAAAAATTATTTATGGCCTCTCTCCAAGTCATACGGTAGACTTAATTGATGGTACGTAAGTAAATAAACTTTTATATTTTTAATTATAAAAGTACTGATATTCTCCAAAGAGTAACGTTACTTTTCACACTCATTTCATACAGATTGTCTTGATGTGTTTTAAGTGGCTTAGCATGTCAGCCACTTCAAATACGCCATATTAAAAAATGTAAAATTGGTGCGAAATGTAGCATTACTCTTCTTAAAAATTCCCCATCTCAACTAATTTTTAGTTAAAAGACAACACTTCATTAATGGGATTTTTGCCTTTTTATATGACTAGTATTTTTCTTTTTTTCCTATGACAGGAAAATTGGCTGAGGATACACTTCCTGAATTTGGGAGTTCAAAGGAGTTGATTAAATCAGCTGTTCTAGCTTTGAAAGGGAACACAAATCCATCTAATTGTCTTTGGACCTATATTCGGGCAGCATACCAAATTGCTAGCTGCGAGTATGAATATGGTACAAGCTGGGGTACAAAGGTGAGTAACCAAAAATAAGCAAATTACATATATGAAGGCTAATTTAACTAATCATTTAAAATCTAAAAAAAAAAAAAAAACTTAATCATTTAAAAGCTATTCAAAATTCAGAGTATAGGGTATTAGTAATAAAGTTTTATGATTTTTTTTTTCTTAGATTGGGAGAGCGTAATATATATCCTAAAGTTTTTTCATTCATGAACAATTATCTCTTATCTTGGGATTTAATTTCTAACAGTAACCTCGTTATTTTACTGCATGGGAACATATATACTTTCATGTTTTACATACCCAAGGATAGTCAATGAGAAAGATATATAAAGAGTATGTCCCCTTTTTGTTAAACTTGTTTTGCTTTCTACATGTTTACCGTATACAATGAAATTATTTTACTGCCCCAATAGCTTTTATCTTATAATGTTAATTTATCAGTTATCTCAAAAGCCTAAGCTTATAAGAAAAGATAAATTTAATCATTTAACCATTACTTTAGAGGCCTAACACGTGGAATATTTAATTAAATAGGGTGAATTGACATAGTCAATGTTCGATTTCAGGACTTTAGTTTTGATACCATATTAAATTACCAATTATCCCCAAAGTTTAAGCTTGTAAGAAAAAGTAAATTTAATTACTTGATCATTACTTTAACACATGATTTGTTTAAATTGCAGATCCACTGATGTTTTAGTTTTTGGGTCATTTTTTTTGTCTTCCTCTAGGCATGGGTTAATGTTAGAACAAGTGGCTCATATTCTCTCCGGGAGAGATCGAGAGTAATATTAGAATACTAGTAGTAGACCGAGTAGACGGAGCCACCGAGTACATGGTATTTTAGGGTTTTTCAAAATACGTACGTACAATTAGGGTTTTCTTATGTATATGTTATGTTGTAACTATGACGTCCCACATCGCCTGGGTATGGAGATGAGAATGTGCTTATATGTATACTTATACCTTTAATGGCAACAACGCGTTTTAAAACCGTGATGGTCATGATCCCATCAGAGCTCTGCAGTTAAGCGTGTTTCTGCGAGAGTAGTATTAGGATGGGTGACCTCCTGGGAAGTCTGGTTCGGAGGAGCCAAAAGCAGACAATATTGTATGTCATTGGGGTGGGGTGTTACAAATGGTATCAGAGCCATTGTCCAGCCTGAGATGGGGGGATCATGCACAAGCCCATGAAAGTCGCTAGCGAATGCTCGCTGGGATGGATGCCAAGAGTGGGCTAATCCCATGAGACCGCCAGCGGGGACGCTGGGTCCTAAGAGGGTGATTATGACGACCCACATCGTCTGGGTATGGAGATGAGGATGTGCTTATATGTATACTTACACCCTTAATGGAAACAATGCGTTTTAAAGTCATGATGGTCATGATCTCATCAGAACTCCGCAGTTAAGTGTGTTTCTGCAAGAGTAGTATCAGGATGGGTGACCCCTGAAAAGTCTGGTTTGGGGGAGGCAAAAGCGGACAATATTGTGTCATTGGGGTGGGGTGTTACAGTAACACTGAATCATTAATAGTAAAATATAGCCGCATTCTCCTATGAATGTAGGCACCTTGCCGAATCACATAATTTTCTGTCTCGAGTCTCTCTTAATCTCCCTTGTTTCGATTTCATATTATTTATTATTGTTGTGCATAGGAACAACAGTCAGAAAAGATATTATCATACTATCATCATCATTGTTCTTGTAATTAATTTTTAATGTTTTTTGGCCCACATGCATCTTTGTGGATATCTGATTTCAGCTGGGTTGGAGATATGGATCGGCAGCAGAGGACACCGACACTGGGCTAATGATCCATACAAGGGGTTGGAGGTCCATCTTTTGCACGCTCGACCCACCGGCCTTTTTAGGGTGTTCACCTTCGGGTGGGCCTACTGTAATGACCCAGCAGAAGAGGTGGGCCACCGGCCTACTTGAAATTCTATTTAGCAAGAATTGTCCCATATTTGGCACCCTCTTTGGGAAGCTCCGACTGAGGCAAAGCTTGGTCTATTTGTGGCTTATCTTTTGGGGCCTACGCCCAGTCCCTGAGCTATGCTATGCTGCTCTTCCAGCATATTGTATCATCACCGACTCCTTCTTCTTGCCTAAGGTTAGGTGAAGCTCATGAATCACAATAACATATTCAAAATCTAATTCATAGATTTAATCTTTTTTAAAAAGTTTTAATGTCTGTATATATGCAGGTTCATGAACCGGCATTCTCTTTACTAGTTGCTCTCTTTGTCATTTATAACCTATACACTTTATCTGAGTACCTAAAAACTGGCCAATCAATTCGAGCTTGGTGGAATAACCAAAGAATGTTAAGAATTACTGCCATGAATGGATGGTTCTTCGGATTTCTAAGTGTCATGCTCAAGTTCTTAAGAATATCGGAGACAGTCTTTGAAGTGACAAAAAAAGACCAATCTAATGATGCTTCCAAGGATGATGATGATGCTGGTAGGTTCACCTTCGATGACTCTCCAATTTTTGTGCCTGGCACAACCATTTTACTACTGCACTTGACTGCACTGGTTGTGAGCTTGTTGAAGTTGCAACCACTAGCTCATGGTGGCGGGCATGGGGCAGGTCTAGCGGAGGTATTGTGTAGTGTGTTGTGGTTGCTATGCTATTGGCCATTTTTGAAAGGGCTGTTTGGGAAAGGAAAGCATGGGATTCCCATGTCCACCATATGCAAGTCAGCTGCTTTGGCATTACTTCTTCTGCACTTGTGCAGAAAGATCACTGTGGGTTGAGCCATTGGACAAGCAATTACTTTTTAGGCCATTATGTTATCTATCTCAAACAAGATTTATTCAGGGAATGTTAAGGACTAGATTCATTCTTATATGTTTTTTACACTATTTTTCATTCATAAGCAACCATGTGTAGAAAAATTTATTACAATTCAGCCCCCTTCAAGTAAAATTTAAAGTCTATTAAAAAAAAATAAATAATTGACATTGCAACGTGGTAAAATAAAGTACGTACATAGATGAGTTTAATGTTGTACTAATTACTTTTAGATTTGTTTTTTCTGGATCTTGTCAAAGTGAAGTGGCCGTTCACGCTCCTCCAAATCAAACATAAATTAGATGAATTATTGAAGTCATCTTTTAGTCTATTAAGGCCGACATCAGGACCAACTATATATCATTTGCGTATATAAAAAAAAAAAACTATATATCATTTTGTCTATGATTGCGTGGCATGCATGTAAGTGGCGTGATGTAAGATTTATCCCCAGCTGTGATCATACCCGCTTGTTTCATCTTCCATTCAGTTTCCCAACTCCAAACCCAACGTCACCATGCACGTATATTGATTCATTGGATGCTTTGATTTAATTACATCATATATGCTATTATTTTAATAACAATATGTAAGCCGGATCCGATTCATTGAACCAAAGGAAACGATAACTGCACCTAACGCTCCTCATATATATGGAAATTCTACCTAGCCAATCCTCAATGGTCACCCTTATCCTATCCAATGGATCAGGATTCCTGGTAATACCGTCAAAATTGCCCATCAAATTTTTTTCAAATCCTAGCCATCCAATGTTATCCAACGGCCATCAGCTAGATACGTGTCCCACTCAAGATAAATAATAAAATATTATTTATTTTTTTAAAAAAATATTAAAATTAAAAAAATAAAACATTGGCCCCAATTGAGCACTAGGGGTAGCCAAAAGCCACCCCCAAGGGCCGGTTGGGGGTGGACGAAGCCAACCCGTAGCCTTAGGGGGTGGTTCGGCCACCTCCCATGGCCAAAACTCAAAAATTTAATTTTAACTTGAGTGAAACATGTGTCTAGCTCATGACCGTTGGATAGCATTAAATGGCTAAGATTTGAAGATAATTTGATGGACAATTTTGGCAATATTGCCGGGATCCCGATCCTTATCCCATATGCAGAATGTTGGGCCATCATTCGTGGGATTTGCTAAAATCAATGTTCAATTGAATGTACTTACTGTGATTTGTTCTAAACTTCTAGGCTCTGTTTGCGGGAGGAATGGGGTGGAATGGGGCTAGGATTGGAACTGTAGCTGGCAGTGTACCCGACTGACACCAAGTTTTGTTTCAAAAATGCCATTGTTTTATTCCAAAAATGCCCTCACATATGTTAAGTGAAGTGAGGGCATTTTTGGAACAAAATGCCGGCTGCTATTCCAAGGCTGACAACAAATTTTGTTCTAAAAATGACATTGTTTTATTCCAAAAATGCCCTCATATATGAGTGAGTGAAGTGAGGGCATTTTTGGAACAAAATGAGGGCATTTTTGGAACAAAATTTGGTGTCAACCTTGGAATAGTAGCCGGCATTTTGTTCCAAAAATGCCCTCACTTCACTTAACATATGTGAGGACATTTTTGAAATAAAATAAGGACATTTTTGAAACAAAACTTAGTGTCAACCGGATATACTATCAGCTACAGTTTCAATTCCAACCACGTTCCACCCCGTTCCTCCTGCAAACAAAGCCCTAATGATTTGAAAAGTCATCAAGTTCATGTCAAGTGGACCAGGGAAGAAAAACGACTGTGATGTGTTCTAATGATTTGAAAGGTCATCAAGTTCATGTCAAGTGGACCAGGGAAGAAAAACGAGAGAGAGAATAAGGACAGAAAACAATAATTGTGTATTCACTCACTTTTTTTAAAAAATTTAAATTTTTTTTTTTAAAATTTTTAAAAGCTTTTCCTTCTCTCATCAACTCACATGTCACAAGTCACAACGGTATGCTTTTGATTTTTCTTAAAATTTGGAAAAACAATTTTTTTTTACTTCATTATTCAAATACATTCTAAAATAACTTTCATTATTTTTCTACAATAACTTTTATTATTTTTTTCTATACCAGTAAAATATTACTTTTTTTACAAAATTTATACAAATTTCCTACCCTCAAATATTTATTATTATTATTATTTTTTTAGATTTTTCCTATAAAAGAATGGAAGAGGTTATTGGAGAGTTGATGTAATTAAGTACACTAGCAGTCGTTTTTCCTAAATTTTATTTAAATTTAAAAAATAAAATTACTCTTTACTTATCTATTCAAATAAATTTAACAGTAATTTTCTTTATTTTTACTATATGCTATTTAAATATTTTTTTTTCAAATAAATACTAAAAAAAAATCATTTAAATATTCTAAAAGCAAAGAGAGATAAGACAAAGCTTTTTAGAATTAAAATAATATCAAAAAAAGTAAAAGTGAGTATTTTTGGTTTTCTTGGTTTATAAAACACACAAAAAAAAAAAAAAAAAAANAAAAAAAAAAAAAAAAAAAAAAAAAAAAAAAAAAAACCTCTCTTTCATCTAATTTTTATTTTTTGGTAACAAATTTCATCTAATTTTCTTAGATCAGAAGATAATGAAATTTGCTAATAATTACTCGTCCAATGATTAACACGTGGCCTGAAAGGGCGAACGCATTATTTTTCGTTTCACCCATTTAAAGGGGTCTACTTCATGAGTGCAGCTCCTCAATTAGTGCGCTTGCATGTGTACCACAAGTTCGATATCAGAAAGATAAAGCGATGGGACCATGTGTATGTCAGGTATGTGAGATCCAGAACACACTAATGGCCAACAATATTTATTGTAACAGCAGAAAAACTTAGCACTGCAGTTTGAACACCATTATCTTCCTATCTTCCATGGCCAACCTGAACTCTCTCCCTTTATATGAAAGAATCCAGCGTAAAAATGGTGTAAAAAGAGTCGTTGAAGTCATAATCTTGTTCCTTCTCCTTTCTCTCCTTATTTATCGTCTTCTCTTCCTCAAAGACCATGGCCTCACTTGGCTCCTTGCCTTACTATGCGAGTCATGGTTTGCCTTCAATTGGGTTCTCATCATCAACAACAAATGGAATCCTGTGGAATACAAAACGTACCCGGACCACCTCTTACAACGGTAATAATACGTAGCTAGCTTTACATACCACCCTGCTGTGATACAAATTTCTGCTCCAAAATATCATTAATTTACAACGGCATGCATGCAATTGGGAGTTACATTTGATGTAGATGAATGAAGTTAATGTTACAAGTTAGAAGGATCCTTAATTTGTAATCTATGAATACTCATGGAAGAAAGTTATTTTGATTAATTTTAATAAAAGAATATTAATGAAAGCGCTCTACTAGTTTTTGTTTCTCTTAGTGTATGTGAGTTCTCCAACTTTCAACAAAATAATTAACGATTTAATTTCTTTCCAGGGTAACTGAGCTTCCCTCAGTGGACATATTTGTGACAACTGCAGATCCTGTGCTTGAACCTCCTATCATCACCATAAACACCGTGCTCTCTTTGTTGGCAGCTGATTATCCAGCATACAAGCTTGCTTGCTATGTATCCGATGATGGCTGCTCTCCTCTCACCTTCTACTCTCTTGTGGAAGCCACAAAGTTTGCCAAGCTTTGGGTTCCATTCTGTAAGAAGTACAATATTCAAGTCAGAGCTCCATTTAGATACTTTTCCACTGACTCCCTAACGTCCAGTGATAACTCTAATTGGGAGTTCCATCAAGAATGGAAAAGGATGAAGGTGAATTGTATATCTTGGGGACATTTTATGACTATATTTTGATGAACTATGATGTTCGACAGCGATGAGAAATGCCTTCCACTTGTTTGTCTTCATCTCTTGCAGGATGAGTATGAGTTGCTTTGCCATAAAATTGAGGATGCCTCCCAAAAGTCGAGGCCATGTGATTTTACCGGGGAATTTGTAGAATTCTCAAATGTAGAACGCAAAAACCATCCAGCTATTATCAAGGTAAACTCCAGATTGATTGATTGGGACCTTGGGAATTTGATTTTTGTACATTTATTCTAACCTTCGGGAAACGAGGAGGGTTTTTCAGGTGGGTTATAAGCAATTTCCAAAAGTTGTCATTTAGATAATCTTATTTTAGGTTGTGTGGGAGAACAAGGAAGGTCTTCCAAATGGGGTGCCACATTTGGTTTATATATCTAGGGAGAAGCAGCATAAGCATCCACATAATTCCAAAGCGGGTGCCATGAATGTCCTGGTAAGAAATTTTTTATGTCGAGTTTGACTCGCTTCCACTAAAAAATTTTGGATTAAATATTTTATTAGTACCTGGGTTTGCAATTTTTTATTTTTTCTTAGGGTTCAAAAACAGTCATAAATGGTACCTAACTTATGAGAAAATATCAACTTAGTACCTCCGTTAGGTTCCATTAATTACACTCCATCACATGTATCATCATATTAAAATGCCATCTGTCCTAAAAAAAAAATAATAAAAAAACTAAACCTAAAAAATAAAAAATAAAAAATTCATGTGGTGGCTGGCCACCACATGATTTTTTTTTTCTTCTTATTTATTATTTTTTAGCACATGATTTTTTTTCCTTCTTATTTATTATTTTTTAGGACATGTGGCATTTCTCTATGATGACACATAACATTCCGTTAGTTTGGGCTAATTAACGAAACTTAAAAAAGGTACTATGTTGGTATTTTTCCGTAAGTCAAGTATCATTTAAGACCGTTTTTGAACTCTAGGTGGGAAAAAATAAAAAATCTGCAAACTTAGGTACTAATAAAGTATTTAACCAAAAAATTTACTAAAGATCTCTCATAAAAAAAAGGGTAGAGATGGAATTGAATGAAGGTAATTTCTACCAATTATTTTTTCATTATAAGCAATTTGCACGTTTATTTTTTTAAAAAAAAGGCAATTCAAACTCATTTATCCCGTAGGAGTTAATAAGATCAAATGTTTTTTAATTGTTTACAAAATTAACACCTAACTAATTATGCCTCTTTTTATTCTTATCATATATAGACGAGAGTCTCAGGATTGATGACAAATGCTCCATATATGCTCAACGTAGATTGTGATATGTTTGTCAACAACCCTAAAGTTGTTCTTCATGCAATGTGCCTGCTATTAGATTCCAACAGTGAAAAGGAGATTGCGTTTGCTCAATTCCCACAAGTGTTCTATGATGGATTAAAGGATGACCCCTATGGCAATCAGTTCGTGATCATGTTTGAGGTGAGTCAAATTTAAATCTTTACTTGCAAATAAGTTTTCTCTTTTACATTTTTATTTTGCTTAATTTATAAACAACATTGGTTTAATTATATATGCATGTGTGACTAAGGAAAAAGTGAAGAATGTAATTCACATAATACTGGACAATTACAGGTTTTTTTTTTTTTAAATAGAATAATTACTATTAAAATGTTTTCAAATTAATATAATTGCAAAACCATATTTTCACATGGCTGGATTAGACGATGAGTCAACTACAAGACAAGGTTGGAGCAAACGGAGTGGAGCCGGGCCCAAGGCCGGTGAAAGAGCTTTTGAAGTATTCATAAAGAGGAAATTGAATAGAAATGTGTTTTTAGGGAGAAATAAGTTATTATCTTATTTAGGAATGATGACTTTTTTTTATTAGATCTCTTGTTTTATTTTCATATATTGGGCTTGTGGTTTTCATTTATAGTTATGTAGAAAGGAGGCTCCTTTAATTTTAAAGCTACATCTTCGTGATGGTTTTCTGACGACTATCTAATAATTAGATAATCGTTAATTATAAGATTGATTTGACGGTTAGCAATCAAACATTATAAAATTTTCTAGGCTCCACTGTATAGTCTGTATTATGGAGACATATTTGCTATAACTCATGCAAACCAATTGATAAGAATTAGTTGGGGGCAAATAACGTCTTAAGAAAACCGACATTGTAATGCACCTTAAGGACATTTTCTTTTTTGTTTATAGTTTATGTTCGAACAATTACTTTGTTTTGTTTTGCACATATATGTACAAAGTATATGATGCGCGGCATATCTGGAATCCAAGGATGTTTATATCTCGGAACAGGATGTTTTCACAGACGAAAAATTATTTATGGCCTCTCTCCAAGTCATATTGTAGAATCAATTAATGGTAAGTAAATAAACTTTGATATTTTGAATTATAAAAGAACTTTTATTCTCCAAAGAGTAATGCTACTCTTCTAAAAAAAAAAATTACCTGCATGACTCACTATCTCAACTAATTTTTAGTGGCAACAATTGAAATTTTTTATTCAAAAGACAAATTTTTATTTTTCATGCGACAGGAAAATTGGCTTATGAGAAAACACTTCAAGAATTTGGGAGTTCAAAGGAGCTGATTAAATCAGCTGTTCTTGCTTTGAAAGGGAACACAAATCCATCTAACTGTCTTTGGAACTCTATTCAGGCATCATATCAAATTGCGAGCTGTAAGTATGAATATGGTACAGGCTGGGGTACAAAGGTGAGTAACGAAAAATAAGCAAATTACATATTGAAGGCTTATTTAAATAATTTTATTCTTCCAATATCTTTTATCTTATGATTTGATTAAATTGCAGATCCATTTAAGTTTTAGTTTTTGGGTCATGTTTTTTTCTTCTTCTTCTTCTTCTGGGCATGGGTTGAAACACTATTATCATAAGAGAAATGATTGGTGTCAATATTTTTTTTCATCTTATCTTACAAATTAATCATTAAATTTGTAAACTTATGTAGACTCCACATAAGTCAATGGTGGACACCAAAAATCTAATTGTTGATATATTAAATTTGTAAGATATTATGAGAAAAAATTGGATAAATTATTGACCCTAATTATTTATCTTATCATAATTATCATCATCATTATTCTTTTTTTTTGGTCCACTCTCATCTTTGTGGATGTCCAATATCAGCTGGGTTGGAGATATGGATCGACCACAGAGGACTCCGACACTGGGGTAATGATCCATACTAGGGGTTGGAGGTCCGTGTATTGCACGCCTGACCCACCTGCCTTTTTAGGGTGTGCACCCTCGGGTGGGCCTACTGCAATGAGCCAACAGAAGAGGTGGGCCACCGGCTTCCTTCAGATTCTATTTAGCAAAAATTGTCCCATATTTGGCACCCTCTTTGGCAAGCTCCAACAGAGGCAAAGCTTGGTCTATTTGTGGCTTGTCTTCTTGGGCCTACGCCCAGTCCCTGAGCTATGCTATGCTGCTCTTCCAGCGTATTGTATCATCAGTGACTCCTTCTTCTTGCCTAAGGTTAGGTGAAGCTCATGAATCACAATAACATATTGAAAATCTATTTCATCAATTTAATCTTTTTTAAAAGCTTATAATGTGTGTATATACATATTCAGGTTCATGAACTAGCCTTCTCTATACTAGTTGCCCTCTTTGTCATTTACAATCTATACACTTTATCCGAGTACCTAAAAACTGGCCAGTCAGTTCGAGCTTGGTGGAATAACCAAAGAATGGCAAGAATTACTGCCATGAATGCATGGTTCTTTGGATTTCTAAGTTGCATGCTCAAGCTCTTAGGAGTATTGGAGACAGTCTTTGAAGTGACAAAAAAAGACCAATCTAGTGATGCTTCCAATGATGATGATGCTGGTAGGTTCACCTTCGACGACTCCCCAATTTTTGTGCCTGGCACAACCATTTTGCTACTGCACTTGACTGCACTAGTTGTGAGCTTGTTGAAGTTGCAACCACCAGCCCATGGTGGGCATGGGTCAGGGCTAGCGGAGGTATTGTGTAGTGTGTTGTGGTTGCTATGCTATTGGCCATTTTTGAAAGGGCTGTTTGGGAAAGGGAAGCATGGGATTCCCATCTCCACCATATGCAAGTCAGCTGCTTTGGCATTACTTTTTTGGCACTTGTGTAGAAAGACCACTATGGGTTGAGCCCTTGGACATGCAATTACTTTTTAGGCCATGCATGTTATCTATCTCAAACAAGATTTATTCAAGGAATGTTAAGGACTAGATTCATTTTTATATGTTTCTTACACTATTTTTCATTCATAAGCTACACGTATTTGAAATTTAAAATATTTTTAGGTCAATATTTTTTTCATATTCGGCCTATATTCTCTTACAATTATTTATTAGATTTGTAGACTTATGTGAGGTCAATGGTAGACCCTACAAATCTAATGGTTGATCTATTGAATATATAGAAGAATATAAGCCAAATATAGAAAACTTATTAACCCCTAGCATATCTCTTTAAAATAATAGACTTTAAATTTATTAAAAAAAATAGGAGGTAACTTCACTTTAGAACCATAAATTACCATGCGATTTGACAAACCTCCAAACTTTAAAATCTCTTAATTTGAACCCATTAACTTTTAATTGCATTCAATTTGAACTCCTCCGTCAGATTTAACTGTTAACTTCTAACGACAATACCTAAAAGGACCAAAATATCTGTAATTTCATTTTTTATTTTATTTTTTTAATTTGGAATAAAGGTCAAATTTGAAATTTTATATAAAAGTCAGGGGGTATAAACGTCATTATTTCACTTTTAATGTTTTAAATTTGACGGAGGGGTTTAAATTGATTGCAATTGAAAATTCAGAGGTTCAAATTGAGAGGTTTTAAAGTTTTGGGGGGTTTGTCAAATCGCATAGTATTTTAGAGATTTAGAGCAAAGTTACCCAAAAAATAGTGTAGGTCTTTCTTTTTTCTTTTTACTTTGGCCCCTTTAAAAAATTTAATACAATTCAGACCATTTCAAGTTAAATTTCTTGTTCCCTTCGTGGCAATCACGAGCCTGAGTTTCGTAATTTACTTAAGCAAAAGAAAAGATTATCTTTGTAATACTAAATAATTTATTATCTATCTTATTTGTTAAAATCATTAAATAGTACATTTATGGCTTTATTGCATAAACGAGGTTGCTGGAATTTCATCAAATTGCTCAAAAAATAAAGGGTTTATCATCTTCCCAAATCACACATGCTGATCAAGCTCTTGCTGGCCATGGATCTTGTCAAAGTGACTGGCCTTCAAGCTCCAATGCAAATATCTATATATGCGGAGATAATATAAATTAGATTGGATACAATCAAATTGGATTGCTTAAATCTGAAATCAATTACAACCAAATTTGAATACAATCAAATCTGATAATATATTCTAACACCATTATCGATCCTATATATATATATATTGAGTCATCTTTTAGTCTATTAAGGCCAAGAACAAAGCTAGAGAACTTTAGTGCCAAGCCCTTGACCACCACGTCCACTAAAATAATTAAGAAATATATATTAATAGGGAGTGAAGATTTCAGCAACAGGAGAACATTTGCATGCACCTTTAGGACAAGTCAAAGGGGTGGAGGAGGCAGCGATATATGGTGGTTGTGAAGTTGGGTATGGAGGAAGAGGAGGAAGAGTTGAGGGATCAAGTCACTGAGTTAAGAATATAATTAGTATATGTATGACAATGTAAAAAAAAGAAAAAAAAAAAAAAAAAAAAAGGCCTAAAAATTGAGTATTTTAGCCAAAATTTGCTATAAAAGTTTGGCGTTTTGAGAACTTATATATTGTTATGGTCCCTAAATCTCTACATATATCTCTCTGCAGTAGTGGGACACAAAGATCATAACACTTGTGCTAACCAAAAGAGGTCTTCTTTCCGCCACATCTTATGCTTGAATCCCACAAGTACAGCATATATATGTATACATCTAAATCTAGATATAAAGCCAATAGCAATAGTCCAATAGATCTAGACATCACCCCTTATGTCATGAATCTTTCAGCCCGGCCTGTATCTTGCACTTGCCGCCAAGAATCATATTTTCCCTGCATCGTCAATCAATTAATTTTCATCTGTCTTCAGGGGTGGATCTGGGGGTGGGGTCACCTCAACTCCTACAAATTTCCTTTACCATTGTAATTTCTTTTTTTGCCCTTATTATGCCCTCTCTTAACCATGATTATGCCCTCTACTCTCACACTTAAGTCATATTATGCCGTTTAATAAATTGAAATTTGAAAAAATTTAAAAACCTCAATTTCATACTAACGGTTTCAGAAGAACCAAGAAAGAAGATGAGTATTCATCATCCAAACGGTGCATTTTTTACTTGAGACTTAAATTAATGGCCTAGTGGGGGTGGCATCCATGGGACAGTGCATGAAGACAAAACGCTGCTGCTAGTGTTTTTTTTTTAACAGCTGCCTTGGACAGTGCATGAAAACAAAATGAAATGCTGCCGCTAGTTTTTTTATTTTATTTTATTTATTTATTTTTTATAATAACAGCTGCCTTTGAAAATATATTATTCCAATTTTCAGCTGCCTCCGGCCAGCTTTTTAACTAAAAAAATAACTTTAAAAATATGTTATTCCAATTTTCATCGTCAATAAACTCTAAGAAGAAGAAGAAGAAGAAAAAAAAAAGGCTTTAAGCAGCGCGCAACTAAAAAAAAAAGGTGATTAAATTTTTACTTTTTTAGGCTTCTAACTTCCTTATTTTTCAACTTCAACGAAACTAAGCTTCAATTTTCTTTTACTTTTCAACTTCAAATAAAAATTGAGTTATATAAATATGTAATTAGATTTTTACATTTAAATTTAAATTATTCTTTTAATTAAATTGTTTTAATATTTATATTGCTAATTTGCTATTCAGGAATCAAGATTCAGCCTATTTAACTATTCTTAATAATAACTTCAACGAAAAAATTGAGGTATATAAAATTGTAAATATGTAATTAAATTTATATTGCTATTAATTCAGCTTATTCTTGATAATTTTTTTTATATTTAATTATTTACGAATTTATATAATTTTGTTTCATATTTTAATTGTATAAATATATAATTTGTAGTTATCTGAGATTATAAATCAAAATAACGATTCTATTGAGCTAGAATATCGTTTTAAACGACTGAATGAGAGATTAATTGATGAATGATTATCTGATTACTTACATTGAGAAAAACATATTCAAGACTATCAATAATAAAGAAATCATGCAGCGATTCCAATGTATGAAGACTCATCGAGGATAATTGAATTAGCGTTAGTCGTAACAAAACAAATTGTAGGTTATATTTATATGTTTTAAAATATAATTACATTTTTGTTGAATTTATTCACTTATTTCATTAGTTATATTTTCGTTCAACTTTATTTTTTATATTCATTAAAAAAAATTATGCCCCTTATGAATAAAATTCCTGGATCCGCCACTGTCTGTCTTGCTTAGTTTTCTTTCTCAATCACAATAATGGTCCTCGAGTATAGTGGCCGTGGTCCTCAGCTTCACATAATTGAATTCTATGTACGTTGATCTGAAAGATATATATAGGAGCTGTCTATAAAAGTTGTCCAGCCAGATTCACAATTTTTCTCTTTTACATGAATTAGTCATTTGGCAACTGAAAAGGATATATGTGGATGATGAAGCCGTGGTTGAAAAGTATCTAATTGAGCATACACTAAAAAAAAGCCTTAGAGTTAGGGACATTATAGGGTCATTTTAATAGTAAAACGGCCCCTTTCAGAAGTAGAAATTGTTTAAACAGTACAACACTGTTCAAACGACCCCTCCTTTTGAGAGGGGTCGTTTGAACAGTGACAAACGACCCCTCCCTCTCTTGATTCTCCCTCTTTGCACACTTGATACCCTCTCTCACTCAGCTCTCTTTCTCGATTCTCCCTCACCCCTAGCTCTCAGCTCTCCCTCGATCAATCTCCCTCTCACACTCAGCTGTCTCTTTTTCACAACAAGTATCCCTATTATTAAAAAAATATATAATTTTTACATGCTCAAAGGACAAAAGTCACTATTATAGATTATGTGTGAGAAAGTTCCTCCAATTCAGTGTAAAGAAAAATTCTATCAGTTAAAAAAAAAAAAAAAGACATGCATAAATAATATGGCATCAAGTGGCATCATATCATCCCCAACATGTAGCTCAATTAGCTATATACTACGCCTTATGAAGCGAGAGTTACTAGACCGAATCTTCCTTCCCCTTTTCCTCCCCTTGTGCGGATATGTAAAAGAAAAAATGTGGGGTACATCATATTAATGAAGAAACAAAATAAAAGAAGAGAGAGAGTGCTAGTCAATTAATGAAGTGAAATGATAAAATTCATTCATTTTTCAACTGTCTTTTAACCATCTTCATAATGTCTTTTAACCATCTTCATAATGAATGAATAAATCTACTATTAAATTTGTGTAAAGTTCAAATGAGTCCACAAATCTTAATCTTATGGTTCAATCATTTTGAATATTCTTTATTTATTTTATTTGTTTGTTTTTGTCTCTTTGGGCCTTTCCTTCTATGATGTAACAGTTAATTGTCCCCTCCTTAACAAGTGGTTAAATTAAAAAAGGAAATTAATAAATAGTGACAACTGCTGTCCTTTGCAAGCCTCAATCAATATATGTATATGTTGTACGTCACTAAATAATTTTAGGAGGTCAGAAAACAGAAAGAAAAGAATAGAAATAATTTAATTAGAACAATAAAATTTAGAGGCGGAGACAATCATGAAAAAAAAAAAAAAAAAACTTAAGAGTATAAAGAATAATAAAAATAAAATTACTCAAAAACAAAAAAGAAAAAAAAAAAAAAAAAAAAAAAAGAAGAAGAAGAAGAAGTTTTGACAAGAAAGAAAACTTCTAAATTCTCTAAGCCCTTAAGCGTACGTGAGAAAGGTGCCAGCTGTTTACTCTCACACGATCTCTCTATTTCACAGGCAGCGGCTGCTTTGTGTGCTTTGTCGTTCTCACTATCTTCTTATGGTCAGTCCACAAAAGGCTGAATAGGGGTGTCTATTTTAGTAGTAAAAAATCGGCTAAAAACAACGTAGTTTCTGCAGCATGTGCTAATTCCTTTTAAATACTTTTCCAATGACTCCCTATATATCCTTCACTAATAGCTCTAATTGGGAGTTCCAACAAGAATGGAAAACCATGAAGGTAATCCATAACCGGATTGAGTTAGCATTTGGTTGTACGTTAATATATTTGATAAATTCTGATGTGGGATAGGGATGAGAAATGCTTGTCACTTGAGGACAAATTTGCTACTCTTCATATATAATTTGAGAACACACATGAAAGAGTTAAAATATTGATTATTATTATATTTTGTTGATAATACTGATTTAACATGATCTTGTACAGGTTGAGTATGAGCAGCTTTGCCATAAAATTGAAGATGCCTCCCAAAAGTCCGGTCCATTTGATTTTACTGGGGAGTTTGCAGAATTCTCGAATGTAGAACGCAAAAACCATTCAACTATTATTAAGGTAAACTCAATATATTATAGATTTTGTTGCCATGTACAAATTGGCAAAATAATCCCATGACTAGTACTGATGACCCGTGACTATTATGGGAATTTAACTTTTTATATGTTTACACCAAGCGTTTGGAGAACGATCAAGTTATATCTTCGAGATGGATATTAATTATAAGTAATTTTCAAAAAGGCTTGTAGATCATTTTATTGGAGTGTTGCTAGGGGTACAAAGATTTTGTTATATATCTCTTAAAAATTGATGTAATAGTCCACTTGACATGTCAATCTATGTGACGCTTATCACATTAATCACAAAAATATAAATAGTAACGATAACTTGTTTTCATAAAATATATACAGATTTTCAAGTGAGATTATAAGGAAAATTGTAATTGAAGTTGTAGTAACTCAAAACATGTTCTATTTTATTGTAGGTTGTGTGGGAGAACAAGAAAGGTCTTCTAGATGGATTACCGCATTTGGTGTATGTGTCTAGGGAGAAGCGACATAAGCATCCACATAATTACAAAGCCAGTGCCATGAACGTTCTAGTAAGATTGTGCTATTTATCACAAAAGAGTTCAGAATCCATATAGGATTTTAGTTCTCATGAACAAATTTTAATCACAACATTATTTCTTTTTCTTTTGATCGTTTCTGACATATATAGACGAGAGTCTCTGGATTGATGACAAATGCTCCCTATATGCTCAACGTAGATTGCGATATGTTTGTCAACAACCCAAAAGTTGTTCTTCATGCAATGTGCTTGCTATTAGATTTCAACAGTGAAAAGAAAATTGTGTTTGCTCAATTCCCACAAGTGTTCTATGATGGATTAAAGGATGACCCATATGGCAATCAGTTCGTGGTTTTGAAAGAAGTGCGTAAAATTTAAATCTTATTTTACAAATAAGTATTCTATTTTTCCTTCTTTTTTTTTTATTATTATTGATCCAAGTAGTTTATCGTTTTTGCATGTTTATGTACATGTTTTTTTTTTCAACAATGTTTTGCATGTTTATAAAGTATATGGCTAATGGAATATCGGGAATTCAAGGACCTTTTATGGGGGAACATAATGTTTCCATAGACGAAAAGTTATTTATGGCCTATCTCCAGATATAATAGNCAATCAAACATAGTTGCACGGGTGCCGGTCACATTATAAAACCATTGGATCCAAGGCTAAACAAAAACATAAATCTCTTGACTATAGGGTCTAGCTCTAATGATACAAACATATATGGCAAACATACATGATAATCCAAACTTACACTTATTAATCATGAATCACTTCGCAATTAAGTAAAATATTCATTTCGATACAGTTATAAACGTTTAATCCAAACATTAGGCTTATAACATAATCACTTAATAGAAGTAAGTATTTAAAGAATAATGCTCATTTTAATGAACATATCACATGGTGAAGCATTTAACCGTTCCGTATGTATTTACTTACTTTCACAAAATTACAAACCACATTCTAATATATACTACATCGGAAACCTTGAACATAATCATAGAATCCTAATCATGCATTTTTGTTATCAAAAGTTCATCTTTAGGGGTTGATCAGTTGATTTTCAGTTATGATCAACGTTCGAAGTTGGCTTGATTGATATATGTCCGTTGATTGTTCAAGGTTGTATCGTTTGTTCGACGCCTTAAATTTATTATTATTATTATTGTGAAATAGCTTTTTGAACACACTTTATAGTGTTTTGGTTTTGTTAAGAATTTTCATACATAAATAATTTCTTAAAATATTTAAGGATCTCAAGGTTTTTTTATATTTTTATATTTTTTTTATTGATCAGGTAGTCTATCGTTTTTGCATGTTTATGTTTATTTATTTTTTCAACAATTTTTTGCATGTTTATAAAGTATATGGCGCATGGAATATCGGGAATTTAAGGACCTTTTTATGGGGGAACATGATGTTTCCATAGACGAAAAGTTATTTATGGCCTATCTCCAAATACTATAGAATCAATTAACGGTAATTAAATTAACGTTTTTTTTTTTCTTTCTTCTAATTATAAGAAAATCTCATTCTCAAGATCCAATTATCCTTACTCCCTATTTGAACTAGTTTTTACTGGAAACACTTGAAATTTTGGGTAAATTTTTTTTTTTTTGGTATGACTAGTGTTTTTCTTTTTTTCTTTGGCAGGAACAATATTAGTTGAGGATAAATTATTAGAATTCAGGAGTTCAAAGGAGTTTATCAAATCAGCAGCTCATGCTTTGAAAGGGAAGAGTAATCCACCTAACCATCTTGGGGACTCCAATGAAGCAGCACACCAGGTAGCCAGTTGTGGCTACGAATATAGTTCTAGCTGGGGTGCAGAGGTTAGTAACCAAAAAAATATGGAAACCCTCTCCTTATTTTAAGTTTTTGGACATGTCTTCTTCTTCTTCTTCTTCTTCTTTCTTCTTGATTGAACCTATGATCTTCTTCTTCTTCTTCTTTCTTCTTGATTGAAACTATGATAAACATCATTGTTATCATCATTGTATCATCATAATTATCTTTGAACATGCTCTATTGAGGTGGTTGTCCTATTTCAGTTGGGTTGGAGATATGGAACGACGACAGAAGACCTATTAACTAGGCTAAGAATCCATGAAAAGGGTTGGAGATATCACATACTCAACCTATCTGCCTTTTTTGGGTGTGCACCCACAGGTGGGCTTGCTACAATGAACCAACAAAAGAGGTGGCGGGCCACTAGCATGCTTGAAATTTTATTGAGCAAAAATTGTCCCATTTTTGCCACTCTATTTGGGAAGCTCCAGCTGAGGCAGGGCTTTGCATATCTGTGGCTCTTCTCATGGGGCTTACAACCTATTCCTGAACTATGCTATGCTGCTCTTCCGGTGTATTGTATCATCACCGACTCCCACTTATTGCCCAAGGTGATGACAAATTACAACCATCCAAACCTTTCTCTTAGATGGACCTTTAAATAATAATAATAGCAAAAATTAATTATTTGCAATAATAAAGCAAACTCACAAGGATAAGTATAAATTTTAACTTCTCATAAAGGATAAATAATAAGATAATATATGTTATTATTTAAATTTAAATATAAATTTAATTAGAGGCACTCGAGGATACCACTATGATAGGGCCCATCAAATTTAATTAATACATTAACATTTTGGCGAAGATTAGTAGAATCTGCATGGTGAAGCATAGGAACAATAACATATTCAAAATATTTTCATATATTATTCTTTTTAAAGGCTTTTTCATATATTATCCTTTTTAAAGGCTTATAACATGTGTTTGTAGGTTCACGAACCAACATTCTATATATATACTAGTTGCTCTTTTTGTCATGTACAACTTATACACTTTATTTGAGTACCTACGAGCTAGCCAGTTAATTCGAGCTTGATGGAATTATCAAAAAATGGCAAGAATTGCGACTATGATAGCATGGTTCTTCGGATTTCTGAGTGTCATGTTGAAGCTCTTGGGAATATCGGAGACAGTCTTTGAAATTACAAAAAAAGACCAGTCTAGTGATGATGCCAATGATGCTGGGAAGTTCACCTTTGGTGAGTCCCCTATTTTTGTGTCTGGCACAACCATTTTGCTACTACATTTGACTGCACTGGTTGTGAGCTTATTGAAGTTGCAACCACCAGCTCATGATGGGCATGGGTCAGGGCTAGGCCGGGGAGGAGTGTGTGGTTGGTGCTATGCTTTTGGCCATTTTTGAAAGGGTTGTTTGGAAAAATGCAAGCATGGGATTCCCATATCTACCATATACAAGGCAGTTGCTTTGGCCTTACTTTTTCTATACTTTTGTAGAAGGAGCACAATGGGTTGAGGCTTTGTTCATGCAAATATTTTAATAATGTGTTATAATATTATTTTTGAGTTTCAAATTGTTGAAATAAATACATATTCAAACAGTAAATAAAAAAACTTATTAGTCTCGATAAGAGTTAAATCCTAGCTCCGCTATTGGATGCAGAATCCTACACAAAAGCCAAATGACTGGTGTAACACCTGTACCCCCAAACCTGTTGTTTATGGGGAATATGTTATAGGTAAATATAGTAATTAACCTATTCTAAATGAAGACGTCTTTTGTATTATAAGAAAAATATAGTAACCTAGTCTGAATAAGGAAGGGCATTAAGAATAAACCTAAAAGCAAGAACAGTAAATCCTGTTCACATGAAAAATATATAAGAAAAATTCTAACAACAGTAGCAAGTTCAACCGGATCAGGTGAACAGTCCCCAATTGTCTCTTGCTATCTATTTCAATAAGCTAGGAAATACGACAAGACCTAGACATCACCCCTTATGTCAGAATCTTTCAGCTGTCGCTAAAAAATAAAATAATAAAATAATAAAAATAATGTTATTGTGTCTTGCACGTTGTCCCATAGCTAGAATCATATATTTATCCCTGCATCGATATGGTCAATCAATTTTCATAATGTGGCCGTGGTCCCCAGCTTCAAATAATTGAACTTACTTTACGACGTACGTTCTCGATCCGAAAAGATATATATGGGACCTGTCTATAAAAGTTGTCCAACCAGATTCACAATTTTTCCCTTTTACATACGTTACTCATTTGGCAACTGAAAAGTATACATGCATGTGGTTGAAAAGTATCTAATTGAGCATAGGGAATCCATAGAACCTAGCATAATCTGGCATCCATCTAAGTAAAAAAAAATATGGTACGTGAGATAGAAGTTAAGGTAGCTTTTGAGTTTTTTTAACATATTTTGTCTTTAGAGTATGTACTTGTATCATTATTATAAATTAGAACGAAAAAAGTTCCTTCAACTTTGTTTAGAAAAAAAATTCATCTTTCAGAAGACGACAGGGTGCGGATAAGAATCATATTTTAGCTGTGCAAGGCATTAATATAAGGCAACAAAATACAGAGAATAGAAGGCCAGAAACTAGCATGCATCGACAATGTGCTTTGTGTTTTTAACTTTACTCGTTTGGCAACTGAAAAGGATGTCGGTGAAGCTATGGTTGAAATGGTCGAGTATCTGAGCAATCATATATTGCGTTCGGTTCAGAGTAAGTCATTCTTAAAATGATTAAAGCTCGGTTTGTTTTTGGGAAAAAATATATTTAGTTTAACCCAAAAAAGCCTCTTTAATTTCTTCTTTTTTTTTTTAATTTTTTTTTAATATTGTATACCATTTTTTGAGTTTAAGCATCTCATTTTCAAACTGACAGATCCAACTAGAAAGTCGCTAGAAGCCTAGAACCCTGTCAAAACTCGACTGGAATACCGCCAAGACTCAATCGGAACACCATAGAAATTCGGTTAGGACTCTGTTAAAACTCAACGGGGACCCAACCGAAACTGGACTGGAACACTATTGGAAAATAAAATAAGGAACAAAAGGAGCCTAAACTTGTAACGTAACATAATATATATAGCATCATGAAATGTGGACGCAAGATTTTTCCTACGTGGGGGCATTTTTTTTTAATGAATAAAATTAATTAAATATAAAAAATGATTTTTTGGTCTCCTTTTTGTGCTTCAGTGTATTTTTTTTAATGAAATTGAACAAAAATATAACAAACCGAATAAGTGAATAATTTAACAAAATTATGTTTTAAAACCTATAAATAAAACTTACAATTTGTTTTGTCACGACTAGGCTGGACTAGCGGCTAGCGCTATTTTAATTGTCCTCGAAGAGTCTTCATACCTTGGAATCGCTGCATGATTTCTTCATTACTGATAGTCTTGAATATATATTTTTCAATGTACGGAATCAAACAGTCATTCATCCATTGATCTCCTATTCGGTTACGTAAATGATTTTTAACAATATTCATTGCTGAAAATGTTCTCTCAACCGTTGCTGTCGCAACTGGCAGAATCAATGACAATGTCGCCAATGAATAAACTAAGGGATATACGACATTTTTTTTGCCTCTACCAATTTTTCAACAAGTTGTCAAATCCCTTTAAGTATTGCAAATTCATCACTAGAACACATGTCAAAAATATATGTTTCAAGTTGGTTGTCTAAAGTGACAAGTTGAAATCTACTTCAACAAGAGGTTGTTTAGAATTTGATTAGAGGTCAATAGAATTGTTGTTTTTCTCCATAATCTCAGACGTACAACTACAATTATATATTTACACAATTAATTATTAAAATATGAAGTTGAAGACAATTCATTTAAATAGGCTAAATATTAATATAATTATATAAATATTAAGACAATTAAGTTAAAAGAACAATTTAAATCTAAATCTAAAAATTAAATTACATATAAACTATTTACACTTTACATAATTACATTCCTCAAATTTTCGTTGAAGTTATTATCAAGAATAGAATGAATCATAATTCCATAAATAACAATATAAATATTAAAACAACAATTGTCCATTTTGCTTGTCCATAAATATTAAAACAATTTATTTTTTATAAGTCCATTTCGTCCATTTCGCTTGTTCAGATCACTTTCGGTGCCCACTGCCCAAGTCTTTTTTTATTTATTATTTTTTTTTTATCTATTTTGTTTCTTGCTTAGGGGGGATTTTTAGGAGAATACTGTTTATCAGGAGAGATTTTTTGGAGTTGAGTGAGGGGATGTGCATGCCCCCACTCGACCCCCTTGCGTCCGCCGCATCATGTGACATCGATCAAACAAGAAAAAAAATAAAAGAACATAGAGAGTGTCAACCACAATTGAATATTTATTTATTTATTTTGGATGACAATGACTCCTGAGCACATGGAATCCATAGAACGTACCAGCAGAAACAATTATGGCATCAAGACGCAAGTGGGCATCAAAGAAGACAAAATTAAAAAAAGAAGAGAGAGTTCAAAGTTCAAACCACAATTGAATATTTTTTTCTCTTTGGCCTTTCCTTCTCTGATGAAACAGTTACTCGTCCCCCTCATTAACAGGTGGGCCAGGTGGCTTCAGAAAGGAAAATTAATACCAGTCAATATGTTGTCAGTGTCACTCAATAAGTTTAGGTCAGAAAACAAAAACAAATGAATAAAACTGATCGCGGGGAAATTTCACAAAATTAAATCATGTTTAAAACCTCGTAATTTTTAATTTTTTGTAATGTTTAAATTCTGTTAAATTTTGTCAAAATTTTTAATTTTTTGTAATGTTTAAATTCTGTTAAATCTTGTCAAAATTTTTAAAATACTTATTTTTTTATTAAAAAAAATAATTAAAAATATTCAAGCATAAGTATTTTTACAAATTTTATTAAATCTTGAAGCTTTCGGTGCTGTTGCCGTTCTCACTATGTTTTTATGGTTAGTCCACAACAGACTGAATAGGGGTGTCTATTTTAGTAGTAAAAAACAACCTAGTTTCTGTTAAACTATCATTTATTTCAAAAATTCAAGTTGATAGAAAGAGTTAAATTTAATTATTACTTTAATACTCTTCTTTATATATAGACTTAATTTATTTATTTTTAATAGGTAAGACCCAACACGTAGAATATTTAATTTAAATTAAGTGAATTGATGAAGTCATTATTTTAATCATTATTTTAACAATTTCTATTACATGCGCAATTTCATAACCACTTGAAAATAAATAATAATAATAATAATAAAAAGAAAAACCTGAAAAGCCATGCGCATTTCTAATTTGATATGTTTGAAGTCAACAAGTCACGGAATATGTAATCACTAATCATGATAGGCATCTCAATTTAAAAAACATGTAGTACCAACTCCTGGCCCCATACAAAACAAATTGCATGTGCAACTATACGAAAAAAGCTGCAGATCTCTAGTCTCTACTATAAATTCACAAACACATGTCCTGGAGATTTAAACACCTTCAATAGATTATAGAACAGACATGGCCACTCCCAACTCTCTCCCTTTATGTGAAAGAATCCAGCGCAAAAACACCATACAAAGAGCAATTGAAGTCATAATCCTCTTCCTTCTCTTTTCTCTCCTTGTTTATCGTCTCCTCTTCCTCAACAACCATGGCCTCACTTGGCTCCTTGCCTTCCTATGCGAATCATGGTTCACCTTCACTTGGGTTCTAGTCATGAGCAACAAATGGAATCCTGTTGAATACAGAACATACCCGGACAACCTCTTGCAAAGGTAACAGAACATGTTTTTATAACATGTTCTATAAAAGGTTTTAGTGGAAAACTTTCATATTCATTTGATCCCTTGTATTTATTATATATTATTCTTTGATAGGGTAACAGAGCTTCCCTCGGTGGACATGTTTGTAACAACTGCGGATCCTGTGCTAGAACCTCCTATCATCACCATAAACACTGTGCTCTCTTTGTTGGCAGTTGATTACCCACCTCAAAAGCTAGCCTGCTATGTATCTGATGATGGTTGTTCTCCCTTGACCTACTACTCTCTTTCTGAAGCCTCAAAGTTTGCCAGGCTCTGGGTTCCATTCTGTAAGAAGTACAATATTCAAGTCAGAGCTCCATTTAGATATTTTGCTGATGACTCCTTAACGTTTAGTGATAGCTCTTGGGAATTCCACCAAGAATGGAAAATGATGAAGGTAATCGAAAGCTGGAGTTAGATGTGAAAATTAGTTTTTTTAGTAATGCTATTTAGTAAATTATTGTCAAAAAATTTGATGATGTGGCAATGATATTTAGCTCTTGGATCATCATATGTAAAAAAAACACGAGTTACGTTTTACTGTCTTTTTAGTTAGGGTAACTTCATTTTAAACCTCTAAATTATCACACAATTTGACAAGTCCATCATGAACTTCAAAACCCTTTAATTTGAATCCCTAAACTTTTAATTGCAGTCAATTTATCCTCTCCATCAATTTTTGCCGTTAAAACCCTTAAAAAGACAAAATTACCCTTCATTTTTTTTTTTATAATACATATATTTATAATTTGAAATTTAATAAAAAAAGTCAAAGGTATAAACATCATTGTCTCATTTTTAACGTTTAAAATTTGTCGGATTGGTTCAAATTGACTGCAATTGAAAGTTCATGGATTCAAATTGAAAGGTTTTGAAGTTCAAAGGGGAGTTTGTCAAATTGCGTAGTAATTCAGAGATTTAAAGTAAAATTACACCTTTTAGTTGTATAACAATCATATAATAGTCTATTAATCAGCTTACCCTTTGAATACACATGCAAAGAAAATTTTAAAATGATATTCTTTTAACCTAATAACATAATAATTTACTATTTACCAATTCTTATATTTTTCTGATAAATAATAATTTAACATGTTATTTTTAGGTCGAGTATGAGCAACTTTGCTACAAAATTGAGGATGCCGCTCAAAAGTCCATGCCATGTGATTTTACAGGGGAGTTTGCAGAATTCTTAAATGTAGATAGCAAAAACCATCCAGCTATTACCAAGGTAAACTCAATATATTATAGATTTTGTTGGCTGTGTACGAATTGGAAAAATAGTCATATATATCCCATGACTAGCTAGTGACCAGCGACTATAATGGGAATTGAACGTATATACTTCTATTATACCCTAAGCAAGGTATATCCTCAAGATGGATGATACGTAATTTCCAAAAAGGCTCATTTAGTTAATTTTGTTGGAGCCTCACTAGGGTAACCATAGCTTTTACGATATGTTCCACAACATTCCATTTAACACTTACCATATCGATCGGTCATTAAAATGTGAATGGCGTAACATTTAATATAATACTTATTACGATATAACACTTAGTACATTTACAAACCAATATGTTAGTCCACTTAATACTTACTATATCAATCACTTAAATGTAAATGGTATCGAGGCAGTACACGTCACTCTATATAGATTTTCACTTGAGATTACAAGAAAATTATAATAGAAGTAGTACATAGCAACTACAAACATTTTCCATTTTATTGTAGATTATGTGCGAGAACAAGGAATGTCTTGCAGATGGATTACCGCATTTGGTGTATGTGTCTAGGGAAAAGCGACTTACGCATCCACATCATTACAAAGCGGGTGCCATGAACGTTCTAGTAAGATCATGCAATTTATGCCAAAGGATCAGTTTATAATTCATTTAGTTTTTTAGTTCTGAAGGATAACTTCTAAATCCTAACATTATTTCATTTTATTTTGAAATGTTTCTGTCTTATATAGACAAGAGTCTCTGGATTGATGTCGAATGCTCCCTATATGTTGAATGTAGACTGCGATATGCTTGTTAACAATCCAAAAGTTGTTCTACATGCAATGTGCCTACTACTTGGTTCCAAGAGTGAAAAAGAAAGTGCATATGTTCAGTTCCCACAGAAGTTCTATGGTGGATTAAAGGACGACCCATATGGCAATCAGCTCGTGGTTTTGTTTGAGGTGCATCAAATTTATTTAAATATATTTTTCTTTCTTCTTCTTCTTCTTTTTTAAAATGTCACTTACTAATTGTTCAAGTCCTTTACCATATTTTGCATGTTCACAAAGTATATGACGCATGGAATGTCTGGACTTCAAGGACCTCTTTACGGGGGAACTGGATGTTTTCATAGACGAAAAATTATTTATGGCCTATATCCAGATAATGTGGAATCAATTAACGGTATGTGAATTACCTTTTTTCTTTTCTAATTATAAGAAATGCCATATATGATACTCAAAAATCCAATTGTGTACAAAAACACAATTTTTTTGTTTTTGTATGACTAGTATTTTTCTTTTTTCCTTTGGTAGGAAAATTGGTAGAGAATAAGCTTTTAGAATTTGGGAGTTCAAAAGAGTTTATCAAGTCAGCAGTTCATGCTTTGAAAGGAAATACTGATCCACCTAACCATCTTTGGGAATCTATTGAAGCAACACACCAAGTCGCCAATTGCAACTACGAATATAATAGTAGCTGGGGTACAAAGGTTAGTAACCAAAAAAATATGGAAACCCGAATTGAGAGCTCATATTAACATTCTTTTAGTGGCTCCATTATATGTTACAAAACATTTTAAATTTGTTCTAAGTTTTCTTTAATTTTTATGCATAATGTTTGTTTAAATAGAAAGAGCATTATATTGTCACCAAGAGGTAGCTCAATCGGTTGGGACCACGCTTAATGAAGCAAAGGTCATTAGTTCGAATTCTCCTCCTATCTCTTGTGTGGATCACATGACAAAAAGAGAGAGAGAGAGAGCATTTTATCTATAACGAACCAAGAAAGCGCTAACAACATCTCTCCCTATCATTCCAAAAGAACAAAGTCAACTTAGAGTTTTCCTATAATTACTTATAAAGCTGAGCCTTACCTAGTAGGAGCCAATATGAGACTTAGTACTCAAATATGCTTTTATAATCCACATAATCTTATGAGTTATTTATCTTCACAACGTGAGATTGGAATGTTATAATCTCCCCACCACTCATTAAATGCACACCGTCCTCATCAGGGCACGCTGCATCGTTCAGTATTCTAGTACCATATGACATTATTATGTTGTTTTGATACTATTTGTAGCAAACAAGGCAAAGCATTAACTATATTAGCGCTACCACTCAAAAATGACAAATCAATTTGAAACGTTTTAAAATAATTTATAAAATACAATCTCACATAGTAAAGAATCAATGAGAGATTGAGTACCCAATAATCCTTTTAACTTTTAAGGGTTCAATTTACTCCAATAAGTGCCAAGTGTTGTCCCTCACATGTTTTATTTAATAATCTTAACAGTTATTTATTGTCATTCTACTGACCTAATAACTTAAACATTAATTTTTTGAGAAACCCAAAAATTTTAAACAACACTTATCACTTATTATAATAGATTGAAAGAAATTTCATCCAAACTAATTTAGAGGAAATTTGTGTCTTTTCTAAAGATATATTACCTCATTGTTCGAATAAATATGTAACATGAACTTACTTTTTTACTTAACATATAACGTACGATGATCAACAGCAAAGATGATATGCATTTTTTTATTTTTTCCATTAACTTTGTTTTGAACTTTTATGTCCCATAAAAAATAATAATTTATTTTTCACATAAGGCACAAAAGTAGGGGTATGCCAAAAATTTGGAAAAAAAATCTTCTTTACAAGTTTTTGAAAACAAAATTGATTTTTTTTTTTTTTTTTTTTTTTTGGGGGGGGTGGGGGGGGGCTGGAGGGGGCATTTTATTAATAGTGGCACTTCCTGCCTTCACCCCGTTTCACCTAGAGTTCGTTGGTAATCTATTTATCGCAATTTATGTTGATCTTTGGTCATTATAATGATCTACCATTTGCATTTTTTTTTTTAATTATCCTTTTCTTTTTGTCTCAATTGAAATAATATTGTGATACCCATCCTTATTATCATCTTAATTATTATAATTTTCCTGTCTTCGAATCTTCAATCTCTCATGTTTGTGGCTTCCCCATTTCAGTTGGGTTGGAGATATGGATCAACAACAGAGGATGTCTTAACTGGGCTAACAATACATAAAAAAGGTTGGAAGTCCATCTATTGCACACCCAACCCACCGGCATTTTTAGGGTGTGCACCCTCGGGTGGGCCTGCTGCAATGACCCAACAAAAGAGGTGGGCCACTGGCCTACTTGAAATTCTAGTGAGCAAAAATTGCCCCATATTTGCTACTTTATTTGAGAAGCTCCAATTTAGGCAGTGCTTGGCCTATTTGTGGCTCTTTTCTTGGGGCATACGCTCCGTCCCTGAGCTATGCTATGCTACTCTTCCATTGTATTGTATCATCACCAACTCTTCCTTCTTACCAAAGGTAAGGACTAACAACAACCGTCCAAATCTAAATCTTATATTTCATAGATTTATTATTCTTTTCTAAAAGTTTATAGTGTGTGTATATATGTAGGTTGGCGAACCAGTCTTCTGGGTACTAGTTGCTCTTTTTGTCATTTACAGCCTATACACTTTATCCGAGTACCTACGAACTGGCCAATCAATCCGAGCTTGGTGGAATAACCAGAGAATGGCAAGAATTACCACCATGACAGCATGGTTCTTCGGGTTTTTGAGTGTCGTGTTGAAGCTCTTAGGAATCTCAGAAACAGTCTTTGAAGTGACAAAAAAAGACCAATCTAGTGATTCTACAAATGATAATGATGCTGGGAGGTTCACCTTTGACGAGTCCCTAGTTTTCATGCCAGGTACAACCATTTTTCTACTCCACTTGACTGCACTAATTGTGAGCTTGTTGAAGCTGCAACCACTAGCTGATGATGGGCATGGGTCAGGGCTAGGGGAGGTCTTGTGTAGCGTGTGGTTGTTGCTATGCTTTTGGCCATTTTTCAAAGGGTTGTTTGGAAAAGGAAAGCATGGGATCCCCATATCCACCATATGCAAGTCAGCTGCTTTGGCCATAGTTTTTCTACACTTGTGTAGAAGGACCACAATGGGTTGAGACTTTGTTCAAGCAATTATAATAATGTTTTATAATATTCTTTTTGAGATTCAAATTGTTGAAAATGAATACATACAAATGCAATTACATTTTTCTCAGATGGAGTGTACATGAGTTTGCTGGAAACATTGAATTGGGCCCGGTGCATCGATGAGATCCACTTATGAGACTACATTCAACCTTACTCTACCATATCTCTGTCTAAAGAGAAATACTATAAAATTTAACAACTTCTATCTAATCAATCTATGCAAACTTGACAATACAAGCCCTTAGCTTGGCATTTGCATCCTAGTGAAATACTCAATTTTAAAACCTACTAATCTACAAAACATCAAGGTATGTTATAGGTGAAAAAGTAACTGTGTAAGCCTACGACTTAGTAAATAAATTATAACATAACTTTTTATGTGACAAGACTTAGGTATCAAAATGTATTTTGTCAACTTGGTAATTGAGAATCTCCCAGGTTTTACAAGATTGATAATGGTTGCCTCTCTTATTGTGTCAATTGTGAAATTCATTTGTTTGAGATAGAGTAAGCATCATTCGAGAGACAATTCACAATATGGTTTAATGTAGAAATTATGCAATTTGTGAATTTTATACATAATACACACATATATATATATAACTTTCACCCATATAGTTTGTTCACAACATCATGTCCCAAAAGTTGCCTTATATTGTCCATTACTAGTAGCCCAACCTGATTAGACTCCAGATGGTCCATGCTACTAATGATGTTTGCCAATAGTAACCACCAATCAAACATAGTTGTACGGGTGCCGGTCACATTATAAAACCATTGGATCCAAGGCTAAACAAAAACATAAATCTCTTGACTATAGGATCTAGCTCTAATGATACAAACATATATGGCAAACATCTATACATGATAATCCAAACTTACACTTATTAATCATGAATCACTTCGTAATTAAGTAAAATATTCATTTCGATACAGTTATAAACGTTTAATCGAAACATTAGGCTTATAACATAATCACTTAATAGAAGTAAGTATTTAAAGAATAATGCTCATTTTAATGAACATATCGCATGGTGAAGCATTTAACCGTTCCGTGTGTATTTACTTACTTTCACAAAATTACAAACCACATTCTAATATATATATATACTACATCGGAAACCTTGAACATAATCATAGAATCCTAATCATGCATTTTTGTTATCAAAAGTTCATCTTCAGGGGTTGATTGGTTGATTTTCAGTTATGATCAACGTTCGAAGTTGGCTTGATTGATATATGTCCGTTGATTGTTCAAGGTTGTATCGTTTGTTCGACGCCTTAAATTTATTATTATTATTATTATTGTGAAATAGCTTTTTGAACACACTTTATAGTGTTTTGGTTTTGTTAAGAATTTTCATACATAAATAATTTCTTAAAATATTTAAGGATCTCAAGGTTTTTTATATTTTTATATTTTTTTTATTGGTCAGGTAGTTTATCGTTTTTGCATGTTTATGTTTATTTATTTTTTCAACAATGTTTTGCATGTTTATAAAGTATATGGCGCATGGAATATCGGGAATTCAAGGACCTTTTTATGGGGGAACATGATGTTTCCATAGACAAAAAGTTATTTATGGCCTATCTCCAGATACAGTGAAATCAATTAACGGTAATTAAATTAACTTTTTTTTTCTTCTAAATATAAGAAAATCTCATTTTCAAGATCCAATTATCCTTACTCCCTATTTAAACTAGTTTTTACTGGAAACACTTGAAATTTTGGGTGAAAATTTTTGTTTTTATATGACTAGTGTTTTTCTTATTTCCTTTGGCAGGAACAATATTGGTTGAGGATAAGCTAGTAGAATTTGGGAGTTTAAAGGAGTTTATCAAATCAGCAGCTCATGCTTTGAAAGGGAAGAGTAATCCACCTAACCATCTTAGGAACTCCAATGAAGCAGCACACCAAGTCGTCAGTTGTGGCTACGAATATAGTACTAGTTGGGGTGCAGAGGTTAGTAACTAAAAAAAATATGGAAACCCTTTGCTTTTTTGGTCATTATAATGGTACCCTTTCCTTATTTTAAGTTTTCAGACATGTTTTTTTTCTCTTCTTCTTCTTCTTTCTTCTTGATTGAAACTATGATAAACATCATTGTTATCATCATAATTATCTTTGAACATGCTCTATCACGTTTGTGGTTGTCCTATTTCAGTTGGGTTGGAGATATGGAACGACGGCAGAAGACCTATTAACTGGGCTAAGAATCTATAAAAAGGGTTAGAGGTTCGTTTATCAGATACTCAACCCATCTGCCTTTTTAGGGTGTGCACCCTTAGGTGGGCCTGCTGTAATGAACCAACAAAAGAGGTGGGCCATTGGGATGCTTGAAATTTTATTGAGCAAAAATTGTCCCATTTTTGCCGCTCTCTTTGGGAAGCTCCAGCTGAGGCAGGGCTTTGCCTATCTGTGGCTCTTCTCATGGGGCTTACAACCTATTCCTGAACTATGCTATGCTGCTCTTCCGGTGTATTGTATCATCACCAACTCCCACTTATTGCCCAAGGTGATGACAAATTACAACCATGCAAACCTTTCTCTTAGATGGACCTTTAAATAATAATAATTATAATAATAACAAAAATTAATTATTTGCAATAATAAAGCAAACTCACAAGGATAAGTATAAATTTTAACTTCTCATAAAGGATAAATAATAATAGGAAAAATTACATTTTATCCCCCTGAAGTATCCACCCATTTTCACATTTGCCTCCAAAGTTAAAATGTGACACTTTACCCCCCCAAAATTTCAAATTGTGGCAATTTAACCCATTTAGCCTATTTATTCCCAAAATGCCCCCATCACATTTTTTTTTTTTTTTAAAAAAAATTCCAAAAAAAAAGAAGAAAAAATCAAAAAAATATGATGGGGTGGTTTGGCCACCCCATTTGGCCTGGGGTGGTTCAGCCACCCCCAGGCCGGCCGGTCTGGGGCGGCCGAACCACCCCGTGGGCCACTGGGGGTGGTTCGGCCGCCCCCAGACAGCCGGCCTAGGGGTGGCCGAACCACCCCAGGCCAAACGGGGTGGTCGGCCACCCCAGCATATTTTTTTTTAATCTTTTTTTTGGGATTTTTTTTTTAAAAAAAAAATGTGATGGGGGCATTTTGGGAATAAATAGGCTAAATGGGTTAAATTGCCACAATTTGAAAGTTTAGAGGGGTAAAGTGTCACATTTTAAACTTTGAAGGCAAAAGTGAAAATGAGTGGATATTTCAGGGGGTAAAATATAATTTCCCCATAATAACATAATATATGTTATTATTTAAATTTAAATGTAAATTTAATTAGAGGCACTCGAGGATACCATTCTGATAGGGCCCATCAAATTTAATTAATACATTAACATTTTGGCAAAGATTATGGTGAAGATTAGTAGAATCTGCATGGCGAAGCACAGGAACAATAACATATTCAAAATATTTTCATATATTATTCTTTTTAAAGGCTTATAAAATGTGTTTGTAGGTTCATGAACCAACATTCTATATACTAGTTGCTCTTTTTGTCATGTACAACCTATACATTTTATCTAAGTACCTACGAGCTGGCCAATCGATTCGAGCTTGGTGGAATAACCAAAGAATGGCAAGAATTGCGACTATGACAGCATGGTTCTTCGGATTTCTGAGTGTCATGTTGAAGCTCTAGGGAATATCGGAGACAGTCTTTGAAATTACAAAAAAAGACCAGTCTAGTGATGATGTCGATGATGATCCTAGGAAGTTCACCTTTGATGAGTCCCCTATTTTTGTGTCTGGCACAACCATTTTGCTACTACATTTGACTGCACTGGTTGTGAGCTTATTGAAGTTGCAACCACCAGCTCATGATGGGCATGGGTCAGGGCTAGGGGAGGTCTTGTATAGTGTGTGGTTGGTGCTATGCTTCTGGCCATTTTTGAAAGGGTTGTTTGGAAAAGGAAAGCATGGGATTCCCATATCTACCATATACAAGGCAGTTGCTTTGGCCTTACTTTTTCTATACTTTTGTAGAAGGAGCACAATGGGTTGAGGCTTTGTTCATGCAAATATTATAATAATGTTTTATAATATTATTTTTGAGTTTCAAATTGTTGAAATGAATACATATTCAAACAGGTAATAAAAAAACTTATTAGCCCCGATAAGAGCTAAATCCTAGTTCCACTACTAGATGCAGAGTCCTACACAAAAGCCAAATGACTGGTGTAACACCTGTACCCCAGACCTGTTGTTTATGGGGAATATGTTAAAGGTAAATATAGTAATTAACCTATTCTAAATGAAGACATCTTTTGTATTATAAGAAAAATATAGTAACCTAGTCTGAATAAGGAAGAGCATCAATAATAAACCTAAAAGAACAATAAATCCTGTTCATATGAAAAATATATAAGAAAAATTCTAACAGCAGTAGCAAGTTCAACCGGATCAGGTGAACAGTCCCCAGTTGTCTCTTGCTAGCTATTTCAATAAGCTAGGAAATACGACAAGACCTAGACATCACCCCGTATGTCAGAATCTTTCAGCTGTCGCTAAAAAATAAAAAATAAAAAATAATATTATAATAATAATATTATTGTCTTGCACATTGTCCCCCAGCTAGAGTCATATATTTAGCCCTGCATCGATGGTCAATCAATTTTCATGTGGCCGTGGTCCTCAGCTTGAAATAATTGAACTTACTTTACGACGTACGTTCTCTGAAAAGATATATATGGGACCTGCAGTCAATAAAAGTTGTCCGACCAGATTCACAATTTTTCTCTTTTACATGGATCATACGGTACTCATTTGGCAACTGAAAAGTATACATGTGGTTGAAAAGTACCTAATTCAGCATAGGGAATCCATAGAACCTAGAAAGTAACACGATAATCTGGCATCCATCTAAGTCAAAAAAATATGGTACGTGAGATAGAAGTTGACGTAGTTTTTGAGTTTTTTTACATATTTTGTCTTTAGAGTTTGTACTTGTGCTTTCGAATAACACAAATCATTATTATAAATTAAGATGAAAAAAGTTCCTTCAACTCAGTTTAGAGAAAAATTTTATCTTTCAGAAGATGACGGGGCGCTGATATCTTTCACTTGTCGCCAAGTGTTAGTTTTAATTATTGGCTAAATGTTCGGAGCAAAATTACTATAAGCGTCCGGACGAGATTCATAGCCGTCCGGACGGGATTTAAATGTTTTCTATCCCGAGAGCCTCGTCTGAAGTTGCGTCTGCAAGCCCGTCCGAACGCACCACACAAGAAGCCAAATCTCCCATGTTTTTTAATAGCCTGTCTAGATGGCCCACTAACCGTTTGGACGGCCCGTAACTTCTAGGTCTTTTTTACAATGTATTTGAGTTATAATTAAACTAGGAGTCTTTATGTATTATATATAGATCTCTATAGATCTGTATTAGGTACGAATTCTGAATCTAGAATTTTTCGTTGTGTACTAAGAGAGTCTGTGATATAGAGCTTTTATTCTCTCTTAGAGTGATTGTTCATTATTATTCGTCGATTGTTGAAATGAAGTCCATCTGAGTTTTGGTGAAGGAAAATCACGTAAAAGGATTGTGCCAGCTGTCTTTGGAAAGGGCTACTACGGTAGAAGGCAAGTGAGTCACTTGTCTTATACAAGAGTGTGTCAATAACAACGGTTTTGTGAGTATGAACATCTTGTAATCTTTTATTCTTTTACTGAGTTAGTTGATTTCCTGGGTTTGGCTGCTCTGGAGAGGTTTTACAATTAAAGAGTTTTCTAATTGGTTTCCTCTTCATAACCAAAATCTTTGTGTTATTTATTGTTTATCACACATCTGTTTTTAGTTAATTATATTTTGTTAGGTCAGATCTATTTTCGTATAATATTGTGTGAAACACCTATATATTCAGAATATGTGTCGTTTAGAGTCGTATATAGAATTTTCACCAAGAATCATATTTTAGCCATGCAAGGCATTAATACAAGGCAACAAAATACAGAGAATAGAAGACCAGAAACTAGCATGCATTGTTAATGTGCTTTGTGCTTTTAACTTTACTCGTTTGGCAACCGAAAAGGATGTCGGTGAAGCTGTGGTTGAAATGGTCGAGTATTTGAGCAATCATACATTGCGTTCGTTCAGAGTAAGTCATTCTTAAAATGATTAAAGCTCGGTTTGTTTTTGGGTAAAATGAAAAATATATTTAGTTTAACCCAGAAAGGCCTCTCTAATTTCTAAAAAATGTTTTCGATTTTTGAATATTGTAAACCAATTTTTGAATTTAAGCATCTCATTTTCAAAATGACAAATCCAACTAAAAAGTCGCTAGAATCCTGTCAAAACTCGACTGAAACAACGCCAAGACAACTAAAATTCGGTCAGGACTCTGTTAAAACTCAATTGGGACCCAACCGAAACAGGACCGAAACACTATCGAAAAATAAATAAAGATCAAAAGGAGCCTAAACTTGTAACCTAACATAATATATATAGCATCAGCCATCATGTGACATCAAACAAGAAAAAAAAATAAAAGAACATAAAGAGTGCCAACCACAATTGAATATTTATTTATTTATTTTGGTTCACAATGACTCCTGAGCACATGGAATCCATAGAACGTACCAGCAGATATAAATATGGCATCAAGACTCAAGTGGACGTTACTGACACGTTACTCTTTTTTTTTTTTTTTTTTTTTTTTTTTGTAGTGCAAAATTAAAAGAAGAGAGAGTTCAAAGTTCAAAGTTCAAACCACAATTGAATTTTTTTTTTTTTTTGTCTCTTTCACCTTCTCTGATGAAACAGTTACTTGTCCCCCTCATTAACAGGTGGCTTCAGAAAGGAAAATTAATACCATATGTTGTCAGTGTCACTCAATAAGTTTAGGAGGTCAGAAAACAAAAACAAATGAATAAAACTGATCAGGGGAAATTTCATAAAATTAAATAATGTTCAAAAACTCTTAATTTAAATTATTGTACTTTTAATTTTTTTGTAATGTTCAAATTCTATTAAATCTTGTCAAAATTCTTAAAATACCTTTTTGAAAAAAAAAAATAATTTGAAATATTCAATCGTAAATATTTTTACAAATTTTATTAAATCCGGAAGCTTTGGGTGCTTTGCCGTTCTCACTTTGTTTTTATGGTTAGTCCACAAAAGGCTGAATAGGGGTGTCTATTTTAGTAGTAAAAAACAACAGTTTCTGTTAAACTATCATTTATTCTAAAAGTTCAAGTTGATAGAAAGAGTTAAATTTAATTATTACTTTAACACTCTTTGTTATATGTGGGCTTAAATTTTTTTTTAATAAGTGAGATTCAACACGTAAAATATTTAATTTAAGTTAAGTGAATTGACTGGATCATTATTTTAACAATTTCTGTTGCATGCGCAATTTCATAACCACTTGAAAAAATAATAATACTAATAATAATAAGAAAAACCTGAAAAGCCATGCGCATATCTAACTTGATATCTTTCAAGTCATCATATGTAATCATGATAAGCATCTCAATTTAAAAAACATGTAATACGAACTCGTTGCCCCATACAAAACAAATTGCATGTGCAACTATACGAAACAAGCTGCAGATCTCTAGTCTCTACTATAAATTCACAAACACATGTCCTGGAGATTTAAACACCTTCAGTAGATTATAGAATAGACATGGCCACTCCCAGCTCTCTCCCTTTATGTGAAAGAATCCAGCGCAAAAACACCATACAGAGAGCAATTGATGTCATAATCCTCTTCCTTCTCTTTTCTCTCCTTGTTTATCGTCTCCACTTCCTCAACAACCATGGCCTCACTTGGCTCCTTGCCTTCCTATGCGAATCATGGTTCACCTTCACTTGGATTCTAGTCATGAGCAACAAATGGAATCCTGTTGAATACAAAACATACCCGGACAACCTCTTGCAAAGGTAACAGAACATGTTTTTATAACATGTTCTATAAAAGGTTTTAGTGGAAAACTTTCATATTCATTTAATCCCTTGTATTTATTATATATTATTCTTTGATAGGGTAACAGAGCTTCCCTCGGTGGACATGTTTGTAACAACTGCGGATCCTGTGCTAGAACCTCCTATCATCACCATAAACACTGTGCTCTCTTTGTTGGCAATTGATTACCCACCTCAAAAGCTAGCCTGCTATGTATCTGATGATGGTTGTTCTCCCTTGACCTACTACTCTCTTTCTGAAGCCTCAAAGTTTGCCAGGCTCTGGGTTCCATTCTGTAAGAAGTACAATATTCAAGTCAGAGCTCCATTTAGATATTTTGCTGATGACTCCTTAACGTTTAGTGATAGCTCTTGGGAATTCCACCAAGAATGGAAAATGATGAAGGTAATCGAAAGCTGGAGTTAGATGTGAAAATTAGTTTTTTTAGTAATGCTATTTAGTAAACTATTGTCAAAAAATTTGATGATGTGGCAGTGATATTTAGCTCTTGGATCATCATATGTAAAAAAAACACGAGTTAAGTTTTACTGTATTTTTAGTTAGGGTAACTTCACTTTAAACCTTTAAATTGCCACACGATTTGACAAGTCCATCATGAACTTCAAAACCCTTTAATTTGAATCCCTGAACTTTTTATTGCAATCAATTTATCCCCTCCATCAATTTTTGCCGTTAAAACCCTTAAAAAGACAAAATTACCCTTCCTTTTTTTTTTTATAATACATATATTTATAATTTGAAATTTAATAAAAAAGTCAAAGGTATAAACATCATTGTCTCATTTTTAACGTTTAAAATTTGTCGGATTGGTTCAAATTGACTGCAATTGAAAGTTCATGGATTCTAATTGAAAGGCTTTGAAGTTCAAAGGGGAGCTTGTCAAATTGCGTGGTAATTTAGAGATTTAAAGTAAAGTTACACCTTTTAATTGTATAACAATCATATAATAGTCTATTAAACAGCTTACCCTTTGAATACACATGCAAAGAAAAATTTTAAAATGATATTCTTTTAACCTAATAACGTAATAATTTACTATTTACCAATTCTTATATTTTTCTGATAAATAATAATTTAACATGTGATTTTTAGGTCGAGTATGAGCAACTTTGCCACAAAATTGAGGATGCCGTTCAAAAGTCCATGCCATGTGATTTTACAGGGGAGTTTGCAGAATTCTTAAATGTAGATAGCAAAAACCATCCAGCTATTATCAAGGTAAACTCAATATATTATAGATTTTGTTGGCTGTGTACGAATTGGAAAAATAGTCATATATATCCCATGACTAGCTAGTGACCAGCGACTATAATGGGAATTGAACGTATATACTTCTATTATACCCTAAGCAAGGTATATCCTCAAGATGGATGATACGTAATTTCCAAAAAGGCTCATTTAGTTAATTTTGTTGGAGCCTCACTTGGGTAACCATAGCTTTTACGATATGTTCCACAACATTCCATTTAACTCTTACCATATCGATCGGTCATTAAAATGTGAATGGCGTAACATTTTATATAATACTTATTACGATATGACATTTAGTACATTTACAAACCAATATGCTAGTCCACTTAATATCAATCACTTAAATGTAAATGGTATCGAGGCAGTACACATGTCACTCTATATAGATTTTCACTTGAGATTACAAGAAAATTATAATAGAAGTAGTACATAGCAACTACAAACATTTTCCATTTTATTGTAGGTTATGTGCGAGAACAAGGAAGGTCTTGCAGATGGATTACCGCATTTGGTGTATGTGTCTAGGGAAAAGCAACTTAAGCATCCACATCATTACAAAGCGGGTGCCATGAACGTTCTAGTAAGATCATGCTATTTATGCCAAAGGATCGGTTTATAATTCATTTAGTTTTTTAGTTCTTAAGGATAACTTCTAAATCCTAACATTATTTCATTTTATATTGAACTGTTTCTGTCTTATATAGACAAGAGTCTCTGGGTTGATGTCGAATGCCCCCTATATGCTGAATGTAGACTGTGATATGTTTGTTAACAATCCAAAAGTTGTTCTCCATGCAATGAGCCTGCTGCTTGGTTCCAAGAGTGAAAAAGAAAGTGCATATGTTCAATTCCCACAGATGTTCTATAATGGATTAAAAGACGACCCATATGGCAATCAGCTTGTGGTTGTGTTTGAGGTGCGTCAAATTTATTTATATATATTTTTCCTCCCCCCTCCTTTTTTTAATGTCACTCACTAATTGGTCAAGTACTTTACCATATTTTGCATTTTCACAAAGTATATGATGCATGGAATGTCTGGACTTCAAGGACCTCCTTACGGGGGAACTGGATGTTTCCATAGACGAAAAATTATTTATGGCCTATATCCAGATGATGTGGAATCAATTAACGGTATGTGAATTACCTATTTTTTCTTTCTAATTATAAGAAAATGCCATGATACTCAAAAATCCAATTGTGTACAAAAACACAATTTTTTTGTTTTTGTTTGACTAGTAGTATTTTCTTTTTTCCTTTAGTAGGAAAATTGGTAGAGAATAAGCTTTTAGAATTTGGGAGTTCAAAAGAGTTGATCAAGTCAGCAGCTCATGCTTTGGAAGGGAATACAGATCCACCTAACTATCTTCAGGAATCTATTGAAGCAGCACACCAAGTCGCCAATTGTGGCTACGAACATAGTAGTGGCTGGGGTACAAAGGTTAGTAACCAACAAATATGGAAACCCCGAATTGAGAGCTCATATTAAAATTCTTTTAGTGGCTCCATTATATGTTACAAAGTATTTAAAATTTGTTCTAAGGTTTCTTTAATTTTTATGCACAAGGCTTGTTTAAATAGAGAGAGCACCATATCTATAGCGAACTAGGAAAGCGCTAGCCATATCTCTACAATCACTCTAAAAAGACAAGTTAATTTAATGTTTTCCTATAATTACTTATAAAGCTGAACTTCACCTAGTAAGAGCTAATATGAGACTTAGTACCCAAGAGTGCGTTTATAAATCAACATACTCTTATGAGCTATTTATCTTCCCGATGTGGGATTATGATGTTATAATCTATCACCCCCGGCCCCCCCTTACTCATTAAATCCACAACGTCCTTGTTAGGGCATGCTGCATCATTCAGTATTCTAGTACCACATGACATTATTATGTTGTTTTGATACCATTTGTAGCAAACAAGGCAAATCACTAACTATATCTGCGTTATCACTCCAAAATGGCCAATCAATTTGAAATTTTTTTATAATCATTTATAAAATCCAGTCTCACATAGTAAAGAATCAATGAGAGATTGAGTACCCATTAATACTTTTATAATCCTTTTAACTCGATCTTAAGGATTATTCATCTTCTCAATGTAATCTTTTTCAATATATCTTTTGTTGAACAAAAGATATGATTTGATTTCTAAGGATATATTACCTCATTGTTTGACTAAATATTTAACATGAACTAATTATAAAAAAATAAAAAAATAAAAAAAAAGTAACATGGACCTACTCTTGTTTTTTTTTTTTAACAATGATCAACAACAAAGATGCAGATATGCATCTTTTTTCCATTAACTTTGTTTTCAACTTTTATGTCACATACAAAATAATCATTTATTTTTCACATAAGGGACAAAAGTAGGGGTTATGCCAAAAATTTGGAAAATAAAAATAAAATTCTTCTTCATAAGTTTTTGAAAAAAAAAAAATAGATTTTTTTTTTTTATAACTTTTTAATTTATTTTTGGCCATTTTATTAATAGTGGCACTTCCTGCCTTCACCCCGTTTCACCTAGAGTTCGTTGGTAATCTATTATGGCAATTTATGTTGATCTTTGGTCATTACAATGATTCACCAATTGCATTTTTTTTAAAAAAATTATTAGGATATTTTGTTCTCCTTTTCTTTTTGTCTCAATTGAAATAATATTGTGATACACATCATTATTATCATCTTAATTATTATAATTTTTCTGTATTTGAGTCGGCTCTCATATCATATATATATTTGTGGCTTCCCCATTTTAGTTGGGCTGGAGATATGGATCAACGACAGAGGACGTCTTAACTGGGCTAACAATACATAAAAAAGGTTGGAAATCCATCTATTGTACGCCTGACCCGCCGGCATTTTTAGGGTGTGCACCCTCGGGTGGGCCTGCTGCAATGACCCAGCAAAAGAGGTGGGCCACTGGCCTACTTGAAATTCTAATGAGCAAAAATTGTCCCATATTTGCCACTCTATTTGAGAAGCTCCAATTTAGGCAGTGCTTGGCCTATTTATGGCTCTTCTCTTGGGGCATACGCTCCGTCCCTGAGCTATGCTATGCTGCTCTTCCAATGTATTGTATCATCACCAACTCTTCCTTCTTACCAAAGGTAAGGACTAACGACAACCGTCCAATTCTAAATCTTATATTTCATAGATTTATTATTCTTTTCTAAAAGCTTATAGTGTGTGTGTATATATATATATGTAGGTTGATGAACCAGTCTTTTGGATACTAGTTGCTCTCTATGTCATTTACAGCCTATACACTTTATTCGAGTACCTACGAACTGGCCAATCAATCCGAGCTTGGTGGAATAACCAGAGAATGGCAAGAATTACCACCATGACAGCATGGTTCTTCGGCTTTCTGAGTGTCGTGTTGAAGCTCTTAGGAATCTCAGAGACAGTCTTTGAAGTGACAAAAAAAGACCAATCTAGTGATTCTACGAATGATAATGATGCTGGGAGGTTCACCTTTGACGAGTCCCCAGTTTTCGTGCCAGGTATAACCATTTTTCTACTCCACCTGACTGCACTAATTGTGAGCTTGTTGAAGCTGCAACCACTAGCTCATGATGGGCATGGGTCAGGGCTGGGGGAGGTCTTGTGTAGTGTGTGGTTGTTGCTATGCTTTTGGCCATTTTTGAAAGGGTTGTTCAGAAAAGGAAAGCATGGGATCCCCATATCCACCATATGCAAGTCAGCTGCTTTGGCCATAGTTTTTCTGCACTTGTGTAGAAGGACCACAATGGGTTGAGACTTTGCTCATGCAAATATTATAATAATGCTTTATAATAATATTCTTTTTGAGATTCAAATTGTTGAAAATGAATGCATACAAATGCAATTACATTTGTCTCAGATGAAGTGTACATGAGTTTGCTGGAAACATTGAATTGGGCCCGGTGCATTGATGATGAGATCCACTTATGTGTCGACGTAGTATATATATATTCTAGAGGACCAAAACAAGAGACTACAATATTCAACCTTACTCTACCATACCCTTGTCTAAAGAGAAATACTACAAAATTTAACAACTTCTATCTAATCTACGCAATTCCTGACAATACAGACAATACAAGCCCTTAGCTTGGCATTTGCATCCTAGTGTGGCAAGCCTATTGATCTACAAAACATCAAGGTATTTTATAGGTGGAAAAGTAACTATGTAAGCCTATGACTTGGTAAATAAATTATAACACAACTTTTTATGTGACGAGACTTAGGTATCAAAACGTATTTTGTCAACTTGGTAATTGAGAATCTCACAGGTTTTACAAAATTGATAAGGGTTGGCTCTATTATTGTGTCAATTGAGAAAATTCATTTATTTGAGATAGAGTAAGCATAATTTGAGAGACAATTCACAATATGGTTTAATGTAGAAATTATGCAATTTGTGAATTATATATATATATATATATAACTTTCATCCGTATATAGTTTGTTCACAACATCATGTCCCGAATGTTGCCTTATATTGTCCATTACTAGTAGCCCAACCGGATTAGACTCCGGATGGTCTATTCTGCTAATGATGTTTGCCGATAGTAACCACCAATCAAACATAATTGCACCGGTGTCCGTCACATTATAAAACCATTGGATCCAAGGCTAAACATAAACATAAATCTCTTGACTATAGGGTCTAGCTCTTATGGTGCAAATATATACGGCAGACATCTATACATGATAATCCAAACTTACGCTTATTAATCATAAATCACTTCGTAATTATGTAAAATATTCATTTCGATACAGTTATAAACGTTTAATCAAAACATTAGGCTTATAACATGATCACTTAATAGATTTAAGTATTTAAAGAATAATGCTCATTTTAATGAACATATCGCATGGTAAAGCATTTAACAGTTCCGTAAGTATTTACTTACTTTCACAAAATTACACACCACATTCTAATATATACTACATCGGAAACCTTGAACATAATCATAGAATCCTAATAATGCATTTTTGTTGTTGAACATAATCATAGAATCCTAATAATGCATTTTTGTTGTCAAAAGTTCTACTTTGGGGATTGATCGTTTGATTTTCAGTTATGATCAAACGTTCAAAGTTGGCTTGATTGATCGATGACATATGTCCGTTGATTGTTCAAGGTTGTATCGTTTGTTCGACGCCTTAAATTTATTTGGAATATTATTATTATTATTATTATTGTGAAATAGCTTTTCACTTGATCTTAGCCAAAAGGCCGAGAAAGGTGAAGAAATAGCTTTTGAACACACTTTATAGTGTTTTGGTTTGGTTAAGAATTTTCATACATAAATAATTTCTTAAAATATTCAAGGATCTCAAGGTTTGTAATTAAAATAATAATTGCCACGTGTTTAGTAATTAGATGGGACGTTAAGGAATGTCTCTCATTAAATATCTCTTTAATTAGGGGAACTTTCCATCAATTTGTGTCTTCATCTAACTATTGCATATTATCTCGAGTTAGAAACCATTTATCCTTCCACATTTTATTATTAGTTTCGGAAGAATGACATAGACACAATTTTGATCCAAATTTTTTCTTACGTTTTATTATTATTTTTTTAAAAAAAAAACAAATAATTTTTTTTCCTAAAATAATAACATCATATGTGATTCTTTTTTATTTGACATTTCTTTTATAAAAAAAAAAATAGTATTTTTCTTCAGAAAAATGGTTCTTTTTTTTTTTTATATAAAAAATATGGTCATTATTTTGAAGAAAAATATCATTTTTTTTTTTTAAAAAAAAAAAGTGCTAGGATGTTATTACTTCAAACGTTTTTTTTTTTTAATTTTTTATTTTGTTTTAAAAATAATGATCACATAAAAAAAAATTAAACCAAAATTTTGTCAAAAAAATAAAATAAAATTATGTATCGATCATTCTGTCATGGAACTGTTACTCGTCCACTCATTGTTCATTCACATGTTTGACAAAGGAAAATGGTGAAAAGGCACATTTTTCATTTCACTTTCTTCAAAGCACCATCCTCAAGGCTCAATGAAAGATGCTTTAATGATTACCATCTCAGTATCAAAGAAAAGCTATGGCCTACGGGACCGATTCATGGAATAAGGATCTCAAAGAAAGCTATGGACCCTAATCCCCAAAAAATTCACGGCAACTATAATTATATGTAAGAAATATTAGTTGCAATTTAAAAGATAACGTGAAAAATTCTAGGGAAAAATTATATTTAGCTAAAGTTTTTGATTTGATTTAAATTTAGTTATTGAGTTTTTAATTTCAAGAATAAAGTCATCAAGTTTTGTCCAAATTTTATATTTGTCCCACTTTCATTTCAATGTCAAAGTTTATCTATCATGTGTGTCTCAATTAACACTTTAAGGTCCATGTTAGCACCCAATATCAATGTCAGTGTCAAAGTTAATAATTTTTCATCTAATGTTACAAATCTAAGAGATTAGGAGGATGAAAGAGATGGTTTTTTCTATTTTTTCTATTGTAAAAGATGGCTTTTGTTTTTAGAGCTAAGGCTTTTGTTCTATTTACTATGGATGATTTAGCCATTAATAATATAACAATGATATTAGGTGCCAATTGAGATAGAAGTGGCAAATAAAAAATTTGAACTTTGACCATAAAGTGATAAAGAAACCAACTAAAATTTGGACAAAACCTAAAGACTTTATTATTGAAATGAAAACCGAAGACTAAAATTCAGATAAGATGAAAAACGTAAAATATAAATATGATTTTTCCTAAAATTTTATATAAAACTCACATGTTTAGATAGATGGTGAGATAATTTAAAATTTATTTGAATAGGTTAATTAATCTAATAAGAAGTCTTTTACCATATTTATTAACAATTCAGAAGAATTATATATATATATATATTGTAGATCTGGAGAGTGTTGGAAGTGCAAATAAAAATGCTAGTCAAAGAAAGCATGCTAGTAGGTTCGACGTTTTTCTTTCTTTCTTCTAGCATTTACTTTTTTTTTGACATGTCCGCACAAGAGAGGAATGAAGATTTGAACTAGTAACCTCCACGGTTTCAACCGATTGAACTATCTCTTGAAAATTCTTTTAGCATTTACTACTTTCATTTTAAGTAGCAACTATGTTGCACTTATAAAAAGCTTAGTGCATCGTTATTAGACTTTGTGGTTTTTAGCTTCATTAGCTCTTGAGTGCTATACGTTGGGTGATTAATTATTAGTCACTTTTTGTGGACTTCGTAACCATAGCATTAAATTCTTGTATTAGATATTTTCCTATATAAGGGATATATGTGTACGTAGGTTTTAAGCAAGAAACAAGAAATAAAAAAATGGAAGCTTGATATTTTCTCTTTAATATTAAAGTCTTGTAATTTCATCTTGTCTTTTGTGTTTTCAATTTTGTGAGTGTCCGTGTATTTTGGGTATTGGTTTGTAAAGTCAAACCCAACAGAGAGATGCTGGTAGAACGTGTATGCCAGTAACTGAGAGGGACTGTACAGCTAGCACACCAATTGTTTAATTATAGATTATGTAATATAGATTAACAAACAGTCCTGTTGTTTCAACATTATCTTCCTATCTACTCCATGGCCAACCCCAACTCTCTTCCTTTATATGAAAGAATCCGGCGCAAAAACGCCATACAAAGAGCCATTGATATCATAATCTTGTTCCTTCTCCTTTCTCTCCTTATTTATCGTCTCCTTTTCTTCAACGACCATGGCCTCACTTGGCTGCTTGCCTTCCTATGCGAGTCGTCGTTCACCTTCACTTGGGTTCTCATTATCAACGCCAAATGGAATCCTGTCGAATACAAATCGCACCCGGACCACCTCTTACGACGGTAACTTTTGTTGTCTCAAAAGCTTAAGCAAATAAAAAGAGATGAATTTAATCATATATTTTATGTTGCTCTTAACTTTGAATATTGATTTTTCTTGCTAGGGCAATCGAGCTTCCGTCGGTGGACATGTTTGTGACAACTGCTGACCCTGTTCTAGAACCTCCAATCATCACCATAAACACTGTGCTCTCTTTGTTGGCCGTTGATTACCCACCTCACAAGCTTGCTTGCTATGTTTCCGATGATGCTTGTTCTCTTCTCACCTTCTACTCGCTTGTCGAGGCCTCAAAGTTTGCCAAGCTTTGGGTTCCATTTTGTAAGAAGTACAATATTCAAGTTAGAGCTCCTTTTAGATACTTTTTCAATGATAGCCTATTGTCCAGTGATACTTCTTGGGAATTCCGACAAGAATGGATAAGGATCAAGGTAATATATATATATATATCTTAAGACAATATTTTTGTAGCATTTCTTGATAAATGTGATAGAACAGCTAGCAATTAGAAATGCCTGCCACTCGTGCACAACTTGCTAATTGTCTTGTAGGATGAGTACGAGCAACTTCAACAGAAAATTCAGCTTGCGGCCAAGAACTCAGTGGCGTGTGATTTTTCTGGGGAATTTGCAGAATTTGCAAATGTAGAACGTGAGAATCATCCAAGTATTATCAAGGTAAATTAAACTCAATTATTGATCTGGTTGGGACATGTACAAAATTACAAAGTAATCCCAGGAATCTCTAGAAAAGTTTTCCAGCTAGAGGGGTACTCATATGTAATTTGCAGAAGGGCTCATTAATTTAGATAATCTCTTATTTTAGGTTATATTGGAGAACAAGGAGGGTCTTCCAGATGGGGTGCCACATTTGGTCTATATATCTAGGGAGAAGCGGGTGCCATGAATGTCTTGGTAAGATCTTTTTGTGCCAAGTTTGGTTGCAATGATTGGGGGATAACTCTTATTATTCTTTCAGTATTGAGGGCAATCTCTACAACTTATTTTTTCACTAGAGGCAATTTGCAACATTTATTTTTTCTAAAAGAGCAAGCCGAACTTATTTATGCCAAAGAAGTTTATAAGATTAAAGGTTTTTAGTTGTTACAAAATTATATATCCTTTATTATCAATGTCATAAAACTAATTATAATCCTCTCTTAATTTTTATCATATATAGGCGAGAGTCTCTGGATTGATGACAAATGCTCCCTATATGCTTAATGTGGATTGCGATATGTTTGTTAACAACCCAAAAGTTGTTCTTCATGCAATGTGCCTGTTACTAGATCCCAATAGTGAAAAGGAATTCGCGTTTGCTCAATTCCCACAAGTGCTCTATGACAGATTAAAGGATGACCCCTATGGCAACCAAATGATGGTTTTCTTTGAAGTGAGTCAAATTTAAATCTTTCCTTAGAAATAAGTCTTCTCTTTTAATTACCTTTTTCGCTTTTTTGTGTATTCTATAATTAAATAACATGACAATCAGATCAAGTTATACTCACTAATTGGTCAAGTAATTAATTGATTTTATTTTGTTTATGTACATAGTATATGGTACGTGGAATACTAGGAATTCAAGGAGTGTTTTACAACGGAACAGGTTGTTTCCACAGACGGAAAATTATATATGGTTTATCCCCAGATAATGTAGATTCGGTTGATGGTAAGCAATTAACTTTGATTTTTAAGTTATGAAAAAAATATTCTCCAATTTTATATTTTCATGACACCCTATCTCAATTTCTTTTTTGTAAAGTCTAGGGTGTAAATATTTATATATTCCAAAATGTTGATGTGGCTATCCCAATCAATCCTTCATTTTTGTTTTCTTTTATTTCTATAAGGGCTAATCCAATGATTGGTTGTGACTATCACCTTAACATTATGAGATAATTGTAAAATAAAAATGTTGTTTCTAGCATTATTTAACACATAACTCAAGCTCAAATTTAATTCGAATTTGATTTATTTATTAGAAGAACTTAGTTTGAATAAAAATTTATGCTCATTTATTCGAACTCATATAAGTGTGGCTTGACTCGTATACATTTTAGTTTCCTGAACTATTACTCACTTTGTGCTTATACCATCAAGGCTCCAAACTTTTAAAAGTAGCATTATGACCTCTCATACTACCACTGTGTGTCAAATTACGCACTTTTACATTTTTCTGCCCCAAAATACCCTCAAATTTCTTATAAAATAACAATTTGAAAAAATTTAAATTAATAAAACATTTAAACTAAAAACAAAAACAAAAAAACACCAAAAAGAGGCGGCCATTTTCCTATTAGCCCCCTTAATTTTTGTTTTCAAATTGTTATTATTATTATTATTTTTATTTTATTTATTAATAAATTCAAGGGTATTATGGGGAGAAAAATGTAAAAGTGCCTAATTTAACACGCAATGGTAGTATGTAGGGTTTGGAGCTCACTTTTTAAAGTTTGGAGCCTTGGAGACTTAATTGAAAAATGAGTAATAGTTCAAGGGGCTAAAATATATTTTTTTCTTAATTTTTAACATTATTACAAGAATATTTTAACTATTTAAAACGATGAAGAGTAAATCCTCTTCCTAATGTAATAAATATAGCTTTGATTATTGTGATCACTTATCATATTTGCATAGATTTAGTTATTTTAATTTATAGATAAGGTCATAAAACATAACATAATATACTAGTATTTTGTGCTTTTTTATTTGTTCAGAAAAATTGGCAGAGGAAATCCTTTCAAAATTTGGGAGTTCAAAGAAGTTGATCAAATCAGCTGCTCATGCTTTGGAAGGGAAGACAAATTTGGCTGACAATCTTTGGGACTCTATTGAAGCAGCACACAGAGTCACTAGTTGCGAGTACGAATATGGTACTAGTTGGGGTACAAAGGTTAGTGATGAAAATTATGAAAAATATAACTCGTTTTTTCCATTTAATTCATATATATATAAACACACACGTCTTTTTTTTTTTTTTTGTGCATAATATTAGTTTTTCATATTATATTATTAGACTTTACAATCATTTTCTAGTATAATTAATTATTATAATATGATTGTGGTTGTCCCATTTTAGTTGGGTTGGAGATATGGATCAATGACAGAAGATGTCTTAACGGGACTATCAATCCATAGAAGGGGTTGGAGGTCAGTCTATTGCACACCTGACCCACCAGCCTTTCTAGGGTGTGGTTCTGGTGGTGGTTCTTCCGTAATGACCCAACAGAAGAGGTGGGCCACTGGCCTACTTGAAATTATGTTAAGCAAAAACTGTCCCATATTTGCCACCCTCTTCGGGAAGCTCCAATTTAGGCAGTGCTTGGTCTATTTGTACATGTTCTTGTGGGGGCTATGCAGCATTCCTGAGCTATGCTATGCTACTCTTCCAGCGTATTGTATCATCACCAACTCCTCCTTCTTGCCAAAGGTGAGGTGAAGCTCATGAACAATAACGTATTCAAAATCTATTTCATTGATATATTATTCATTGTAATAGCTTATAATATGCGTTTGTAGGTCCAAGAACCAGCATTCTATGTACTAGTAGCTTTCTTTGTCATTTACAACCTATACACTTTATCTGAGTACCTACGAACTGGCCAATCAATCCGAGCTTGGTGGAATAACCAAAGAATGTCAAGAATTATCAGCATGAATGCATGCTTCTTCGGATTTTTGAGTGTCATGCTCAAGCTCTTAGGAATATCAGAGACGGTCTTTGAGGTGACAAAAAAAGACCAATCTAGTGATGTTGCAAATGATGATAATGCTGGTAGGTTCACCTTCGACAAGTCCCCAATTTTTGTGCCAGGCACAACCATTTTGCTGCTACACTTGACTGCACTCATTGTCATCTTCATGAAGTTGCAACCACCGGCTCATGATGGGCATGGGTCAGGGCTAGGAGAGGTGTTGTGTAGTGTGTGGTTGGTGCTATGCTTCTGGCCATTTTTGAAAGGGCTGTCTGGGAAAGGGAAGCATGGGATCCCCATGTCCACCATATGCAAGTCAGTTGCTTTGGCATTAATTTTTCTGCAATTGTGTAGAAAGACCACCATTCATTGAGCCCTTGTTCTCCCCTCTAGGAGTAACTCATGTTTAACCTCCTATGATATTATGCATATTTTATTGTTTAAGTCGTACATATAAAGGATGATTAGTTGTTTGTCAAGAAAAAACATGTGATTTTTCAAATGAGTTGCTTTTATGGAAAATGAATCGTGCATGGGAGCATTAGAATTGTATCTTGGGATTTATGTGCCAGATTAAACAGTTGTTAACCGCTTATAATATAATATTTTTGATCAATGCATGTATAGTATATTTAAATATTTTAGGACTTCTGTGATGTGTAGGAGCTACGATTATTGCAGGAAAATAGGATTTAGAAGTGATTTTTAAGGTACATATAACTATGAGAAACAAACGTTTGAACCTCAAAGAACAAACTTTCAATAATACCATGAAATAGATAATTAGATTTTGCCAAATTGTAGGGTGGGAAATTTGCTTCAATGAAGATGTTGAGCGAATGGTTGACATTGTCATGTTTGCTTAGATAAATGTTAGTTGTTAACGTTATAAAATTATCACTACAGAAAAACTTTTCTTCTTTTTTTTTTTTTTTGGACCGTTAGTGACGATTCAAGACCATTGACACGTTACTAACGGATGGTATCATGTGTGATGGGTTAGCAAATTGGAAGTTACTAATGGGACTTTAGTAACGTGTCAATTTTTAACACGTTACCAAATAGTAACGTGTTAGATATTGACAAGTTACTAAAAAATATGGTAACGTGTCAAAACGTGTTAGATATTGACAAGTTACTAAAAAATATGGTAACGTGTCAATTTAAAATAATAATTTAAAAAAAAAATGTCAATAATGCTTGACAAGACCAGAGAATTGAAGTCAAAATAACTAATAAGTTGATTCATCTTTCAATGATGTTTCTAGCGGTACTTGTAGAAGTGAAGAAATTTCTGCTTTATAGTTTGCAACTTAATGCATACGCACCATAAAAATCATTTGAGAAACTCTTAGTCCGTGTTCTCTTCATTAGTGGCTGCAAACAACTCCTGCAGGCGGGCACTCTTTGACAGTAGATGAAACTGCACCAGATATTTCAGATTTGGTATCAAAACATATAAATAATCACACAACATATTGACATGCATTGTCATGAATGCAAATGAGCAGATTTGAGCCAAGTTTGCCCAATTCTGCTTGATTTCATCATTGAGATTGCAAAGTAGATCCCAAGACCGGGTTGTTCCTGCTAGAGATAGTAATAATAAGTTAAAGCTAGTGCCAAAAAATACCTCTGACAGAGTTTTTCATTGCATGTTTTGATAATAATATCCAGAACCACCCCTCGGCTTGGGAGGCCCCAGCCCCCCACACCCCCCCCCCCCNAGAAACATTCTAGTTCCGCCCCTGACTGTATCCATCATTTCCTTTTTAGTCACTTTTTATTATTATTATAATCAATTAAGTTATAAGGCAGTCATTAGCAACATGGATTTTATTATCATTTTTGTGACATCCTAGAATGTTAAGTCTCGCATTGGGTGGGTGAAATGACGGAGGTATTTTATGTGTGCTAAGTCCTATATTGATTCATTGCTAAGTGATATTTGGCTTTACAATTAATACCAAAGAGCTCCAATTAAAACTCTAACTAATCCTTTTGGAATAGTGGCGCAAATATGGCTAATGTTTTTTCTTGAGTCATGACTTTTCTAATAATCTCTATCTATAAATAAATTATATATACAGTATTTTCAATACACAAACAAGCTGAGTACATAACTTGGAGTTAAAAGGACTGCTCCATGAGCATGTCAGAACTCAGAGTTTGCAAGCTGAGCTAGATTAAATAATTGTCACTTTATATTTTAGAATTAGTTAAGTACCTTTTTGTATATAAGCAACCAAGCATGCACTTTGTCTAGAGAAGGAAAGGGAAAAGACTTGAAAGATAATAATAACAGAAGCAGCCACAGCAGAATAATTTCATAAGGATCAGCCAATCTAAATACAAAATAGATTAAATAAGATAGGTAATTAGTTAGGGTGCCTTCTATGCATCTTGAAGTCCTACATAGCAGCTCAGCCAAAAAAATCCTACATAGCTAAAAGAAATTATCTTCATTACATACAAAAGTACTCGATTAAAGAATATTGTACCTTATGAAGATAGAAATTTACATCCCCTACAATAGGAACAATGTCTGTTCGCAAATCACTTCACACATCCTACACATTGATTCAAGTTACTGAGAATGCTATAAATACATAAAAAGAAATGTCAAATATAAGCAAGCTATTGTGATAAGCAATGAAGAATATCTGAAATTCATAGACAATCCTTTTTAGACCATCTTTATATGTTCCCTACATGTATAATTTCACTAATAAGCTAGATAATAATAACTTAATTTGGAATTCTATGCAGTTCCATGTAAAATTAATCTCAAGGTCTAGTTCTTGCCAAGCATGTCATTGCTTTAAAATTGAATATGTAATAAACCATGTTAGTCGATGAATGAATATATAAGCTACAAGAATAATTTCGTCTATTTACCATCCTTGAACCGTTTGAAAGTCAATACCCTTATTCAATTTCAATTGAAGACATTCTACTACATGTGCACCTCTTAAATGACCAGGCAACCATTAAACTAGTAGAGCTAGAATCTACTTCACCATAGGTAACATTCCAAAACAGATCCAATACCAAGATGTTGCAAGTCATTAATCATAAAGGGATTGGAAGTCAGAGTGAAACTTCAAATGCCTGCAAATAAGAGATATTGCTACGCAAGTGTAGTTTCAAATACACCAAGCTTCAAGTTACCTACAATAAATAAAAACTCAACAACATGATAAAAAATGAGGTCTAAACCTCTCTTTCAAGAACAATCTTCTTCTTCTTCTTTTTTTTTTTTTTTTTTTGTGTCTATGAGTTTCATCACACGAGCAAGCTGAGATGCTGCTTTTCAAGGCTAATAAAGTGGCATTTCTGATCATACAACTAAAGCATGATTCCAAACCCTGCTCCAAATTACAGTTTATATTGATTATAACTTTATGAGCACTGTGATACAATCTATATTAATTCATTCTAGAAACAATTTCTACACTTCATATGAGAGTATGGCAAAAGTAAATGTAATAAAAAAAAGAAAAGAAAAGAACCAAGTAATTCGTCTAGGTTCTAAAGGTAGACAAAGACATCAAAAAACACCCCAAAGCCAAAATAGTACATTTATCAAGAATGAGAAAGAATCATATGTTTATGCACCTGGACCCCTCGCTTAGCTTTTGCTTATAGTAATGCATCAAGCTGAGAGGAAGGATGACTACGAAAAGGATGTCTTAAATACAGTTCTGGGCAAAGCCACCACCCAGTAATGAATATCTGCATACAATTTTCAGTCTTTCAGTCAAAAGGAATAGACACTAGCATGAATTTGAAATTATATATCAAGCCACAATCTTATAAATTTGAAATTGGCCTCCAGCAGGTTCAATTGCTTATACCATCTAGTTCTCTGGCAGAAGAAAGTTCAAAGGCTTGGCCCACTTGGGATATAGATTACCAATGGTTGTAAGTCCTCATGTCTTAGGGTTTAGGTTTACTTCAAAACGATGTAAATTTGTGAAGAGTAGAGAATTCTGTTTTTACTATTTGGCTATGAACACCACAACAGTATCCACACCGAACGCAATAATCAAAAAACCAAGGCTGCATCTGCTGCTAGTAAATTGGGTCCCCAAAATAAAATCCGATATCAACAAACACACAAACTCAAATCATGAAATTATCAAAAAATTAAAACAACAGCCACCATTAGCGTAGACCCAATAATCCTCAAATTTCATGTACTCTAGGGGCTTCTACAAAAAACAAACAGGGGCTTCTACAATTTTTCATCCCCAAATCCAAAATTAGCAAAATACTCTCAAATCATCCAATAGGTATGCCAACATGAAGCGTAAATTTCAGAAATATGCACCAAGATTCGAAATTAAACCAAAGCATGAGAAAACAGGGTTCCGAAGAGAGAATTTTGGACAGTAACGAAAAGAGAGAAGTCGAATAGGAAGAAAATTTACCTGAAGCTCTTCTTTCTTCCTTTCTCTGCAACTAGAGAAAGACAAATGTTCATGAGTGAGAGAGAAAAAGAGATATATATCATATCACAGACCAAAAGTCAGATCTGAGAGTGATGTAAAAAAATTGAATAAAACCTAAAAGAAAACGTGGCTGTGCGAGAAAGAGGGACGAGAGCGAGAAAGAGAGAGCGACGGAGGAGAGAGTGAGTGAGAGAGAAACCAACGGAGAAAGCCAGACGGCCGGCGACGGGAGGGGATGAGAGAAAAAAACGAGGGGGAAAGACAAAAAAAGAGGGGGAAGCTAGTAAGCTACAGAGAGAGAAAATAAAAAAAAGGGAAACTTCATATACCCCCTAAACTTCTACCGATTCACACAAAACCCCCCGATACGAAAAAACTCTCACTTACCCTTCCTAATCTTCCATTTTCTCTCGCTTAGGACCCTTCAAGGGTATAATGGGTATATAAATATATATATATGCCCATTATACTCTCCACTCCAAAACTACGCTGATTTGGGCTTGTCCAAAACGACGCCGTTTTGGGCAAAACGGCGTAGTTTTGCAAATTTTAGGATTTTTTTTTTTTTTTTGAAAAAAAGAAGGAAATTGAAAAAAAAAAAAAAAAA
>CM017326.1:1995913-2009820 GCA_006937295.1 Carpinus fangiana | reverse complement strand
AAAAAAAAAAAAAAAAAAAAAGAAAAAAAGCAAACAAAAGCTAACGTGGGAAAACATCACACGTTAGCTTTTGTTTTTTGTTTTGTTTTTTTTAATTTTTCCATTTACTAACGTGTGAATAGTACCACGTTAGTAAATGGTAACGTTCTACATGTATGACACGTTAGGAAATTTCCATTTCTAACTGTCACTTTACCAACGTGTTTAATACGTTAGAAACAGTATGTACGGCCCATTTACTAACGTGTCAGATACCTTAAAACGTTAGTAAATGAGCGTTACTAAATATTATGTTTTTTGTAGTGCATACATTCTACTGCGGGCATCAAGTGAAACATAAGCATATATATGGGCATATTTAAGTAAGAAATTGTACAAAAACATCATATGCATCTAGTTGTATCTCTAGCATATGCATACAGAAACTTCTACTATGAAATCCCTATTAAATCACATCATATAAACATCAACATAAACTATGCTGTATATATATGCACGCTTTTCATGCATGTATTTCATTCATTTTCATTTTTTTTCTCATGTCACTCTCAGAATTGGTTCCCAACAGCTATTTAGGATTTCCTTCGCTTATCATACATATCATCGTGAGGGAATAGTCCCTAATAAGTTAAATCTTAAAAAAAAAAAATAAAAAAACAAAAAAGAATGGGTGGCTGTGGGGGAGCGAAACACCTTTGCAGGTGGTGGTGGGGTTGCTAATGATATAGCAGCACTCTTGGAGAGGTGATTAAGCCTTGTTTGTTAACCTACCACACATTTCCCTAACTACATTACAACACATTTCCCCACATTTTATCACATTATCCATTTCATTTTTTTCAAAAAAAAAAATATATATAAAATCATTCACTTTTTATATCATATCATTTACTATTCAAATAAAAAAATCACTACAAAACAAAAATTTTCATTTTTCAATACCACTTTTTTATTTTCCTATATCAATCATTTATTTATTTATTTATTTTATCTTTTTCTTTAATACATGAACAATACCCAACAGTGCTACCCTCGTGGAATGTGGTGTTTTTTAACAAACACCACCTAATTCATTGAAGACTCCAACCCCGCAGAGGTGGCTCACAAGTAGAATATAAATCATTTATTTGAAATGAGTTGCCTATATTAAAGGTCGTGTGCACTACCTTTAATATAGGCACAAAGATAAACCCTCTCTCATCCTTTTTCAACTTAATTTAAAAAATAATAATAATAAAAAAAAAATCAACTATTGAATTTGTAGAACTCATGTAAGTGAAGGTGTGGATCCCACAGATCCAATGATTAATTTTCAAAAATGGAGGGATGGAGAATACTAAATATCATTTTTCTTGCACAAATTACAACTAGGTATTGTAATAGAAGTACCGATAGAGGTCACTCTTATGTATCTCTTGTATCCATCTAAAATTGATATAATTTTTAAAATCATCATTCAATTTGTAATAAATAAATATTGAATTTTGACCCAATTATGATTTTAAAAACCATATCAATTTTGGTAGATATAAAGAAGACACAATGGTAACATGCATTTATATATCATTACTCTTGTACCTAATCGATTCCAATTGATAATTATAAAAGGACATCATCTTTTAGTCTATTGAAGTTCCCATGTCTATCGCTAAAGCATCCTATATTCTCCCTCGTGTTTAAGACCAACAATTAAAAATAATATCATGAACTTAGATATAGTCAACATAATTCAACTCTTCCTTCGGATATGTCATGCGAACCTTATCTATGAAATTACGTTGTCCAGATTCACAATATTCTTGTCGTTTAAGTACGTTACTCAATTGGCAACTGTAAAGGATGTGGGTGAAGGTTGTCGTTGAAATTTCTGAATATCTGAGCAATCATCAAAAAGAAAAATAAATAAAAGGAGAGAGACAGAGGGCAAACCACAATTGAATATGCTTTTTTCTTTTTCTTTTTTTATATGTTTCTTTTGAGTAGTGTGACTGAGAAAAGTTGCCATTGTTTTCTCTAGCTCTCACGACGGAGAGGCTGCTTTCTAGAACTCAATGCGCTATCTTTCTTACGACGTCGCTTTCTGTTTTTGGCTAAGTCCACAAAAGACTGAATAGGATGTCTTTTATAGATCGAAGAAGTTAGAAGGCGCTTTGATTTGACGTATTTTCCTTAATATTACACACCCCTAGAGGTTTAAAGATTATAGAACAGACATGGCCACTCCAAGCTCTCTCCCATTATGTGAAAAAATTTCACGTACAAGCACTGCGCAGAGAGCCATTGACGTCATAATCCTCTTCCTTCTCCTTTCTCTCCTTGTTTATCGTTTCCTCTTCCTCAACGACCATGGCCTCACTTGGCTCCTCGCCTTCCTATGCGAATCATGGTTCACCTTCATTTGGGTTCTAGTCATGAACATCAAATGGAATCCTGTTGGATACAAAACATACCCGGACAACCTCTTGCCAAGGTAACACAAATGATTTTCAAACATATGCATGTTATATCAAGGTTTAATTTAGTGGAAAACTTTCATATTCATCTCCCTTGTATTCTTTGATAGGGTAACCGAGCTTCCCTCGGTAGACATGTTTGTGACAACTACGGATTCTGTGCTTGAACCTCCTATTATCACCATAAACACCATGCTCTCTTTGATGGCGGTTGATTATCCAGCTCACAAGCTAGCTTGTTATGTTTCCGATGATGGCTGCTCTCCTCTCACATTCTACTCTCTTGTCGAAGCCTCAAAGTTTGCCAAGCTTTGGGTTCCATTCTGTAAGAAGTATAATATCCAAGTGAGAGCTCCTTTTAAATACTTTTCTGATGATTCCATAACCTTTAGTGAAGGCTCTAATTGGGAGTTCCATCAAGAATGGAAAATGATCAAGGTAATCCATAACCCGAGTTAGCTTTAGTCAAAATTTGGTTATTTCTTTATTCGATAAATTCTGGTATGGGATAGGTATGAGAAATGCCCGTCACTTGTGGACAAATTTGCTGGTCTTCATAATCTGTAAAAATATTAATTAAATTTACCACCCTTTTGAGTACATATTAGAAAGAGAGTATTAAAATGTTAATTAAATTATTAAGGTATTTGAGAAAACACATGAAAAACTGTTAAAATATTGATTAGATTATTAAATTTACTATTTTTTTTATTTTATTTTTTTGATAATTTCAATTTAACATGATCTTGTGTGTGTGTATATATATATATATAGGATGAGTATGAGCTGCTTTGCCATAAAATTGAGGATGCCGCCCAAAAGTCGAGGCCATGTGATTTTACTGGGGAATTTGCAGAATTCTCAAATGTAGAACGCAAAAGCCATCCAACTATTATCAAGGTATAAAAACTCAAGATATTTTGCGTACTTAAGATTGTAAGGAAGTTGTAGTAGAAATTGCGCTCCCTCAAACATTTTCTATTTTATTGTAGGTTATTTGGGAGAACAAGGAAGGTCTTCAAGATGGATTACCGCATTTGGTGTATGTATCTAGGGAGAAGCGAGATAAGCATCCACATCATTACAAAGCAGGCGCCATGAACGTTCTAGTAAGATCATGCTATTTATAGCAAAGGATCAGTTCATAATCCATTTTGTTTTTAAGTTCTTAAGGATAACTTTTAATCCTAACGTTATTTCTTTTTCTTTTTAATTGTTTCTATCATATATAGACAAGAGTCTCCGGATTGATGTCAAATGCTCCCTATATGTTGAATGTAGACTGCGATATGTTTGTTAACAATCCAAAAGTTGTTCTTCATGCAATGTGTCTGCTTCTTGGTTCCAAGAGTGAAAAAGAAAGTGCATATGTTCAGTTTCCACAGATGTTCTATGATGGATTAAAGGATGACCCATATGGCAATCAGCTCGTGGTTTTGTTTGAAGTGGGTCAAATTTATTTAAATCTTTACTTACAAATAAGTTTTCTATTTGTCCCTTTTATTTTTTATTTATTTTTTTATATTGATCAAGTACTTTACCATATTTTGCATGTTTACAAAGTACATAATGCATGGAATGTCTGGAATTCAAGGACCTCATTACGATGGAACAAGATGTTTCCATAGACGAAAAATTATTTATGGGCTATCTCCATATACTATGGAATCAATTAATGGTAAGTGAACTAACTTTGGATTTTTTTTTTTTCTAATTATAAATGTCATTCTCAAAAATTCAATTATCTTTACTCCTTATTTCAACTAATTTTTATATCAACATGAATGATTTTTTGTTTTTGAATGACTAGTATTTTAATATTCTTTTTTGCTTTTAGAATTCGGGAGTTCAAAGGAGTTGATTGAATCAATAGCTCATGCTTTGAAAGGGAAGAAAGATCCACCTGACCATCTTTGGGACTCCATTGAAGCAGCACATCAAGTCACCAAGTGTGACTTCGAATATAGTACTAACTGGGGTACAGAACTGGTTAGTGACCCAAAAATTATGGAAAAATTATTATAATTTTTTTGTCATTCTGTCTGCTCTAGTGTGTGTGTGGTCATCTCATTTCAGTTGGGCTGGAGATATGGATCAACCACAGAGGACGTCTTAACTGGGCTAGCAATCCATAAAAGGGGTTGGAGGTCCGTCTATTGCACGCCCGATCCATCAGCCTTTTTAGGATGTGCACCCTCTGGTGGGTCTGCTGCAATGACCCAACAAAAAAGGTGGGCCACTGGCATGTTGGAAATTCTATTGAGCCAAAATTGTCCCATATTTGCCGCCCTGTTTGAGAAGCTCCAATTCAGGCAATGTTTAGCCTATTTGTGGCTGTTCTCATGGGGCATACGCTCTATTTTTGAGCTATGCTATGCTGCTCTTCCAGTGTATTGTATCATCACCAATTGTTTCTTCTTGCCAAAGGTGAGTTAAAGCTCATGATCAATAACATATTTAAGATCTATTCATCGATGTTATTCTTTTTAAAAACTTATAACGTGTTTGTAGGTTCAAGAACCAACATTCTATGTACTAGTTGCTCTCTTTGTCATTTACAACCTATACACTTTATCCGAGTACCTAGGAACTGGCCAGTCAATCCAAGCTTGGTGGAATAACCAAAGAATGGCAAGAATTACCACCATGACTGCTTGGTTTTTTGGATTTCTGAATGTCTTGTTGAAGCTCTTGAGAATATCAGAGAACGTCTTTGAAGTTACAAAAAAGGACCAATCTAGTGATGCTTCCAATGGTGATGATGCTGGGAGGTTCACCTTCGACGACTCTCCAATTTTTGTGCCTGGCACAACCATTTTGCTGCTGCACTTGACTGCACTGGTTGTGAGCTTGTTGAAGTTGCAACCACCCGCTGATCATGATAGGCATGGGTCAGGGCTAGGGGAGGTCTTGTGTAGTGTGTGGTTAGTGCTATGCTTCTGGCCATTTTTGAAAGGGCTATTTGGGAAAGAGAAGCATGGAATTCCCATATCTACCATATGCAAGTCAGCTGCATTGGCATTACTCTTTCTGCACTTGTGTAGAAAGACCACTACGGGTTGAGCCCCTGGTCAGGCAATTAGTAATAAACCAATTAAATATTTTATTGGGTACTATCACTCTTTTCATATAAAAAATTGAGAAAAATGTAAAATTAGTCCTTTTAGTTTATTTGATTTACAATTAACTCTCAATGATATCAAAATGAAAATGAACTTATATGTCTCTTAGATATGCCAAAAAATAGTTTAGTTCTTGCAATGAAATTATGTTAAAACATTTGATGAATTTTGTAAGGTGTCATGTCAATGCTAATAAAATGGTGACACGTCTCAATCTTAGCAAAAATAAAATATAAATATATAAAAATAAAAAACTGAAAAATTCAAAACTTCAAAACGTAAAAAAAAAAACAAAAAAACAAAAAAACAAAATTAACCTTTTTTTTTTAAAAAAAAAAATAATAATAAAGGGGGAGGCATGCGAGGAGTAATGCTAGGAGTCACTCGTGTCCCTCCAAAAATGATGTAACTTTTAAAATTATTATTTAACTTGTGATTGATCACTCTTAAATTTTGATTAAGTAGTGATTTTAAAAACCACCTCATTTTTAATTATTATTTTTTTTTAAAAAAAAAAAGTACTTAAAAGGCTTAAAAATAAGACTATTGGGAACTCCATCTAAGAGCATTCTCATTTCTCACCTGTTTCTTTGTCATTTTTCCTATATTTAAAGATTAAAACTACTTTTTACTTCATTATTTATATATACTTCACAATAACTTCTCTTTATCATTCTTTAGACTAATTAAATATTATTTATTTCTCTACTTTTTTAATGATTCAAGAGAGAAAATGAGGTTTTTTTTTTTTTTTTTTTTATAAAGCGCAAGGATTGTTACATGGATTGCGCTGTCACAATCCTATACGTTGAGTTGTACTATAATGATCCTAATATTTTAGAGGTGATATAAGGAATCTAATGTGAGTGCCTTTTTTTTGTGTGTGGATATTTTGTCAAATCTTAATTTTTTTGATATAAGTCTATAAAAAACTGCTGCGAATGTTCAAAAAGAAAAAAAGGAAAGTGACATAATTCTTGCCATTTATGATGACAATTGACAACACCAATCAGATGTAGTGTTTAAAGCCGAAGTCTGGTCTAACATTTTTAGTTCAGGACATCTAGATATCACCCATTATGTCGTATGTTTCACTTTTGGCCAAGAAACAATATAAAAATAATATCTTTAATGTATATATAATTAATAAGTCAGAATTTGAATATACTAGCAATAGTAGAGGAGACATAGACTTCAAACCATTATGTCATATAATTATGTTTAACTTGCCACCAATAAACAATAAATAAAAATAATGGCATCATTTTACTGAATTCAAAAATCATATATATTAATATATATATATATATATAAACCAAATTACTCTCAGAAGTGTATTAATATTACGACATATGGCGTGAACCCTTTTTATTATAATGTTAAATCGGCTTTTTAAGAGTGAACCAGTTTTTTAAGAAAAAACTGGTCATTAATTGAATTTATTATATTTCAAAAGTTTTCTATATATAAATTATATCTAATAAATTAAGTATTATTAATGTCCAAATCAAATAAGGAAACAAATAATATAAATCAAATTATTATGTATTAATACATTTAGTCAATTTAATATGTATATTAATACATTTAGAATTCTAAAAAAAAAAGAGTCATATATATAACCGGTTTTTTCTTAAAAAATCAGTCACTAATTGCGTTAATTATATTTCTTTTCTTTTTGAAATAAGAATATTTTCTCATTGATTAAAACCTTACGGGAATGGAGTTGGAAGCTCCATCCTAACAATATCACGAGTACATTCAGGAGTGGTACATAACCACTGATGGGTTACATTATTTCTGCTAGCCCACTTTGCTAAGGCATGAGCCGCTTTATTTCCTTCTCTCCGAGTAAAAGTCATCCGCCACTGAGAAATAGCTTGAAGTTCCTTCTTAAGATTCTCCACCAACATACCTTTAGGACTCCAATCATTCTCTAGTGGGTTAACGTCATCTATTACAGTCTTCGTGTCACCCTAAAAATGGACCCATTGGAAACCCAAAGATTTACACATTTGGACCGCCATAAGAGCCGCACCAGCCTCAGCCAGTGTTAATTATATTTCAATATAATGCACATGTCATTAATTAACGTCATTAACTGTGTTGACTATATTATAATTCATGTATTCTTGTTGTTAATTTTTTTTTTTTTTTAATATTCCTTTTAAATCATATATACATATAGGAACAAAGATTTATTATTATTTTTTTAAAAAAAAGACGAAAACGTCATATATTATCATAAATCAGTGAGATAGAGCAATTTGCTCTACTCGAGTAATCTACGAGATACAGTCGGGACATTCATCCCTCCATTGTCTCTCTAAGCCCAGACGGGCTGCTAGCTTTGCAAGATTATGAGCAACATAATCCCCCTCGCGCCCAACATATATAATCTCACAAAACAAAAACTCATTTTTCAGAAGGCGTGCATCCTCAATAATATGGCCACTCTTGCTCCAATCCGCCTCATCTGAATTCAGGGCCTTCACCACATTTGTCGCATCTCCTTCCAGTTGGATCTTAGAGAGCCCCAATTCCCTGCATAACATCAGTGTTTGCACCGCAGCTAAGGCCTCCGCTATGCCAGGATCAAATCTACCTCGTTGGATTCCACATTGGGCTGCCTTCACATTCCCCTCTTGGTCCCGTATCACACTGCCGAGGCCAATTCTGTCGTTTTGAGCATTTAGTGCAGCATCCCAATTAGCTTTGAAGACCCCTTTTGGGGGAGCTTGCCATTTGAGACTCATCCTATTGCCAGCTGATTCCTTCGCCCGCTCCTCCCTACTGCATGTTGCATTGTATTCGGCAATGGAGTTATTAGCTTGTTGCACTAGCGTATCAAGATGGGCAAAAAGACCCTTATGAACATACTTATTCCTCCTCAGCCAAATGAGTCTTGCCAAAACTACAAAAAGCCTCACATTAGCTTCCTGCCGAGTTCTCGCAATCTCTTCAATCAACCTTAAAAAACTTTGCCCAATGAGTGACAGTTTTTGGAACGGTTTGCATGCCCCCCACACATCCGTAGTTGAAGGACATTCCCATAAAATGTGACTCACAGACTCAACCTCAATTCCACATAAAGGGCAGAATGGGTCACTTACAATTTTCCTCATTAAATTCTCCCGTGTAGGGAGTATATCATGGCATGCCCTCCAAACAAAATGCTTCTCCGTATTGGGCCCTTTTAATCTCCATATTGTCTTCCAAATGGCACTGTTATATAAACCGTTTGAGCTCCCTGCCTTCATATATACTCCAAGTTCTCCTTTGCCAAGTGATACCCGCTTTTGACCAAGAAAATCCCGTTAGTTGTCCCCCTCCATATCATTCGGTCTTCCTGGCTCGTGCAACTCAGTGGGATTTCTTTTATGGCCCTCGCCTCCTCTTCATGAAAGCATTCATCAATCACATTATGATCCCACCATCTCGTGTCTTTATCTATGAGCATACTCACTTTTGCAATTATTGGCATTTGAATATTAATAGCCGGGTAGCTTCTTAGGATAGGGCCTCAATTGTCGCCCCAAATTCGAACTTTATCCCCATTACCAATTCTTCATACCAGTCCGCTTGTAATTAAATCCTTAGCGCTACTTATGCTTCGCCATGCAAAAGAAGGCTTACTCCCCAAACTGGCGTCAACCACCGTGCCCTGTGGAAAATATTTTGCTTTCATGATTCCACCAACCAAACTATTTGGATTGTGCCATAGGCGCCATAATTGCTTTGCTAAGAGGGCCTTGTTAAAACAGTGGAAATCTCTAAATCCCATTCCTCCCTTCGCTTTAGGCACCCCATACGACTCCAACTCATCCACAGAATATCGGATTTTTTCTTTTGATGGCTCTACCAAAACTTCTGCATAAGTGAATTTATTTTTGAGCATAACGCTTTTGGCATTTGAAAAAATACTCATGTTGTATGTTGGGATCGCTTGAATCACAGCTTTCAATAATATCTCCTTCCCTGCCTGTGATAAAAATTTGAGCTTCCAATCTTGAAGCTTTTTCTCAATCCGATCAACTATGCTCTTGAACTCCTTCACGTGCGACTTTCCAACCAAAGCTGAGAGGCCCAGATAAGTGTCATATCTCTGTGATTTCGAGATAGCAGCTGCTTTAAGAATAGAACCACGGTCCTCCATTGAGGTATTGCGACTAAAATAAATCGCCGTCTTGCTTGTATTTAATTTTTGACCCGATGCTCGTTCATATATTTTCAGAATGCTGCCCAGCCTGTTCCAATGACTTAAATCAGCTCTGCAAAATAACAAACTATCATCAGCAAAAAATAAATGGTTCAGTCGTGGCCCCTTCTTGGATGTAGGGGCTCCCCTCAATGTGCCCCTCCGGTCAGCATGGGAAAGCATGGAACTAAGAGCCTCCGCACAAAGGATGAAGAGATATGGCGAGATGGGATCTCCCTGTCGTATTCCTCGTGAAGGAATAATTTTCCTAGTAGGAACTCCATTAACAAGGATCGAAAACTGGGCTGTACTAACACACATCAGCATCAGATTTATCCATTGGCACTCAAAACCCAGTTTTCCCATGACAGCTTCCAAGAAACTCCATTCCACCCGATCATACGCCTTACTCATATCTATCTTTACTGCAATGAAACCTGTTTTACCATACATTTTGGAGTGCATGGTGTGTAGAGTTTCATAAGCCGTAAGGATATTGTCCGTTATCAGTCTCCCCGGAATAAAAGCGCTTTGGTAAGGCGAAATAATGTGGGGTAGAATCTTTTTAAGCCTATTACAATTACCTTCAAGATAATCTTGTACAACACATTGCACAAGCTTATAGGCCTAAAATCCGTAACACTGGTGGGGTGGTTTTTAATTTTTGGAACAAGAGCAATATACGTGGAATTTAATTCTTTATTGAGAACTCCCGAATTCAAAGAAAATAATACAGCCTTACAAACCTTCGTACCGACAATTGCCCAATTTTTTTGGAAAAAATAAGCATCAAAGCCATCTGGTCCCGGTGCTTTCATCGGCGCCATTTGGTGAATTGCCGTACACACCTCCATCTCCGTAAAAGGCCGTAATAATTCTGTATTCATCTCCACTGTTACTTTTCTCTCCACATGCTCCAAACAAATTCCCACCTGGTCTGTACCATCCGATGTAAACAAAGAACTGAAATAGTCCACAAACGCCCTTCCAATGTCGTCTGGCTCCTCCCATCTTTTTCCGTCTACATCATAAACTGCACGGATAAAATTTGCCTTCCGTCGTTGGTTGGCGCAAGCGTGGAAAAACTTTGTATTTTTGTCACCATGTTGTAGCCAAATTATTTTTGCCCTTTGCTTCCACCTCACCTCTTCTTGTTCCAAAAGTTGATGCACATTCTGTTTTAGATTTTTTATTGCTGCCAAGTTCGGAACTCCATCAACATTTTGGATAACTCCCATCTCTTTACACTGCTCTTTTATGGCCACCTCGGTGCTATCTTGTTTTGTTTTTTTCTGCCATTTTTTTAATGCTTGTCTACAACAACCCAGCCGGCCCCTTATGCTTTTCCATGGATCTATACTTTCCCTCTTCTTCACCCAGACTTTTTTAATTATCTTGGTGTAATGTTCCTTCTGCGCCCATCTTGCCTCATGACGAAAGCAGACCATACGCTGGCTTTTGATGTCTTCCTTCAAAGTCACGTAGACGAGACAATGGTTCGAGCTCAATGCCTCTTCCACACAAATATCAACATAGGGAAAAATTGCACACCATTCTTCATTTGCTACCACCCTATCAAGCCTTTCTTTTATGAACTCTTCCCCCTCTCGGCCATTGTTACATGTAAATTTTTGGCCTTGAAAACCTAAGTTCATTAGTCTACAATCATCCAAAGTTGTTTGAAAAGCCTCCATTAACCGTAGAGGAGACGGAGCATATTTCCAAGTCCTAGACTGTGGAAGACGACCGGCGACTAGGTAGTAACGATTACCGTATTGTGATCCTTATGGAGGAAGATTTGTCAAGAATGTGGGGGAACCTTTCCCTGACGGAGGCGGAGGACGAAGAGATGGAGATTCGAAGTGGTGCAATGAAAGGAATGGTGCAGAGGGGCAGTTCGTGCCTTGTGGGGAAGATGATCTCGGATCGTTTCTTCAGCAATGAGGTGGTGAAAACTTTTTTCATTAGAGGTCTGAAACCAGAGGGTCGAGTTACGTTCAAAGTAGTGGGCGAGAACGTTTTTCTTATAGAGTTTGAATATGAATGGGAGAAAGCTAGAGCTCTCGAGTGGAGACCTTGGGTATTCAATGGGAATCTCTTCTCAGTGGAGAATTTTGATGGTATGATGCAACTTGCATCAATTGATTTTGAGAAGGTTGATTTATGGGTTCGTATCCTCAACCTACCACTAGCTTGTATGAATTCTGAAATTGGCGCCATGATTGGATCGGCTATAGGACAAGTAGTGGAGGTTGAAACGGATGAAGACGGCGTGGGGTGGGGTAAATTTCTCCGCGTCAAAACACGGGTGGATTTGACAAAACCTTTGATGCGTGGAAGGAGGTTGAAAGTGCAGGGGGTAGCTATGTGGGTTGATTTTCAATATGAGCGACTACCACATTTCTATTTCTGTTGTGGAGTAGTTAAACATGGTGCGTCGAGATGCATGAAAAAAACACAGGGAGGTGGAACGGAGTATGGAACTTGGATGAGAACCCCACTGCCCAGAAAACGTTTTGAGAGTGGAATTACGTGGAAAAAGGGGAGAGAGGAAGCAGGTCAGTTTCACCATGGAATGGGTTCGACTAGTAGTAATTCCGGTGGAAATTACGCTAGGCGACTAGCTAGGGGGTGGACACGGCAAGTGGGGAGTCACCAGCGTCGACAACACCTCCAGTGGAGGTATCACGGGCTGAAGCGCCGGCCATGGGTTCTTTCCATGTGGATGCAGATCACGGTGCAACTGAAAAGGAAGGTAACGATCATGCATTTATTTTTGATGAGGAAAATCTGGATTTGACCGGGATTCATAGAGGAGGCTGTAACTCTCCTAAGAAGGGTGTGACTCATGCAGTTAATGGGATTTCAAATGAGAAGAATTTGTGGGGATCGGCTGGGACTGGAATGAGGGCGAAAATGGGGGAGAAATTACGGGATTTGACTAGGGAGAGACAGAAGGCGCAAAATAGGGGTAATGGAATGCATGACTTGATGAGTGAGGGGGGAACGTACAGTCTGGGAAAGGAAATAGCGTGAATTAGGGAAATGATGTGCGTGATGGGAAGGGAAAGAAAACAAACCTGAGGCAAGCAGGACCTAGCGTGTTCAATTTCGGCAGTGAAGGCAATTTGAAAGTCAACAGAGGGAGGCAAGCTTTATGGGAAAAAATAATATGTGTGGCCCATGCCCGGGGCCCATTCTGGCAGAAGTGGAAAAAAAAATGGCACACACATCTTTAGGAGGAGGCCCAGGCCAAGCCCAAAGAGCCAACACCCAGCAGAATGCAACTTGGAGAAGGAAAACACGCGTGGTGCAGAACCAATCCAACAATGGCTCTAATCTGGAATTCTTGGGCAAAAGGAAAGTGGGTAAGAATGCAAATGAGGAGACGATGGGGAAAAGATTTATTATTATTATTATTATTATTATTGAAAGAGTTCCTTTTAACTTATAATGAAAATTGTGTTTAAATTTTAAAATTAAAGTAAAAATTAAATTAAATTAGTGCAATTAATGGCGTTTAATTATATTCCAAGAGTTTTTCATATATAAATTATTTCATAAATTAAGCATTATCAATACCCAAATCAAATAAGGAAACAAATAATATACATCAAATCATATATATCATATATAATAGCCGAAACCTTCTTTGGAATTGCCTTCAAATTGCGACATGTGGCATAAACTTTTTTTTTTTTTTAAAAAAAAAAAAGACTAAACCCATTTTTTAACTCATTATTTTAAAGGGAAAGTCCACAAACCTCCCTCAAACTACCACCAAATTGACAATGTCCCCCACAAACTTTCAATTATGACAATCTCCCCACCAAACTACCAAAACATTGTCAATGTTCCCCCAATGACGAAACTACCCTCAATAAAAAAATATTAAAACTTCTAGAAAAAAAAACATAAAACTAAAAAAAAAATTAAAAAAATCCAAAGGGTGGAAAATTAAAAATTAAAAAAACAAATCCTTTGTATAAGAAAAAAATGAAAAAATTTCAATTTTTTTTTTAATAAAAGTTGATTTTTTGTTTTGTTTTATAACTTTTTTAAATAAAAATTTCTGTTTTTTAAAAAAATAACAATTTCCGTGTAAGAAAATAAAAATTTTCGTTTTCTAAAAAA
>CM017326.1:1856422-1994862 GCA_006937295.1 Carpinus fangiana | reverse complement strand
CTAATTAAACACTGAAAGGACATTTCGGGGAGTTTTAACCTCTCAAATTTAAAATATAGTATACTGTATAATATGAAATAATACTTAAAATACTTTATTATTGATCATAGAAAAATAATAGGCTTCACCTTACAAAATGAGACCATTCTGGTCTGGCCAGGAAGCTTCCAGGAACGAATAGTATTCTTATAAGTTATAACTAGTCACACCAAGCGGCGGCTTTCTCTCTCTCTCACCATGTCGCTCTGTGTCAGCTAAAAACAAAGGAATTCAAGTATGTTGACATTGTTGATTGTTGAGAAAGAATTTGCAGCTTGGCCACGTGACTTGATCAGAATATGTGACTTGATCACCACACAACAGAACTTCATGTTGACACGTGCTGGTAGGTAGAACACGTGTGAGTCAGAGGACTCTACACAGCAACTCGATCGCTCTAGTACTATAAATGAATAAACGAACAGACATTCTCTTTTATCTCTTTCTTAATTCCGATCCTCCATGGCCAGTACTCCGACCACTCTTCCTTTATGTGAAAAAATTACTAGGAAAAACACTGCACAAAGAGCCATTGATGTCATAATCCTCTTCCTTCTCCTTTCTCTCCTTGTTTATCGTTTCCTCTTGCTCAAAGACCATGGCCTCACTTGGCTGCTTGCCTTCCTATGCGAGTCATGGTTCACCTTCACTTGGGTTCTAGTCGTGAGCATCAAATGGAATCCTGTTGAATACAAAACATACCCGGACAACCTCCTGCCGAGGTAACAGATCGAAATGTTTTTAAAGCATGTTTATGTAAAGGTTTTAGTGGAAAACTTTCATATTCATCTGATCCCTTTTACTTATTATATATTATTCTTTGGTAGGGTAACCGAGTTTCCCTCGGTGGATATGTTTGTGACAACCGTGGATTCGATGCTTGAACCTCCTATTATCATCATAAATACCGTGCTCTCTTTGTTGGCAGTTGATTATCCAGCTCACAAGCTTGCTTGCTATGTTTCCGATGATGGCTGCTCTCCTTTCACCTTTTACTCTCTTGTCGAGGCTTCAAAGTTTGCCAAGCTTTGGGTTCCGTTCTGTAAGAAGCACAATATTCAAATCAGAACTCCTTTTAAATACTTTTCCAATGACTCTCTATCCTTCACCAATAGCTCTTGGGAGTTCCAACAAGAATGGAAATCAATCAAGGTAATCCATAACCCGATCAATAAAAGAAATTCCTGTCACTTGTGGACAAATTTGCTAGTTGAATATGAGTATTAAAATATTAATTAGATTATTAAATTTATTTATTTTTAATAATATTGATTTAACATTATCTTGTATAGGTTGAGTATGAGCAGCTTTGCCATAAAATTGAAAATGCCTCCCAAAATTCCAAGCCATGTGATTTTACTGGAGAGTTTTCAGAATTCTCAAATGTAGAACGCAATAACCATCCGACTATTATCAAGGTAAACTCAATATATTATATAGATATTTTGTTGGCCATGTACAGATTGGCAAAATAATCCCAGGACTATATATATATTGACCAATGTCTATTATATATGGGAATTTAACTTTTATATTTTGACCCTAAGCCTTTGTAGAACAAGAAAGGTATATCTTCAAAATGGATGCTACTTATGCTCTGTTTGTTTTGCCGTAAAATGATTTAAGGAAAATGTTTTACGTATTTTCGGGTGTTTGGTGTAACATAAAATAATAGTCAACGAAAAATAATTTTCTTTTGACAAAAAATTCTTATTTAATTGTAGAAAAATGGTTTACGGTTTTGAAAATCATAAACCATTTTTCGACATTAAGCATTTCATTTTAGAATCGACGGACCATGCCAAGACCTGCCCAAGACGCCGCAGGAACTTGACCGGGAACCGCTGGGCACTTGCTCGAGACCCGCCCGAGACCTACCTGGGACCTTGCCAGGACCAACCCAGGGCCTGACCAAGACTCGCCGGTGCTTGACCAAGACCTACTTGGTGGGACCCCACCTGGACCTGACCGGGACCTACCCGAGACGCGCCCAAGACCTGCTCGAGACCCCATTGAGACCTGAATGGGACCCCACCAGGATCTGCCCAGGACCCTATCAGGACCTCGTCGGGACCCACCAAGGACCTGCTCGAGACCTGACTAAGACTTGCCCAAGACCCTGCCAAGACCCGCCCAGGACCTGCCTGAGACTCACCCGAGACCCCGCTGGGACCTGCTCGGGATTCCACCTAAACTTGACTAGGTCTCGCTTGGGACCTACCCGGGACCCCTCCAGGACTTGACCAGGTTCCGCCCGAGACTTGATTGAGACCTGCCTGAGAACTGCTTGGAACTTGCCTGGGACCCTTTTGGGGCCCGTCCAAGACTCTTCCAGGACCCCGTCGGGATCTAATCGAGTCCCGCCTAAAACCTGCCTCGGACTTGACTGGGACCCGCTCGGGACCCTGTCGGGACATGACTGGGTCCCGGGCAAGTCTAGGGTGAGTCCTAGTTAAGTCCGGGGCAGGTCCTAGGCGGGACCCGGTCAAGTCCTAGGTGGGACCCGATTAGGTCTCGGGCAAGTCTAGGGTGGGTCCAAGCAAGGTCCCGGATGGGTCCCAGTCACGTCTCGAGCAAGTCCTAGGCAGGACCCGATCAGGTTTTAGTCAAGTCTAGAATGGCTCCTAGTCAAGTCCCGAGTGGGTATTTTTATATTTTATTTTTAAAATTATTGTATATTAGTATTTTTATATTGTGAATATAAAAAATATTTGTGATTTTTTGTGCGCACGCCAAATATCGAAAAATATTTTCATCGTAAAATATTTTCCTGTAAAATGATTTTCCTGAAAATATTTTACGACAGAAAATATTTTACGCCAAAATAAACGAAGCCTTAGTTTTCAAAAGGACTCGTTCAATTAGATAATTTTGTTGTGGTGTTGTTAAGGGTATTATAGCTTTTAGTACTAGATATATACCATGCATGTAGTACAATTCACAAGTTTACAAATTGAAATGTTAATCAACATTACATTTACCATGTCAATCACTAGACGATAAAGTAGCAGTATTCGTGTCACTCATTTTCATAAAATATAAACTTCCGCATACCTAAGATTGTAAGGAAGTTGTAAAAACTTTACTACCTCACACATTTTCTATTTTATTGTAGATTATATCAGAGAACAAGGAGGGCCTTCCAGATGGATTACCGCATTTGGTCTATGTATCTAGGGAGAAGCGACATAGGCATCCACATCATTACAAAGCGGGTGCCATGAACGTTCTAGTAAGATCGTACTATGTATGCAAAAGTAGTTTGGAATCTATATACATTTTTTTTTTTATTCTGGACGATAACTTTAATTAATCATAACATTATTTCTTTTTCTTTTGAATTGTTTATGTAATATATAGGCGAGAGTCTCTGGATTGATGTCAAATGCTCCATATATGCTGAATGTAGACTGTGATATGTTCGTTAACAATTCAAAAGTTGTTCTACAAGCAATGTGCCTACTGCTTGGTTCCAAGAGTGAAAAAGAAAGTGCATTTGTTCAGTTTCCACAGAAGTTCTATGATGGATTAAAGGATGACCCATATGGCAATCAACTCGTGGTTTTGTTTGAAGTGTGTAAAATAAATTTATTTAAATCCTTAACTAACAAATAAGTCTTCTATTTTTCCTTTTTTTTTTATTTATTGATCGCGTACTATATTTTGCATGTTTACAAAGTATATGACGCATGGAATGTCTGGAATTCAAGGACCTCTTTATTCAGGAATAGGATGTTTCCATAGACGAAAAATTATTTATAGGATATCTCCAGATAATGTGGAATCAGTTAATGGTAAGTAAATTAACTTTTTCTAATTATAAGAAAATGTCATTCTCAAAAATCCAATTGTCTTTACACCCTATGCAACTAATTTTTATTGTCAACATTAATGATTTTTCATTTATTTGTGACTAGTATTTTTCTTTCTCCTTTGGCAGGAAAATTGGATGAGGATAAGGTTTTAGAATTTGGGAGTTCGAAGGAGTTGATCAAATCAGCAGTTAATACTTTGAAAGGGAAGAGAGATCCACCTAACCATCTTGGGGACTCCATTAAAGAAGCACACCAAGTCGCCAGTTACGACTACGAATATAATACTAGCTGGGGTGCAAAGGTTAGTAACCAAAAGATAAGGAAACCCCAAATTGAGAGATCTTATTAACATATTTTTAGTGGCTCCATTACATGTTTCAAAGCATTTAAAAGTTGCCCGAAAGCTTCTTTAATGAGAAATACCATAATATTTTATAAATATTTTATTATATATGCTGATGTAACAAGATGTAGTAGCTTTTGATCAATCGGCCTTTGTTACAATATATATATATATATATATATATATATATCCTCGGTTGAAAAAATCTGTCTCTCTCTCTCTTATCTTTGCAATGTGATGATCAACAACAAATATGATATTCCATAACTTTGTTTTCAACTTTTGTCACATAAAAAAAAAATCATGAATTTAATTTATCTTTCACATCAAGGACAAAAGTTGGGGGGTGGGGCCAAAAAGTTGGAAAAATAAAAATATTTAATAAAAAATTGAAAAAATAAATAAAACTTTCTTTGCCATTTTTTTATTTGTGGCCCTTCAGAAACTATATTCCTGTCGTCACCCCTGTTGTTTGGACATTATAATGGCACCCTTAGCCTTTTGTAATTGTTTGTGTACATTTTTTTTTTTTTTTTACCTTTAATTTTCTTTTAGCTTGGATTGAAATGCTATTATTTTAAGAGTAATTACTACTATAAACTATATTTTTATCATATAATTATATCACAATATTAACATGGCGGCATCAAAAAAAAAAAACTTAAGATTTAATTGGGACTATTATGTCAATATTGTAAGATACTCATAAGATAAAAATTTAGTTTCTAGTATTTCTCTTAAAAAAAAGAAAAAAAAAAAAAAAAAAAGGAAACATGTCTTCTGATAAACATCGTTATTATCGTCATAATTATTATGATTTTTCTATCTTTAGGTCTACTCTCATGTTTGTAGTCATCTAATTAATTTCAGTTAGGCTGGAGATATGGGTCGACGACAGAGGATGTCTTAACTGGGCTAACAATTCATAAAAGGGGTTGGAAGTCTATCTATTGCACGCCAAACCCACCGGCCTTTTTAGGATGTGCACCCTCGGGTGGGCCAGCAGCAATGACCCAACAGAAAAGGTGGGCCACTGGCCTGCTTGAAATTTTATTGAGCAAAAATTGTCCCATATTTGCCACCATCTTTCAGAAGCTCCGATTCAGGCAGTGCTTAGCCTATTTGTGGCTCTTCTTGTGGGGCATACGCTCCATCCCTGAGCTATGTTATGCTATTCTTCCAGCATATTGTATCATCACCAATTCCTTTTTCTTACCAAAGGTGAGGTGGATCTCACGAACAATAACGTATTCAAGATCTATTTCATACATATTATTGTTTTTAACAGCTTATAACATGTGTTTGTAGGTTGAAGAACCAGCATTTTATGTACTAGTTACTCTCTTTGTTATTTATAGCCTATACACTTTATCCGAGTACTTAAGAACTGGCCAGTCAGTCCGAGCTTGGTGGAATAACCAAAGAATGGCAAGAATTACCACTATGACTGCATGGTTCTTTGGATTGCTGAGTGTCATGTTGAAGCTCTTGGGAATATCTGAGATCGTCTTTGAAGTTACAAAAAAAGACCAATCTAGTGATTCTACCAATGACGATGATGCTGGAAGGTTTACTTTCGATGAGTCTCCAATTTTTGTACCTGGCACAACCATTTTGCTGCTACACTTGATTGCAATAGTTGTGAGCTTGTGGAAGTTAATGCAACGTCCAACTCATGATGTGCATGGGTCAGGGCTAGGGGAGGTCTTGTGTAGTGTGTGGTTGGTGCTATGCTTCTGGCCATTTTTGAAGGGGTTGTTTGGGAAAGGAAAGCATGGGATCCCCATATCCACCATAGGCAAGTCTGCTGCTTTGGCCTTACTTTTTATGCAATTCTGTAGAAGGATCACAATGGGTTGAGACTTTGTTCAGATTTTAATAATAATGTTTTCTCATATAATTGTTTGTAAGATTCAAATTGTTGAAAATGAATACATACTCAAACAATTGCATTTTTCTTAGGATATCTTAGAGAGATCCTGGCCATTAACTGGATATTCTTCATTCCATTTTGGATTGGAGAGGATCCGGATCCCACTTTTTGATACAACCCAACACAAATTCAATACGAAATTAGCAAATTAAAGTTTAAAATTTTGATCCTTTTAATTAAGTTATTTGGATTAGATTTGACATATATTGTCTTATACGCATGCCTTAATTGGTCATGAACCCAACACACGACATAAGGACGTTTGATAATTTTGACACAACCTATTGAATAACACAATATAATATTAGTAGGTTCGAGTTTAAGAGATTGACTTGTTTAATTTTATAGGTTCAGTTAGAATTGATCTATATACCAATATCTCGATATTTCTCAAGCCCGACACGCAAACACAAATTGTCCTGCCATCCTTAAGTACTATTCCTCCGGCTAAGAAAAGTTCAAAACTTTATGTATAGTATAAAGTTAAGCCTACTTATGAGGAGTAGTCTAGCTCCTTATGTTGAGTCCTTTTAGTGTAAAAGGAAGGTATATTTTTCTCGTCACATAAGTAATTAGTATTCTTTGTCTAGTAAGAAATAAGAATTAGCGAAAAGCAATTTAGTACTAGTCCTTGTCAGAATATTTGAAACTTATAAATAAGTGTTGCTTTAATATTTGAAGGATTTAGCTTAAGTTGACTAATCCTAAACACGTAATTTGGTAAAATTGTGGGTTTTTGGATTTATTAATTAAGGCCTTGGGCTTGAGACCTAGCTAGTCTCTTATCATTTTTTTTTTTTTTTTTTTGCAAACCTTTTTCTAATCTCTCATCCATCTTTTGGATCTATTACGTGGCTTAATTAAGAATAAGCCTAAGTAATTCTTTAGCTTAATTAATGTTGCATCTACTAGAAAATTATTAATTTGATAGATTGTACTTAAGCCATGTGTGATATGACTTTTATCATCGGTGATAAGAGGTTTATCAGCAACGACTTAAAGTCATTGTTGATGACTTATCATTAACGACAAGTCAACAACATCTCAATTCGGGTTTTGAATTTGTTAGCACATTTATCATTGCTAATATGTCTTTGGACTCATTATTAGCGTCAACTTGTTTGTCATTGCTGATAACCAATAACAATGAAGCGTTTGCGATGACTTCATTAGCAACGACATGATGTCGCTATAAGGCAATAGAGATATGACATTTTACTTTTGGCAATGATATAATGTCATCGCTATAAAGACCAATTTCTTTGTAGTGATTGTTATTAGTAGATTAGAAGTAAGGGTTTAAGTCCCCAAAGGATAGCTCAATTAAAAAAAAAAAAGTGGGGGTTTAAAAGTTATTTGCCTTCAAATATTTACTACATAATATTAAGGTAGTTTTTGTTTTTGTTTTGTTTTGTTTTTTTCTTTTTCTTTTTCTTTTTCTTCTTCTTTTTGGTAACATGACATTCATTCAACAAACCAAGGAACCAAAGTCCTTACAACCAACCAAACTAAGAGAGAGAGAGAGAGAGAGAGAGGGGGTGGATCCTTTCCACTACAAATGGAGGATGAAGGAGGGGGGAGGGAGAAAGTAAGTGGGAATGCAGCCCGAAAACACTCTTGCCACGGCGCAAAACGACACTTAGTGGGTGCAGAAGTTTGCACTTTTGTGAATTTTTTTTGCTTCCTAACAAGTGGAAGCAAGTAAAAGAGACAATGCACTAGCTATTACAGATTCAATGTGCCAGTCTAATGAGATGAGAGGATTTTTTAGAGCATCAATCACCACTGAGGAGTCACCTTCAAAGGAGAACTTTGAGAGGTTCAAGGAGGCTGCTAAAAAGGCAACAAGCTGAGCTGCAAAAGTCTCTCTAAAGTTAGGATCACATGGGGATTGATCTGGGAGAGAGCTATAACAATTTGACCTTTTGAGTCTCTGTAAACGGCAGCCTGCACAGAAAAATTCTCCCTGATTGCAGTGTCAAAGTTAATCTTGTGAGAACCTGCTGCAGGAGGAGACCATAATTCTTTTACTAAGGGAGAAGAAGACTTCCAAGCAGCAGCATGGTCCAGTGAAGTTCTTCTGATGGAGCTTGCTAGAGATGATAAATCTGGAATAACACCTTCATGAATAGCTTTGTTTCTAGCAAACCATAGCAAATCATATAAAACAGATGCAAAAATTTGGAACAAGTGGGAGTCAGCTTTAGGAATGCCAAAAGTGGAGTGAGGATAAATGATGCCTTTGATCCAATTAGAGAGGCTAAAAGAGGACCAAGCTAATGAATCAAGAGGCCAAAAAGAGGACCTCCATGCAACTCTAGCAAAAATGCAGTGAAAGAAAAGATGGGAAAGGGAGTCTTCTTCAGTGTTGCATAGAGGGCAAAGAGATTTTTTTTTTTTTTTTTTTTTTTTTTGGGATATGAAAGATGGCTTTAAGCCTAACTTTAGAGGGGAGTAAGTCCCAGACAATTTTCTATAGAAACAGAATCAACCTAGCATTAAGCTTAAGTTTCTAGAGAGCTTTCCAAGAGCTAGGCTCAAGAGAAGAGAAAACATAAGAGGTTCTAGGGCTGCTAACTAGTCTAAAAGTTGAGCTAGTGGAAAAAGGCCATTAGAGGAAGGGGTCCAAATAAAGGAGGTAGAAATGTTATGACTGATAGGAATCTTAAGGATTTCTTTGACACAAGGGGTAGTGAACAAAGAAACCAAAAGAAGGAGATTCCAGGAGCCATTTGGAGTGATTAAGTCAAAGATGATCATTTCTAGAAAAGAAGACTTGCTCTGAGGAAGGGGAGTATGAGAGAAAAAAGGCATTGTAGGAATCCAAGAGGAGTTCCAAACAAAAAGGGAAGAGAACCTATGAATTCTATGGCAAGCACCTTGAGAGATAATGGGCTTAGATTTTAAAATGCCTTTCCAAAGCCAAGATGAAGGAGAATCGGAAGAAGAGGAGAGAAAGATTCAGTTTAGAGATACTTACTTGAGTGCTGGGATGCCCAAAAAGAGTCTGAACCCGTGAGAAGCTTCCAACCAAGTTTAGAGATGAGAGCAAGATTAACATCTTTCATTCTCCTAATTCCCAATTCACCAAGAGCTTTAGGAGTGCAGATAGAATTCCATGATTTGAGGGAAAGATTTCTGGTTTTTGAAGAGGAAAACCCCCACCAGAAATTTTTGAAAACTTTGTCAAGCTGGCTGCAGATACTTTTAGGGAGCAAGAAGGTGCTCATGGCATAGGAGGAGATAGCTGCAGCCACAAATTTGATTATGACCAGTCTACCAGCTTGTGAGAGGGTTTTAGCTCTCCAACCATCCACCTTTGACTTTACTTTATCAATGATATTGAGGAAAGTAGTATTTTTAAAATCACCAAATAGGATAGGAAGGCCTAGGTAAATGGATTTAATGGGGGAAGAGGAGAAAGGCAAAATATCAAGGATCATATCCGCAGTGGTAGAGTTGGTGTCTTTGGAGAATCTTATAGAATACTTTCCATTATGGATGGATTGGCCAGACCAAAGACAATATTTTTCAAAGTAGGATTGGATGTTGTTTGCTTCTTTGGGAGTAGCTTTGTCAAAGATCAAGAGATCATTAGCAAAAAGGGGGTGATGAATGGCGGGGGTGTTTCTGGAGATTTTCAACCCTTTTATATTGCCTAGAGCTTCTTCTCTAAACAACAATCTAGAAAGAACTTCAGTGCCTCGAATGAACAAAAAGGGGGAAAGAGGATCACCTTGACGAAGGCCTCTTTTAGGAGAAAACAAACCAAAATGGCTGCCATCGATAAGAATGGAGAAAGAAGAAAAGAAGATGCACAATCTAATTCAGTTAATCCAGGAAGGATGGAAGCCCAGCTTCTTCATAACAGATAAGATGAATTCCCATTCCATTTTGTCAAAAGCTTTCTCCATGTCCATATTGAGACACATGAAACCACCTTTCCCTTTTTTTGCTTTTGAAGGAATGCAAAAGTTTATGTGCCAAAATAGTGTTGTCTGAATGTTTCTAGAGGGAACAAAAGTAGATTGCAAAGGAGATATGGGGCTCATTTGACAAATGCTTTTGTTTTTGTTTTTTTGTTTTTTTACTGTTCATTGAGACAAAAATGCCCCTACAATGGGAGAAAGAGGATATACGCTAGCATTTGTCCTTGCAGGGGCATTTTTGGAAGGGGTGATTTTTCCTTCATTTGGTGCTACTTTTGATTTTTTTTACTGAGGCCTGCATTCAAGCCTCTTTGATCATTTCTGACAGCAACACTTATCTTGAACAATATAAAAACAATAGAAAGCATTTGTCAAACAAGGCCATGATCTTGGGGAGCATAGTGTTCAATCTATTGGCCTGAATTTTGGTGATGATTTTGTATACAATGTTACACAAGCTGATAGGCCTAAAGTGGTGCATTGTATGAGAACCAATCGGTTTTGGAACCAAAGCAATGTGAGTGTGATTTAGCTCCTGAAGCAGATGATGATTCTGGAAGAAGTTACCAACACAGTCAAGGACATCAACTTTGACAATAGGCCAGAATTTCTTATAAAAAAGAGTAGTATAACCATTTGGGCCAAGGGCTTTAATGGAGCCTAAACTGGAGAGGGCTTGGACCACCTCTTCTTCTAGAGGTAAAGCACAAAGGAACAAGTTATCCTCAGTAGAGACCATATGAGCAAAAAGACTAAGCATTTCATCTTCAATAGGAGGACCAGAAGAAGCAAATAAATTGGAGAAATGGGACACAAAATTCCCTCAAATTTCAGCTCTGTTAGAAACCCAAGCCTTTTCATTAGTCTTCAGAAAAATCACAGCATTTGATCTTCTCCTATTCAGAGTTGAGGAGTGAAAAAATCTAGTATTGAGATCCTTACAATGCAGCCAAGTTTCTCTAGATTTAGACCTCCACAGAGATTCTTCTTTAATCAATAAACCATCTAGCTCTTTCTTCAGCATGGTTTCTTGCAAGCTAGCTTGGGAGCTGGGAGGGGAAAGCTGAACTTGATCAATCTTTGAAAGAGTGGACTTGATTTGAGCTTGAATATTACCAAAATGGAGATTGTTCCATCTTTTAAGAGCAGCTTAAGTTTGATTTAGTTTCTTAATAAAAAAGCAGTTGGGGAGCCAGAAACAAAATGCTTCCAAGTTGTTGCAATAACCAGGCCACATGTGGGATCCAAAGTCTAGAATTCTTCATATTTGAAAGGTCTAGGTAGAAAAGAAGAGGTAGTGTTGGTGTTTAGGGATATGAGGTTATGATCTAAGATGGATATAGGGAGAAATCAGGGTGAAGGTGAACTCAATCCAGAGAGGCTAAACCTCTATCTAGCCTTTCTTTGATTGTAGAAGCCAAGATGATTCAAAATATAGGAGACAAGAGATAATGGAGATTTTGTTCCAGAGAGATAAAGAACATTAGGGCTATTGGCTCTGATCAAAGCCCTAAGACCACGAACTGTAGCAGGGCAAGTAATCCCTCTGCAGTTCCATGATAATATCTTCATATGTTGCTGGGGGACACCACATGTCCCTTGAATCAATGGCTACAATATCATTTGTCATAAAAGAAATTGGAAATGAAGGAGAAGGTATAACCTTTTTCTTTTGCCTGGAAGCTTTGAAGAAGAACCTAGCTGGTAGCTGCGGGTTAGTGGTTGGGGTGGCATCCATAGAAGTCTCCAATTCAACAGGAGTAGCAGCTGACAGAGAAGAACTACTAGAACTCTTCTTGTATAGGAGTAGTTCACCTGTCAATCTAGCTCTTTTTTTCTTGACCAAATAAGGGTTATCCAAGTGGGGAAGGCTTCACAGGTTTGTGGAGATGAGGAGGGAAAAGAGTGTTTTTTTAAGGGTTGGTGTTTTTGGAAGTGTTTGAAGGTTTTTTGGTGGGAATTTTTGAAGGGTTAGTTAAAGCCGTTTGGGAGAAGGTGCAATATGAAGTAGAGGGAGTAGTGAGAGGTGTGATTTGGCTGAAAAGGAGGGCAATTGTTAAAGGAGGTTGGGCTTGAGTGGCTGGCCTAGTGACATTGGATAGAGAGGGTTGGGCTTGAGTGGATTGCCCAAGGGAAACCTGGTTTAATGCTAACAAGCAATGGGGTTGAGATGGAAGTAGCAGTTGGGGTTGGGATGTGGGAAGTTTGTGGGAGTGATGTGGAGTTGGCTAAGGTGTCCAGTGCAAAGGCGGTGGTGAGGATAAAGCTAGAGTCATTTAATGAAGGAGAGGTGGGGAATGATGTGACAGAGGTTTGGGATATTTTCTATTGCATGGGACGTGTATGTGCTAGGTGAGTTTGGGTGTTGGGAATAGGAATTAGGTTAGCTTCACTCGTCTGAGTTGGCTCAGATAGCCTGGTTTGAGAGGTTGTTGGCTGTGTTTGAGTGATGGCAATGGTTGGTCTGGTTTTTAAGAGAGGAGAGATAGGGAGAAGGTTTAAGAAGATGTTAACCTGGAGAGAAACAGAGTATTTCTCAGGAAATCTATCTTCTAGGGGAGCAGTGTAATGAATCAACGTGTGGCTAATCCTGCCACATGAAGTGCAGTATATATCCAGTCTCTCATACTTAAAAAAAAATCCATAGAGACTCACCTCTATCTCTTCTAAAATTGAAACTAGACTTCAAGGGGTTGCTAACTTCAATATCCACCAGAAGCCTAAGAAAGCTTCTGAAATTTTTATTTTCACCACTAAAATCATCAACTTTAAGAAGATTTCCCAAGCCTTTTCCAATAGATATGGCTATTTTGGTGGTCATATTGATCAAAGGTAGTCCATCGACTTGAATCTAGAAGGGAGCTGTATGGAGAGGTAGTTCATTTAAAGTGGCTTGTAGATGCCATAGCTAGAGAATGATAAGGGAACCATTGACATTCCAAGTGACTTGTTTTTGAATTCTAGCTAGGTGTTCTGGCTTGGATAGTTTAAACAGGAACTTGTTAGGGCCTAAAACAGCAAACAAGAAGGGGACTGCAAATTCCCAAGCTTTGGAAAGGGCTGCAAAAGCTGATTGATTGTTGTGAGTTTTTTGAGATATGGCATGTCCTACCATAGGTAGACATTCATCCGTGACAGTTTCTGCTGTTAGAGATTCAATTTAGGTTGAAGGATCATCCCAAGATAGAGCCTTAGTCTGAGCAATAAGACTGTTAATATCCATAGGGGAAAGAAGGAAAAGTTTGAGAAAGGATGAAGAAAGACAGTAAAGAAAGAAGAAAACAGGATGACAAGGAAGAGAAGAAAGAGATGATATAGTAAACAAGGTGAGGAAGCTTGAAAGGTGAAGATAGTGTGATGGCAGATGATTAGGAGAGGAAACTAAAGACAAGTAGTAGGAAAAAAGTTCATAAAAAACTTTCTTCAAAGGGGAGCTCTTTCAGAGAGAGAGCGAGTATTCCTGTGATCCTTATTAATAATGGTTCTAAGGTAGTGGTTTTTGACTCTTCTACATAAATTCACATTAACAAGAATTTAATCCCTACTATAACTCTTTTTCCTTTTTAAAAGGCATTTAAGATATGAATTAGAATCTAAATCACCTTATATATATGGATGCATAGAGTAATCTCTTTTGGTAAACTTTTTTTTTTTTTTCTCCCTTCAAAAAAAAGTGCTATGATGTTAAAAAAAAATAAAATAAAATAAAATAAGTGCTATGAGAATCAGTAAAAACTAAGAAAATTGTTAAATTAAGGGAAACCAATACTAGCTAGTCGTATGCCATGAACTAATTAACCATTGAACCATGAATGTCATTTGAGATAAAACTTTAAAATTAATCAAAATATTTATTTTATGCTTTAAGAGTGTTAGAAAACTCAATGAGGGCATATTTGAGTATGCGTTTGAGAGACTTAAAAGTGAGTTTAACACTAAAAAAATTCGTCCCCAAGAGGTAGCTCAATCGGCTGGGAGTTCGAATCTATCCTCCCCCCCTCTTCTGTAAACATGTCAAAAAAAAAAAACACAAAAAAAATTCATTTGAAGAAAAAAGTACATGTTTGGTAAAAAAATATTGAAAGTGCTTTTAAGCGTTCAAAAATGACCAAAATGCACTTTTGACAAAATCTTTAAAATGAAACTTTTGTCAAAAAAATATTTTTTGACTTAAAAGCTCAATTTATCAAACGCAATCTCAAATATGGTCTTATACTACCTAAGCTAGGCCTAGGAATTACCCTATCCAAATACGTTTTGCATTTGGTAGCTGATCGAAAGGAGGTGGATGAAGATGTGGTTGATATGGCTGAGTATCCGAGCATAGGGAATCCAACGAACGTAGCAGCATAATATAACATCAAGTAGCATCAAAGAAGACAAAGAAAAGAAAAAGTGAGAAAGGAGGACAATCACAAGTGGTTTGAAAAGGAAAAATAATGACAAACGCACTTTTCATTTCTGTCGTTCTAGGCCGTCGTTAATGCAGTTCCTCAATGATTAAGCTTCCATGATCACAATCTCATAAGACAAGATTTTTGAATTCGACATCCACGGGCCTACTCTATTATGTTCCTAAACCACATCCTGACTTCTGTGACTTTTGAATTGATGACATAATGTTTGGCTTTAATACCGAATGATATAAACTTTAATTTAGATATAACTTATTTTTTAAAATTGGCTTGCAAGAGAAGAGTATCCAACAACTTGTATCCACATTATTAAGATTAGACTTAACCCATGTATAGTAACATAAACACCAGCTTCCTTCTCCTTTATAAATTAACAAACACAGTCTTGGAGGTTTAAACACCTTCAATACGACAGAGATACTCCATTTCTTCGTACTCCATGGCCACTCAGAACTCTCTCCCTCTATATGAAAGAATCCAGCGCAAAAACACCTTAGAAAGAGCCATTGAAATCATAATCTTGTTCCTTCTCCTTTCTCTCCTTATTTATCGTCTCCTCTTCCTCAACGACCATGGCCTCACTTGGTTCCTTGCATTCCTATGCGAATCATGGTTCTCCTTCGTTTGGGTTATAATTATGAACAACAAATGGAACCCTGTAGAATGCAAAACATACCCGGACAACCTCTTGCCAAGGTAACAGAACATGTTTTTAAAACATGTTATATAAAGGTTTTTGTGGAAAACTTTCATATTCATCTGATCCCTTGTGTTCATAATTGTTCTTTGATAGGGTAACCGAGCTTCCTTCAGTGGACATGTTTGTCACAACTGCCGATCCTGTTCTTGAACCTCCCATCATCACCATAAACACTGTGCTCTCTTTGTTGGCCGTTGATTACCCAGCTCACAAGCTAGCTTGCTATGTATCCGATGATGGCTGCTCTCCTCTCACCTTCTACTCTCTTGTCGAGGCCTCAAAGTTTGCTAAATTTTGGGTTCCATTTTGTAAGAAGTACAATATTCAAGTCAGAGCTCCATTTAGATATTTTGCCGACGACTCCCTAACGTTCAATGATAGCTCTTGGGAATTCCAACAAGAATGGAAGAGGATGAAGGTAATCGAATGCCGGAGTTAGGTAACATTTTGTTGTTATACCATCTTCGAGTTACAAAGCAACTTACAACAAATACACCAAAACTCAAACTCTCAAAACAGAGGAAACCAAAACAGAACACCGAACCAACAAAGAATCTATACAACAGAGATTCACACTCTAGACCAACTAAACATCACAACAAGAATCAAAAGGATTCAACTTACAAAATCAGCAATCAGAAACCGACCAAACAGCAGCCAATAGGATCTCAAAGGAGCAAAAAGACCAAGAAGAAAGCCCACAACCAGCAAGAAGCTAGATATCTCCATCAACAAAGATAATTGATAATTAAGTTTATCTGTTAGAATACACACATAAAAGAAAATGTTAGAATATCAATTAAATTGTTAATTTCTTACTATCACTTTATATAGTTTTCTAATAAATAATTATCTTCTGTAGGTGGAGTACGGGCAGCTTTGCCACAAAATTGAGGATGCCACCCAAAAGTCCATGCCATGTGATTTTACTGGAGAGTTTGCAGAATTCTCAAATGTTGATCGCAAAAACCATCCAACTATTATCAAGGTACATAAACTCAATATATTATAGATTGGGATAATTACCTTTTGCCCTCATGAACTACAGCGCCTTGATATTTTTCCTCCATGAACTACCAACTATAACACTTGACCCCATCAAACTACCATCTTATGACATTTTTTTCCTTTTCGTCAGTCAAATGGGTTAAATCTAATTGTCAATCATTATAAATTTTTTTCTTTCCATTTTTGTCCTCACTTCAGATCAATAAAATGACACTTATACCCTCCTACCCTAATCCAAAAATCTGAAGTGAGGATAAAAATGGAAGGAAAAAAATTTAAAATGACACATGCAAGTCATATGACCGTTGATCGTTAGTTTTAACCCCTTTGACTGACGGAATTGGGGAAAGTGTCATAAGATGGTAGTTTGATAGGGTCAAGTGTCATAATTGATAATTCATGTGGAGAAAATGTCAATGCGCTATAGTTCATGGGAACAAAAGATAATTACCCCTTATAGATTTTTTTGGTTAGTACAAATTTGCAAAATAATTCCATGAATATTATGGAAGTTTATAAATTTTTACCTTGTCTTTGGAGAACGAGCAAGATATATCTTCTAGATGAATGATATGTAACATCCAAAAGTCTCATTTAGATAATTTCATTGCGAGTGTTATTAATTAAGGGTACTTTAACTTTTATTTTTAAGTCCCATATAAATCGACATGGCAATCTACACTTATCACTTCAACTATTAAAATGTAAAGCATATAACTATGCATATATATGACATGTATCACGTTAACAACTTGAGATATCAATGTACGTAAAACTCATCACCTCAATCACTAAATTGTAGTTTGTAACGAGATAGTACACAAGCCACACTCTTTTATATAAAATATAAATTTTCACATGAGATTGTAAAGAAGTTGTAGTACATCACGCACCTTTCATTTTATTTTAGGTTATGTGGGAGAACAAGGAAGGTCTTTCAAATGGATTGCCGCATTTGGTGTATGTATCTAGGGAAAAGCGACATAAGCATCCACATCATTACAAAGCAGGTGCCATGAACGTTCTAGTAAGATCGATCATGCTATTTATGCTAAATGATCAGTTCAGAATCCATTTAGTTTTTTAGTTCTTGAGAATAACTTTTAATCCTAACGTTATTTCATTTTTCTTTTTAACTTTTTTTGTCATACATAGACAAGAGTATCTGCATTAATGTCAAACGCTCCCTATATGCTGAATGTTGACTGCGATATGTTTGTCAACAACCCAAAAGTTGTTCTTCATGCAATGTGCCTGCTACTTGATCCCAAGAGTGAAACGGAAATTGCATATGTTCAGTTCATACAGATGTTTTATAATGGATTAAAGGATGACCCCTATGGCAATCAGTTCGTGGTTATGTTTGAAGTGCGTAAATTTAAACCTTAACTTACAAAATAAGTCTTCTATTTTCCTTTTTTTTATTGTTCATATATATATATATATATTTGTGACTAAAGAAAAAGTTACTAATGTCACACACTAATTTACTGTATTTTGCATGCTTACAAAGTATATGATGCGTGGAATATCTGGAATTCAAGGGCCTTTTTACCATGGAACAGGATGTTTCCATAGACGAAAAATTATTTATGGCCTATCTCCAGATACTATGGAATCAATTAACGGTAAGTAAATAAACTTTGATTTTTTTTCTAATTATAAGTGAATGTCATTGATTTTTTTTCTAATTATAAGAGAATGTCATTCTCAAAAATCCAAGTCCTTACTCCCTATTTCAATTAGATTTTCCCGGCGACACTTGGAAATTAATTTGGGTCCAAAAGAGTATTGGACTTTATTAATGATTTTTTTTTTTTTTTTTTTTGAAAAGTGATAAAGGCACAAGTTAAAACTAACTTTGGCTCAATTTTTCTATTAAAAAAAAAACTACTTGTGGAGGAGAGAGAGAGAGAGAGAAATTTGGTTTAGAAGTTGGGCCAAAGTTTGGGTTTAAGTTGTGATTATATCACACCTCTTTTTCTTTTTTATGACGTAGAACCCCTCTTAGACAGGACTACTTCATATACTGATCATCCCTGAAAAGCAAACCCCAAACCCATAAAAGGCGCCTCCCCCTAACACGGATTGGATAAGACTTGACTTCATTGTAGGGGTGGCCTTAAAGAATTGTTTGCATCCAAACAAAAAAAAAAATTGTATTTTAGAGGGGTAATGGAGTTGCCACCAAGTCCAAGGCATTTACCACTTGTTATGATGACATTATTTTTCATTTTCATTTGGCAGGAAAATTGGTTGAGGATAAGCTTTTAGAATTTGGGAGTTCAAAGGAGATGATCAAGTCAGTAGCTTATGCTTTGAAAGGGAAGACAGGTCCAACTGACCATCTTTGGGACTCCATTAAAGCAGCAAACCAAGTCGCCAGTTACGGATACGAATATAGTACTAGCTGGGGTGTGGAGGTTAGTAACCAAAAAGCATGAAACCCCAAATTGAGAGCTCTTATTAACATATTTTAGTGGCTCCATTACATGTTACAAAGCATTTAAAGTTGCCCGAAGGCTTCTTTAATTGTATATCCTTTATTAATATAATCATAGTTATTAGGTTTTGGGTTTGTTCTCATGCTTGAGCTACTCCATTTCAATTGGGTTGGATATATGGATCGATAACAGAAGACGTCTCAACTGGGCTAACAATTCATAAACGGGGTTGGAGGTCTGTATATTGTGAGCCCAATCCATCGGCATTTTTAGGGTGTGCACCCTCAGGTGGCCCTGCTGCAATGAACCAACAGAAGAGGTGGGCCACTGGCTCACTTGAAATTCTATTCAGCAAAAATTGTCCAATATTTGCCACCCTCTTTGCAAAGCTCCAATTCAGGCAGTGTTTGGCCTATTTGTGGTTCTTTTTGTTTGGCTTACGCTCTGTCTATGAGATATGCTATGTTGCTCTTCTAATGTACTCTATCATCACCAACTCCCACTTATTACCCAAGGTAAGGATAAACCACAACCATCCAATTTAAACAGTCCATTATTTTTTATATCATATAATATATTTACATGTTTTCTCATGTGTTTGTCGGTTCAAGAACCAGCATTCTATGTATTAGTTGCTCTCCTAGTCATTTACAATCTATACACTTTATCTGAGTACCTACGAACTGGCCAATCAGTTCGAGCTTGGTGGAATAACCAAAGAATGGCAAGAATTACCAGCACGACAGCATCATTCTTTGGATTTTTGAGTTTCATGTTCAAGCTCTTGAGAATATCGGAGACTGTCTTCGAAGTTACAAAAAAAGACCAATCTAGTGATGTTGCCAATGATGATGATGCCGGTAGGTTCACCTTCGATGAGTCCCCTATTTTTGTGCCTGGCACAACCACTTTGCTGCTACACTTGACTGCCCTGGTTGTAAGCTTGTTGAAGTTGCAACCAAAAGCTCATGATGGGCATGGATCAGGGCTAGGGGAGGTCTTGTGTAGTGTGTGGTTGGTTCTATGCTTCTGGCCATTTTTGAAAGGGTTATTTGGGAAAGGAAAGCATGGGATCCCCATATCCACCATATGCAAGTCAGCTGCGTTGGCCTTACTTTTTATGCACTTTTGTAGAAGGACCATAATGGGTTGAGACTATGTTCAATTCGGCCTGGTGCATTGATGACATCCACTGAATTACGTCTAGGGACTTTAATTATTTTTGTCTCACAATAACACAATTCTCTTCATTTCAACCGAAATGGTGGAGGTTCATTTCATGGTTGTTGTTGTTGTTGTTTTTTTTTTTTTTTTTTTGATAATTTAATTTTTTAAAAAAATAATATTTACCTAAAATTAGAAGAACACCAGAAGAACAATAGAAGAGCACTTAACATTTCCGTTTGATTTGAGTACAAGACTTTATTTATATGAAAATGTTAGGTGCTCTCGTGGTATTCTCCTAGTATCCTCTTGATCTTAGGTGGATATTATTTTCTAAAAAAGAAAATTACTCTTTTTAGAGCTTTTTAGATATTTGAGTAATTTTAAATACAAAGAAATCCCTTAAATTAAGGTAACTAAATCCCTTAATTTTTAACAATCAAATAATCTAATTCCTCTTGGTCTTAGGTGAATATTATTTTCTAAAAAAGAAAATTACTCCTTTTAGAGCTTTTTAGATATTTGAGTAATTTTAAATACAAAGAAATCCCTTCAATTAAGATAACTAAATCCCTTAATTTTTAATAATCAAATAATCTAATTAAATCGTATGATTTAGAGTAATCAAATCATTAAGGATTTTTCATGTAAAAAAAAAAAAAGTCATCAAGGATTTTTATCCTTATCAAGAATAATGAAAAAGAAAAAAGGAATGAAGATGTCATGTTTATGTCATAGACAGAGCACCCATTATTTTTATTTTTTTTTTTAAGGAAAAGAACTCATTCTCATTCCAAAGAAATCAATAGCAAAAGCTTTTACAATCACAAGGCAAGCCATGAAGTAACCGTAGCCAAAGCTACATAGTCACAGGCAGAATTCCAAATACAGGCACCAACGGCCAACCAATCAACCCAATCCAAGCACATCCGCTACCTCATGACTAACCAGTAGTTTAAACATTCAAATCTACACCAAGCAAACGCCATTAGCTGCACAGGAAGCGTTATTTTCACGACCTTAAGAGGTAAAAACCTCTTAATCCAACGAGGCGAGAACATTATTACAAGCAAAAACACAACAGAAATATAGGGAAAAAAACAAATGCAAGCAAAAAGGAAATACAGGAAAAAATCGATCGCGTTCAAGCAGACCCCGACCACTGACAGGTGCGTTTGAAGTTTGTCGTGGAGGAGTGTGGAATAAAGCCTGGTAGTAGGTGGAGGGCGGTGAAACTGACGCGGAGGAGATCGGCAGAATTGCAAAAATAAAACACACACAAAACAAACAGAGAAAGAACAATATAGGGAAAAACCAAAACCAAAAAACAGGGAGAACAAACAAAAACAAAATACAATGGGAAACAAAGCAAGAACAGGGAAATAAAACGCCAAACGATCAACCGGAGAGGCTCAAACAAGATCTGGCTGGAAGCACCGCTGAGGAAGGTGGCGATGGGAGAAAGGCGCAGTGGGGACACGCAGATGACCTGCCACAGGCGGCGAGATACGAAAACGCCGAGATCTGGAAGACCAAAGCAGGGAAAAAAGCCGACAACAAGAAAAATAAGGGAGGGGAAAGAGGAAAAAGAAAGGGAGGGACATCGAAACTAGGGCATCAAATAAATAACTAGAGTCTGGTGCGAAGGAAACAGAGCACCCATTATTCAATAACATAACATATCCTGTGATTGAATATGGCCGGTCACCAGAGGCAAGCCAAACTTGTTTCAATACAGTCGCTCGCCAACATAATTACTACAATTAGAGGAAGAAAGATTAGAGGTGGACTTGTTGGACCATATGATAATCTCCACACTCATTTATCACACCAATTTTATATTGATGGGTGTATCTTAAGTGCATTCTCATATCAACCACTAAAATAAAATAAAAAAACAAACAAATAAACAAACTTAAAATATGTCATATCAGCCATTGTGAAAGAAGCCTTAGTCTTAAAAAATGGGAAAATTGTAAAAAATTTTAGTCCTTCTAATATGAGGTTGTAACAAATAACTTTGGGAAAAGTTAACGTACTCCCCCTCAAACTACTACTAAATTGACAATGTCCCTCCCAAACTTTCAATTGTGACAATGTCTCCCTCAAACTATCAAAAATTGTAAATGTTCCCCCCAATGACGAAACTACCCTTAGTAAAATTATATATATATATATATACACACTAAAACTTCTAGAAAAAAACATAAAACTAAAAAAAATATAAAAAAATCCAAAGGGTGGAAAATTAAAAAGAGAAAAAAAAAATCATTTGTATAAGAAAAAAAATTTCAAATTTCAATTTTTTGTTTTATAAAAATTGATTTTTTTTTTTTTTTGTTTTATAACTTTTTTAGATAAAAATTTATGTTTTAAAAAAATTAACAATTTTTGTGTAAGAGAATAAAAATTTTCGTTTTCTAAAAAAAATCTTTTAAATAAAAATGTCCGTTTAAAAAAAAAATCGTTTTAAAAAAGAAATTTTGTTTAAAAAAATACGTTTTTTAAAAAAAAAAAATCGTTCTTTTTCAATTATAATTTTTTTGATTTTTTTAATTGTTTTTGATTTTTTTAAATTTTATTAGGTATTTTTGTCTTATTGAAAAATATATAAGGGCATTTTTATCTTTTTGCTAGCCCTTAGGAGGGACATTGACAATGTTTTAATAATTTGGGAAGACATTGTCACAATTGAAAGTTTATGAAGGACATTATCAATTAGGTGGTAGTTTGAGGGGAAAAATGTAGACTTTATCCAATAACTTTAATAGGGTGATGCTTAAACAATAGCATGTCACCTTTCAAAAGGTAACGTTTTGCCCAAAAAAACATCATTTTAATATCGTTTGTACAGTAAACGCTACCATTTCTTATTCTAGATTCTATGTTTATGGTTTTTTGCTTCTTTTTTTTTTTTTTTTTTTTTTAAGGCATAAAGAGAGAGAATGAATAGTGACTTTTTTGGGCGTAAAGAGGATATAATATACACTTTGCAGCTACATGTTATCTCTAACAACAATGTGACAAATGTTTTTCGAGGCTGCCAATTTTACACTATGCATGACATGCACATGATATTCCCAAATCAATATTCTAGAATGTTAAAGTTGTAATATACACTGAAATCATATTTTTTATAACATGGAACAATTCTTGATTCTTCATTAAAACTTAAAAACAGTACTACAACTCATTGCTTTTTCTCTTTATCATTGTGGGTTCCCATCACAGAGATATAACCTTTTATTACCCATGGCAAATGAAACGAGACCCTCTCCTTTCTCTTAAAATAAAAACGAAAACAACACACGTTTAAGTTAATCAAACCACAATTAGAAAAAAAAAAAATTAATCAAACCAAAAACAACTCAAAAAGTTGACAATTAAGGGGAAATTTAAACTTGGTAAGCATGTGCAAGATTTGACAGTTTCAACTTTCAACTAACAATTGAATCAGTTGTTATTTGAAAATATAAAATTTGAAGATCGATTGAAAGTGTCACATCAATACTAATTGTAAGATAAAAATATAATATGTATACATATATAATATTATTCTTCAAGAGATGGCTGGTTGTGATTGAAGCTAAAGCAGCCATGGTGTTGAAAAACATCTATGTCACCAAGTATTATGCCGATGTTGTCCATAGCATTTTTGGCTGCCCTGTTACACATGATCTCCTTTTTGTGGCCACAGACATCAAAGGCCATACACTTCTTCCATTGGTCAACGAATTTAACTGTCAAATTTCTCTTTTGGCAAAACTGATAAAGCCTTGTCACAGGGTGTGTTCCTATGGTTTTTGGAGTTATGATTGGCTCCAACAATGTCTTACACACCTGTTGCAAACATATAAATTAAAGCTGCATTTAATTTATATATATATATATATATATGGAAGTGAAAGGTAAATACCGTCTAGATGGTGTTGTCAATGAAAACCACTCCAATGGTGGACTCGACAATGTCGGTGAGGGCTTTTGGTACATGAACAAGCCCGTTTGAATGCAATGGGTACTCCGAGATCTCTTGTTTGAACCGTTGGATCTGTATTTATGAAAAGTGTATGCACAAATCAAAAGTGGTTCCCATTGTACTAGACAAAACAAGCACCATATCATGTCGTACTCGCATGATCCCACTTAATAAAATAGTCAAAAAGTTATTTTTTTCGGCCCTATAGCAACAATTTCTCAAAATGACCCTACATTTGATTTAGCAAAATAACTAACGATTTTGTGGAAAAAGAGAGATGTGGAGGAAAAAATTTGAGAAAAAGAGAGATGTAGAGAGAGAAATAGTATATTAATGATATGAAGCGGTATACTATTCACAAATTTAAAAAAAAAAAAATGTATTTTACATTTAAGATGTATAATCTGATGTAGATGAATTTTTAGTGTTTGGTTATATATTTTAGATAAAGTAAGAAATGGTTAAGCCATTGTGAGTGCTCTAAATTAAGCACAGAGTTCTGAAATCTAAAAACTCATTTGGATTGAAATCTAGAAACCATAAGTAGAATTAATTTCCTTCAATATTTCTTTTTTTTTTCTTTAGTTTATCTAAATGCTTAGACATTTTGAGATGACATGCGCGCAGTCTGTTTCGGCCTATTATCATGACAATATTCATGCTATTGAGCCTATAACGTGTTGCTCATACCAATTTGCTGATGCTAAATTCTTGTGACTATATCGATATTCAAGACCCGATAAGACTTGATGACAAAGCACGACATTTTCATTCCTCTTTTTTCTTTATTCTTTGGTGACCCTATAACTATATTAATATTTTGTAGCTAATGTTCTCAAAAGGTAGTTGAGCTCAATCAACTGTGGATCACATTTCATGAAACGGAGGTTATTAGTTTGAATCCTCCTTTCCTTGTATAGAAAATAAAATGGAGAGAAGCTATTTCTTTGTCTAGATTTTATTTTTGTTGCATCTAATGGTATATACAATGTGACGTCATTTAAATTTTTTAATAACGTGCCAAGAAAATAAAATCTTCACTATAAAATGGAAATAATCCTATTCTAATTAAATTGGCAAGTAAGTTTAAAATTTATCTTACGAAGATCAACCTACAATATAATTTGAAACATTAATGTAGTACTGCATGCAGAAATACGAATGGTTTAATATTAGCCCTATTAGTTATGTTGATTGCCTAAATTTTCTTTATTATATATATATAGACAATTCTTGAATACTTCGAAAAAAGAAAAAAAAAAATCAGGAATAAGTCTCATTTCTTATTTATAGTTTTAAAATCAACTATATATCATACGGAGAGGAGAAAGCATTAATTTTCATGCACCAAAAGGTGTATTATACTTTGGTTGTCTGCGGCTTCTAACTTCATCAAAGGCCAATTACATATGAACATAAATTTTCTCTAAATTGGTTTGGAGGAAATATCTTTTAACCCATTTAAAATAAGAAATTATAGTTGTTCTTCTAGTGTTCTCTTGGTGTTCTCCCAACTGTGATGTTGCTTTTAAAANGTGATAGATTTTTTTACAACAAAAATTAAAAAAAATATATAATAAAAATGCATTTAAAATTTTAAATTAAATTATAATAAAGAATCTCGTGCATAGCACGGGTTATGAGCTAGTATAGTATAATACCAAAAGGACCAAATTGGACCAGACTTGAAATTCCAAAAAATTTCTTTCAAAATCAATCTTAACATTCTTACTTTTTATATTACATCAATCATTTTTTATTATTATTCAAATAACAAAATCACAACAAAACAAATTCTTTCACTTTTTTATACAAAATATTCTTACTTTTTTTTTTTTTTTTCTCTCATATCAATCAAATTTACTATAATTCTAATCCACTTCCTCAAGTCCCACTCCTTTGCCTAACATTGCCACTAGTAATCTGGTCCTCAGCTTCACGTAAACCTGTCAAAGATATATATTAAGTTGTCCAATTCGCTAATTAAACACTGAAAGGACATTTCGGGGAGTTTTAACCTCTCAAATTTAAAATATAGTATACTGTATAATATGAAATAATACTTAAAATACTTTATTATTGATCATAGAAAAATAATAGGCTTCACCTTACAAAATGAGACCATTCTGGTCTGGCCAGGAAGCTTCCAGGAACGAATAGTATTCTTATAAGTTATAACTAGTCACACCAAGCGGCGGCTTTCTCTCTCTCTCACCATGTCGCTCTGTGTCAGCTAAAAACAAAGGAATTCAAGTATGTTGACATTGTTGATTGTTGAGAAAGAATTTGCAGCTTGGCCACGTGACTTGATCAGAATATGTGACTTGATCACCACACAACAGAACTTCATGTTGACACGTGCTGGTAGGTAGAACACGTGTGAGTCAGAGGACTCTACACAGCAACTCGATCGCTCTAGTATAAATGAATAAACGAACAGACATTCTCTTTTATCTCTTTCTTAATTCCGATCCTCCATGGCCAGTACTCCGACCACTCTTGCTTTATGTGAAAAAATTATAAAATTCCAAAATCTGGTATAAAATTCCACGACATGTAGACATCACCCCTTATGTCATATGTTTCACTTGTGGCCAAGAAACAATATAAAAAATAATATCTTGAATTTATATATAATTAATAAGTCAGAATTTGAATTTAGTAGCAATAGTAAGACAGAGAATCAAGCCACATATTATGTCATATAATTACACTTGTCGCCAAGAAACAATAAAGTCAGAATTTGAATTTAGTAGCAATAGTAAGACACAGAATCAAGCCATATATTCTGTCATATAATTATGTTTCACTTGCCGCCAAGAAACAATAAATAAAAATAATGGCATTATTTTACTGAATTAAAAAATATAGTATAATGCGAAGGATCGGACTGGATCAGACCCAAAACTCTAAAAAAAATTTCTCAAAATCAATCTCAATATTCTTATTTTTTTATATCACATTAATTACTTTTATTACTATTTAAATAAAAAAAATCACTATAAAATAAATTTTTTTCACTTTTTTTATACAAAACATTTATACTTCTTCTTTTTTTTTACATCATTCAAATTTATTACAATTTCAATCTACTCCTTTGCCAAACATAGCCACTAGTAATCCTGGTCCTCAACTTCACATAAACATGTCTATGTTAAGTTGTCCAGTTCACTAATTAAACACTGAAAGGACATTTGGGGGAGTTTTAACCTCTCAAATTTAAAATATAGTATACTGTATAATATGAAATAATACTTAAACTACTCTATTATTGATCATTTTTCTTTTAAATAGAAAAATAATAGGCTACACCTTACAAAATGAGACCATTCCGGTCTGGCCAGGAACTAAGGAAGGATCCTTGCTCTTCCAGGATCCTTACTAGAAGTCTAATTTTTGTTTCTTCTTTTTTTTTTTTTTCTTTTTTGGGTAACAATGTAAATTTATTCCTTATTAGTCTCTAATAATTGAAATTAAACCAAAAGAACGAATATACAACTATCGAGAGTAAAAAAAACTCTATATAACTTTATGAGAATGCAATTTTAAGAAAAGAGAAATATTATGTATTTTTTTAATATTTTTTTAGTATTTTTTCAATTATAATGTAATTTTTAAATTCATCATTAAATTTAATATTAAATAAAAAAAACACCCAAAAAAAAAAAAAAAAGCACATACAATATGTGAAGTGTGAGAAAAGTTGCGGCTGTTTCTGTATTCTTGTAACTCACACCAAGTGGCGGCTTTCTCTCTCTCACCATGTCGCTCTGTGTCAGCTAAAAACAAAGGAATTTGACCAAGCGGCGGCTATTTTTGTATTCTTATAACTCACACCAACTCTCGCTCACCATGTCGCTCTGGCTCTGTTTGGGGAAGGATCTGGCTCTGTTTGGGAAAGGATAGGATTAGACTAATTCAAAATTTTAAAAAAAAAATTAAAAATTAATTTTAATATTTTTATTTTTTATATCATATTAATTATTTTTTATTATTATTCAAATAAAAAAAATTATTATAAAAACAAAAAACTTCATTTTTTATATAAAATATTTTTATTTTTTCTCTCACATCAATTAAATCAATTACAATATCAATTACTTTTTCAAGTTCGATTCATTGCGAAATACAGCCTCTGTGTCAGCTAAAAACAAAGGAATTTGACCAAGTGGCGGCTTTCTCTCTCTCACCATGTCGCTCTGTGTCAGCTAAAAACAAAGGAATTTGACCAAGTGGCGGCTTTCTCTATCTCACCATGTTGCTCTGTGTCAGCTAAAAACAAAGGAATTTGATATTGTTGATTGTTGAGAGAGAATCTGCAGCTTGGCCACGAGACTTGATCAGCACGAATCTGAATATGTGACTTGACCACCACGCCACAGAACTTCATGTTGACCATCTCAGCTCATCAAAGAAGGCTATAGGACTCGTGCTGGTAGGTACGTAGAACACGTGTGAGTCAGAGGACTCTACACAGCAACTCGATCGGTCTAGTACTATAAATGAATAAACACCTTCAATAGATCGAACAGTCGACATACTCTTTTATCTCTTTCTTAATTCCTCCATGGCCACTCCGACCACTCTTCCTTTATGTGAAAAAATTACTAGGAAAAACACTGCGCAAAGAGCCATTGATGTCATAATCCTCTTCCTTCTCCTTTCTCTCCTTGTTTATCGTTTCCTCTTGCTCAAAGACCATGGCCTCACTTGGCTGCTTGCCTTCCTATGCGAGTCATGGTTCACCTTCACTTGGGTTCTAGTCGTGAGCAATAAATGGAATCCTGTTGAATACAAAACATACCCGGACAACCTCTTGCCGAGGTAACAGATCGAAATGTTTTTAAAACATGTTTATGTAAAGGTTTTAGTGGAAAACTTTCATATTCATCTGATCCCTTGTATTTATTATATATTATTCTTTGATAGGGTAACGGAGTTTCCCTCGGTCGACATGTTTGTGACAACTGCGGATTCTGTGCTTGAACCTCCTATCATCACCATAAACACCGTGCTCTCTTTGTTGGCGGTTGATTATCCAGCTCACAAGCTTGCTTGCTATGTTTCCGATGATGGCTGCTCTCCTCTCACCTTCTACTCTCTTGTCGAAGCTTCAAAGTTTGCCAAACTTTGGGTTCCATTCTGCAAGAAGCACAATATTCAAATCAGAGCTCCTTTTAAATATTTTTCCAATGAATCTCTATCCTTAACCAATAGCTCTTGGGAGTTCCAACAAGAATGGAAATCAATCAAGGTAATCCATAACCCGATCAATATAAGAAATGCTTGTCACTTGTGGACAAATTTGCTAGTTGAATACGAGTATTAAAATATTGATTAGATTATTAAATTTATTATTTTTTTTATAATATTGATTTAACATTATCTTGTATATAGGTTGAGTATGAGCAGCTTTGCCATAAAATTGAAAATACCTCCCAAAATTCCAGGCCATGTGATTTTACTGGGGAGTTTTCAGAATTCTCAAATGTAGAACGCAATAACCATCCAACTATTATCAAGGTAAACTCAATATATTATATAGATATTTTGTTGGCCACGTACCGATTGGCAAAATAATCCCAGGACTATATATTGACCAATGTCTATTATATATGGGAATTTAACTTTTATATTTTGACCCTAAGCCTTTGGAGAACGAGCAAGGACTTGTTCAATTACATAATTTTGTTGTAGTGTTGTTAAGGGTACTATAGTTTTTAGTACTAGATATATACCATGTAGTACAATTCACATTGGCACATCACGTTTACAAATTGGAATGTTAATCAACATTACATTTACCATGTCAATCACTAGACGGTAACATAGCAGTATTCATGTTACTCATTTTCATAAAATATAAACTTCCGCATGCCTAAGATTGTAAGGAAGTTGTAAAAACTTTACTACCTCACACATTTTCTATTTTATTGTAGATTATATCGGAGAACAAGGATGGCCTTTCAGATGGATTACCGCATTTGGTCTATGTATCTAGGGAGAAGCGACATAAGCATCCACATCATTACAAAGCGGGTGCCATGAACGTTCTAGTAAGATCGTGCTATTTATGCAAAAGTAGTTTAGAATCTTCTATATACATTTTTTATTCTTGACGATAACTTTAATTAACTGTAACGTTATTCCTTTTTCTTTTGAATTGTTTGTGTAATATATAGGCGAGAGTCTCTGGATTGATGTCGAATGCTCCATATATGCTGAATGTAGACTGCGATATGTTTGTTAACAATCCAAAAGTTGTTCTACATGCAATGTGCCTACTGCTTGGTTCCAAGAGTGAAAAAGAAAGTGCATATGTTCAGTTCCCACAGAAGTTCTATGATGGATTAAAGGATGACCCATATGGCAATCAACTCGTGGTTTTGTTTGAAGTGTGTAAATTAAATTTATTTAAATCCTCAACTAACAAATAAGTCTTCTATTTTTCCTTCTTTTTTTTTTTCTATTATTAATCACTTACTATATTTTGCATGTTTATAAAGTATATGACGCATGGAACGTCTGGAATTCAAGGACCTCTTTATTCAGGAACAGGATGTTTTCATAGACGAAAAATTATTTATGGGATATCTTCAGATATTGTGGAATCAATTAATGGTAAGCAATTTTTTTTTTTTTTTTTTTTTTTTTTACATGTCCTCACAAGAGGGGGGAAGGGGAATTCGAACTAGTGACCTCTGCTTCATTAGGCGTGGTCCCAGCCGATTGAGCTACCATTTGGGGACAAATTAACTTTTTCTAATTATAAGAAAAAGTCATTCTCAAAATCCAATTGTCCTTACACCCTATGGAACTAACTTTTATTGCCAACATTAATGATTTTTCATTTATATGTGACTAGTATTTTTCTTTCTCCTTTGGCAGGAAAATTGGATGAGGATAAGGTTTTAAAATTCGGGAGTTCGAAAGAGTTGATCAAATCAGCAGTTAATACTTTGAAAGGGAAGAGAGATCCACCTAACCATCTTGGGGATTCCATTGAAGGAGCACACCAAGTCGCCAGTTGCGACTACGAATATAATACTAGCTGGGGTACAAAGGTTAGTAACCAAAAGATAAGGAAACCCTAGATTGAGAGACCTTATTATTTATTAACATATTTTTAGTGGCTCCATTACATGTTTCAAAGGATTTAAAAGTTGCTCGAAGGCTTCTCATCAACCCTTTAATCAATCTCTATTAGAAAAAAAAAAAAAAAAAAAAATCTATTAGAAAAGAAAAAGAAAAAAAAATCCAAGGAACAAGAGTTGAGTATCTAAAATTACTCGTAGCTTTTTTATGGTTACTAAAAATCAACTATATTATTATTATTATTATTTTTTAAACAAGTGTTAATCGAAATACTAAATTTTCACTATAACACCATTAAATAAAAAACATTACATTTTTAATTAACTTATCTAATCAATGCAAAACAAGCACCACGGGAAGGAGACTTTGACATTCTCACCCACCAAACAAAGCTTATATATATATATATATATATATCTCTCTTTTATGCTCATTGACTATATATATATATATATATATATATAGATGATAGATTCTATAGATTTGTGCAAACACATAGCAAAGTGAGCCTCCGAACTTTTATATTAATATTTTATAAAACCGGTAGAGATCCACATTAATATTTTATAAATATTTTATTATGCTAATGTAAGAAGATGTAGTAGCTTTTGAATCGGCCTTTGTTACAATATATATATATCCTCGGTTGAACAAATCTGTCTCTCTCTCTTATCTTTGTATTGGGATTTGATTTCTACGGATTAGCTTATTGTTGATTGAAGATGTATTTAATATACAATGTGATGATGAACAACAAATATGATATTCAATTCCATAACTTTGTTTTCAACTTTTGTGTCACATAAAAAAATCATGAATTTTATCTTTCACATTAAGGACAAAAGTTGGGGGGAAAATATATTTATATAAGTTTTTTATTAAAAAATTGAAAAAATAAATAAAACTTTCTTTGCAATTTTTTATTTGTGGCCCTTCAGAAACTATATTCCTGTCGTCACCCCTGATGTTTGGTCATTATAATGGTACCCTTAGCTTTTTGTAATTGTTTGTATACATGTTTCTTTCTTTCTTTTTTAACCTTTTCTTTTGGCTTGGATTGAAACGCTAATTATTATAAGAGTACTTAATGCTATAAACTATATTTTTATCATATAGTTATCTCATAATATTAACATGCAACGTAAAAAAAAAAAAAAAAAAAAAAAAAAAAAAAAAAAAAAAAAAAAAAAAAAAAAAAAACCTAAAGATTTGATAGTCATCTGATTTCAGTTAGGTTGGAGATATGGGTCGACGACAGAGGATGTCTTAACTGGGCTAACAATTCATAAAAGGGGTTGGAAGTCTGTCTATTGCACGCCAAACCCACCGGCCTTTTTAGGATGTGCACCCTCGGGTGGGCCAGCCGCAATGACCCAACAGAAAAGGTGGGCCACTGGCCTGCTTGAAATTCTATTGAGCAAAAATTGTCCCATATTTGCCACCATGTTTCAGAAGCTCCGATTCAGGCAGTGCTTAACCTATTTGTGGCTCTTCTCGTGGGGCATACGCTCCATCCCTGAGCTATGTTATGCTATTCTTCCAGCATATTGTATCATCACCAATTCCATTTTCTTACCAAAGGTGAGGTGGATCTCATGAACAATAACGTATTCAAGATCTATTTCATACATATTATTGTTTTTAATAGCTTATAACATGTGTTTGTAGGTTGAAGAACCAGCATTTTATGTACTAGTTGCTCTCTTTGTTATTTATAGCCTATACACTTTATCCGAGTACTTAAGAACTGGCCAGTCTATCCGAGCTTGGTGGAATAACCAAAGAATGGCAAGAATTACCACCATGACTTCATGGTTCTTTGGATTGCTGAGTGTCATGTTGAAGCTCTTGGGAATATCTGAGACCGTCTTTGAAGTTACAAAAAAAGACCAATCTAGTGATTCTACCAATGACGATGATGCTGGTAGGTTTACTTTTGATGAGTCCCCAATTTTTGTGCCTGGCACAACCATTTTGCTGTTACACTTGATTGCACTAGTTGTAAGCTTGTGGAAGTTAATGCAACGTCCAACTCATGATGTGCATGGGTCAGGGCTAGGGGAGGTCTTGTGTAGTGTGTGGTTGGTGCTATGCTTCTGGCCATTTTTGAAGGGGTTGTTTGGGAAAGGAAAGCATGGGATCCCCATATCCACCATAGGCAAGTCAGCTGCTTTGGCCTTACTTTTTATGCACTTTTGTAGAAGGATCACAATGGGTTGAGACTTTGTTCTTGTTTTAATAATAATGTTTTTCTCATATAATTGTTTGTAAGATTCAAATTGTTGAAAATGAATACAATATTGTCAAACAATTGCATTTTTCTTAGGATATCTTATAGAGATCCTGGATATTAACTAAATATTCTCCAGTCTATTTTGGCCTGGAGAGGATCCAGAACCCACTTTTTGATCCAATCAAACACAAATTCAATACGAGATTAGCAGGTTAGAGTTTAACATTTTGATCCGTTTAATTAAGTTATTTGGATTAGATTTGACATGTATTGTCTTATACCTATACCTTAATAAGTTACAAACCCCAACGCACGACATAAGGACGTCTGATAATTTTTACACGATCTATGGATTAACACAATATAAAATTAGTTGGTTCGAGTTTAAGAGATTGATTTGTTTAATTAATTAGGTTAAGTTAGAATTGATCTATATACCAATATCTGGACACTTCTCAAACTAGACACGCAAACACAAATTGCTGTGCCATCCTTAAGTACTATTCCTCCATCTAAGAAAAGTTCAAAACTTTACGTATAAAGTTAAGCCTAGTTATGAGTAGTAGTCTAGCTCCAGCCTTTACTTATGTTGAGTCCTTTTAGTGTAAAAGAAAGGTATTTTCCTTGTCACATAAGTAATTAGTATTCTTTGTCTAGTAACATATAAGAATTAAGGAAAAACAATTTAGTACTATTTCTTGTCGAAATATTTGAAACTTATAAATAAGTGTTGCTTTAATATTTGAAGGATTTAGCTTAAGTCAACTAATCCTAAACATGTAATTTGGTGAATTGTGGGGTTTTTGGATCTGATGCAGCCATGGTGTTGGAAAACATCTATGTCACCAAGAGTATTCTGCCAATGTTGTCCATAGCATTTTTGGCTACTCTGTTACATGCGATCTCCTTCTTGAGGCCACAAACATCAAAGGCCGTACATTCCTTCCATTGGTCAATGAATTTAACAGTCAAATTTCTCTTTTGGTAGAACTAATAAAGCCTTGTCACAGGGTGTGTTCCAATGGTTTCTGAAGTTATGATTGGCTCCAACAATGTCTTACACACCTGTTGCAAACATATAAATTAAAGTTGCATCTATATATATATATATATATATGGGAGTGAAAGGTAACTACCATCCAAACGGTGTCCATGGAGGAGTTGCTGTCAATGAAAACTGCTCCAATGGTGGACTCGGCAACGCCGACGAGGGTTTTTGGTACATGAACAAGCCCGTTTGAATGCAACGGGTACTCCAAGATTGCTTGTTTGAACTGTTGTACCTGTATTTATGAAAAGGGTATGCACAAATCAAAAGTGGTTCCCTTTGTATTAGACAAAACAAGCACCATATCATGTTGCACTCACATGATCCCGCTCAATAAAATAGTCAAAAAGTTATAGAAAAAAGAGAGATGTGGGGAAAAAAAAATTGAGGAAAAAAGAGATGTAGAGAGAGAAATGGTATATTAACAATATGAAGCGGTACACTGTTCACAAATACCAAAAAAAAAAGTATTTTGCAATTAAGATGCATAATCCGATGTAGATGAATTTTTAGTGTTTTACTTATATATTTTAAATAAAAGTAAGAAATTGTTAAGCCATTATGAGTGCTTTAAAGTATAGAGTTCTGAAATCTAAAATTAAAAGCTCATTCGGATTTAAAACTAGAAACCATACGTACTTCAGTATAATTAATTTCCTCCAATATTTCTTTTTTTTTCTTAAGTTTATCTAAATGCTTAGACATTTTCAGATGACATGCGCGCAGTCTGTTTCGGCCTATTATCATGACAATATTCATGCTATTAAGCCTATAACGTGTTGCTCATACCAATTTGCTGATGCTAAATTCTTGTGACTATCGATATTCATGACCCGATAAGACTTGATGACAAAGCACGACATTTTCATTCCTTTTTTTCTTTATTCTTTGGTGACCCTATAACTATATTAATATTTTGTAGTTAATGTCCGCAAGAGGTACGTAACTCAATTAATTGTGGATCACGCCTCATGAAGTGGAGATTACTAGTTTGAATCTCCCATCTTCCTTCCTTTGTATGGAAAATGAAATGGAAATGAACTATTTCTTTGTCTAGATTTTATTTTTGTTGCATCTAATGGTATATACGATGTGACGTCATTTAAATTTTCTAATAACATGCCAAGATATTCCCCACATGTACACCATTAATTAATGTAAGAAAATAAAATCTTGACTATGAAATGGAAATAATCCTATTCTAATGAAATTGGCAAGTAAGTTTAAAATTTATCTTATGAAGATCGACCTACAATATAATTTGAAACATTAAGTAATATATAAAGAGAATGTAGTACTGCATGCAGAAATACGAATGGTTTAATATTAGCACTATTAGTTATGTTAATTGCCTAAATTTTCTTTATTGTATATATATATAGACAATTCTTGAATACTTCGAAAAAAATAAAAAATTCAGGAATATGTCTCATTTCTTATTTACAGTTTTAAAATTAACTATATATCATACGGAGAGGAGAAAGCATTAACATTCATGCACCAAAAGGTGTATTATACTTTGGTTGCCTGCAGCTTCTAACATCATCAAAGGCCAATTACACGAACAGAAATTTCCTCCGGCCAAATCGATTTAGAGAAATTATCCTCAAACTCATTTAAAATAATGACAAACATATATAAATATTTAAAACGTTAGTTTAAGTTAGTAAATTACTATTGATCTTAAGAATTTAATGTGCATTTTAGATATTTATAGACATTTGTCACTATTTTAAATGGGTTGAAAATATTTCCTCCTTACTAATTTGGAGGAAATTTTTGTCCTTTACATGAAGTTGGTTGGGTGTGTCACTTATGGTTAAACTTGGCTTGGTTTTGTGTTGAATACAGAACACAACCATGTGTCAGCCGGCCGGCAAAGGAATCCTAACATAAAAAAGAAACAAGGAAATAAGCCACGAGTTAACATAAATAATTTTAGATATATGGTCAATATTAACAATAGTCCAACCCAGACATAACTCACGATTCATATCTTTCAAGTGCCGCCAAGAAACAAAGTTATAAAAAATAAATTTAATTAAAGAATCGTGTTTTAGCTCTCCAAGGCATTGCTATGATTACCATCTCAATGAATGAATCTGCTTTCATGGTTACCATTTCAATGACAATATCAAAGAAAGCTGGTCGAACACACGTGTACGCGAGAGGGACCGTACCCTGGACATCACCTCCTTAAAAACCTAGTCCTATATAAATTAACGAGCTCAGTCCTTTGAGCAGATATACCATTATGAATAATTATTATTTATGCATTAGTTCGTTTTGTTTGATACAGATCTGTATTTTATTGGAGAGTCTAAATTATAATACGTTTTATTTGACGTTAATATCTTTATAGTTTAGCTATGGATACTTCAAGACATACCCTATATTGTAAGAGCTTTGCCCTTGATTCATGAATGAGACTAAGATAAATTTAAAAAATATATATATACCATTATTATTATCTTCCTATCTACTCCATGGCCAACCCCAACTCTCTCCCTTTATATGAAAGAATCCAGCGGAAAAACGCTGTACAAAGAGCCATTGAAGTCATAATCTTGTTCCTTCTTCTTTCTCTCCTTGTTTATCGACCATGGCCTCACTTGGCTGCTTGCCTTCCTATGCGAATCATGGTTCACCTTCACTTGGTTTCTCGTCATCAACAACAAATGGAATCTTGTCAAATACAAAACGCACCCGGACAACCTCTTACGATGGTATACATCGAAAACTTGTGCCAATACTATGTTTTTGACGCTGCTCATAACTTTGAACATATAACGGTTTTGTTGATAGGGTAACCGAGCTTCCCTCGGTGGACATGTTTATGACAACTGTGGATCCTGTGCTAGAACCTTCTATCATCACCATAAACACCGTACTCTCCTTGTTGGCAGTTGATTATCCAGCTCACAAGCTTGCTTGCTATGTTTCCAATGACGGCTGCTCTCCTCTCACCTTCTATTCTCTTGTCAAGGCCTCAAAGTTTGCCAAGCTTTGGGTTCCATTCTGTAAGAAGCACAATATTCCAGACAGAGCTCCTCTTAAATACTTTTCCGATGACTGCCTATCCTTCATTGATAGCTCTAATTGGGAGTTCCAACAAGAATGGAAAACAATCGAGGTAATCCATAACCCAAGTTAATTAGCTGTGAAAATTAATTCTCTGTCTTACTCTCAAATTGTATATCTTGTAGCCATTATTGTTAGAACAGCCGACTGGTGTAAATTGCATGTTCTTCAAAGCAAATCTCCAATCATGTACTTCAAGATGTTGGTGTTAAAATCTCTACAAAACAGTAAAGGCCTCAAAAGATCCATTGGTATCTATATCGGAGAAACTCCGACATCAAAGTTAGTATATTGAGGAAAAAGTATGCATAATGCACAATAATTCAGTCTTAGGTTTATACATGAAGTATAATGAGACCTAAATTAGGTCTTCTACATTAATGCGAGATGGGAGTGCTGGGAGTTTGATTTGGACCTAAAGTCCAACTCCAATTCAACTTAGAGTTAGATTGTTGGTTGGATTGACTCCTACTCCAATTGAGCTTGGAGTAGCTAGGGAGCTTATCCGGATTTCCTAGGACGATGCCTTATCCCGAAAATTCAATGGTTGAGACTTGGACTCTCCCTTATGTGAATAAGATGTCATACAGCCACAATATAGACTCAACAAATATTTAACTTCTCTTTTACTGTAGACTTGATTTCTAATTTAAGGCTCTCTCTTTTTCACTGACAGACATTTTTTAAAAATAAAAAATAAAAGCGGACACTTATGAAAAAAATTAGATCTTAATTTAATTTAAGTTGTAACTTTACTATTTTCGTACGTAAATACTAAATATGGGAATAAGGATCTCTGTACCTTTAATGATGAGAATATCATCTGAATCCCCGGAACATGCTTGTCCCAGGATGTGTTGATTCTCGGGACTCAATCTGACGTGCCACCTTACATGTCTTCTTGGGACTAATCTTGCCCTGAGGATGGCTCATTTGGGCTTATGATTCCCGGAATAGGCCTTTCTCGGGAATCTCGCTACCTTGGCTTGGAATCTATAACCTTTATATATGGATCGACACTTGCCTTGAGGCCCATGCTTCTTCTGATGGGCCAGTATAAGTGGGATTATTCCCAACATTTATGTTACCATGTTAGCAGAAAATAATAATAATAATGGAAAAAGATTTATAATTACCTGTGGCTATATTTGCTCAAGTAAACAGAAAAATCTCTAGAAAATATTTTATTAGAGATATATCTCTTCTAACTTATGCCTTGCTCAAGTAAACAGAAAATCTCAAGAAAATATTTTAGTAGAGAGATCTCTTCTAACATATGCCCAAATAATGCCTTTTGGATGGAATACACAACCCTTATATTTATAGGTGAGGTCAGAGACCATCAATTAAAATATTTTCTTAATTATTTCTCTCATCAAGAAATAAAAATCAATTTCAATTATAATTTCACAAATAATTTCTTATTTTGAATAATTTATCGAACACCTTAATTTATATCTATATATGGCATGTGGGCCACACTTTAACTATTATGAAATTTCTAACATTCTCCACTTGGTGCTCATGACATGTGAATTTTTTTTTTTTTTTTTTNTGGAGACAACTTGATTTTACTGGAAACGTTGAATTGGGCCTATTTCTAGGGAATTAAATTATTTTTGTGCTGGCATATTATTCTAGACGACCAAAAATAATGTCCATCCCAATCTTTTAATTTGTTTGACATGTCTACACATTTAATGACCTCCGCTTTGTATAAAAAGAGGAGATGAAGATTTGAACTAGTGACTTTCGCTTTATGAGATGTGGTCTCCGGCTGATTGAGCTAGGAATATCTTTTAATTTAGTTAATGTACCCTATTATATGAAAGTAATGATTAAGTGATTAAATTTACCACTTCTTATAAGTTAAAACTTTTGGGATAACTAATAATTTAACATGATATCAAAGCCTAAGTTCAACCAATAAGTCTCTGCCCAACAGTTCACGAAAAAAATGAGTTCTCTCTGCTCTGACACAGGGCCTGATGTGTGAGGGGAAAATTATTGGGTTATCCCACATTATCGGTTGTAGAAGGTGTCGGTGGTCAGTTAATAAATGTGAGAAAAAGTCTTACTTCTTAAGATAACTTTTGGAGTTGAGAGAAACCCAAGACTACACAATGCCATCAAAAGCAAAGGTCCTAGTCTCTATGATCGAATATTGACTCCATCAAATCACTTCTCATTTTAAATTAAATATTCTACGTGTTGGACATCACCTATTAAAAGGGAGTTTGAGTCCACACGTGAGGGGTATGAAAGTAATGATTAAGTGATTACATTTACCTTTTCCTATAAATTTAAGATTTTGGGATAACGGATAATTTAATATTATTTACCATTAGGATGGTAATATTTCCTTTGAAGACTCAAAATGATAATTTGAAAAAATCATACTCATCCACAATGACAATTTGACAGTTGTGGAGATTCAAATCCAAAGAGCAAATACAAAGAAAATTTTATATAAAATTTGAATTTTTTTATTCACAATTGGCCAACAAAGCAGGTTTGTTTGTCCTTTTATTGACACCAGAAGATCTGCCATAATCTTCATGAAATTAAGGTTGAACCTTGGGGTCCTCGAATCAAAAGGTTTCCCTATTTTACATTCTTAAATTTTGTCTTCTCTATTTACTCTGAAACCAAAATGGCGCATGCGTGACACGTGCATCCACAGCATGGACATCATCATCTTGTCTAACGCGGCCTATTACTCCAATTTCAGACTCCTTCGAGTAATGCTTATTCTTGCATGCTGAGAATTACTTTTTTTTTTTCTTTCTTTTTTTTTTTTAGCATTTTGAACTTAATTCATTCATCATCAAAAAGTAATATAGAGCATGGGAACTCTAAACAAACAAGAGTGTTACACTCTAAGTACTAAGAGCACGATGCTCTAATTAAAATTACAAAATCACAATATCTTCCGAAATTTCTTTAATCCATACTTTATCTATGACCTGTTTGACAGCTGCTTCGGCAAGACCATGAGCTACCCAATTGCCTTCTCTACGAGTGTGCCAAATTTTTCACTGCCTTAAGTTGTTGAGCACCTCTTTGATGTCTGCAAGCATTTGCCCGCATTTACTCCAATTTTAAGAATTCACATTGAGTATCTTAATTAACAACATTTAGTCACCAAGAGCTAACTCAGTCGGCTAGGTCCACGCTTAATGAAGTAAAGGTTACCGCCTTCCCCTCGTGTGTGGACATATCAAAAAAAAAAAAAAAAATTAACATGTAAAGAATCACCTTCCATAATAACATATTGCAACCCTAAATCTCAAATAAATTCTGCTGCACTCAATACCGCTTGGGCTTCACCATTTTTTTTTATTTTTTTTTTACCGCTTGGGCTTTGCCATTTTTTTTTTTTTTTTAAGTTACATAAGTTAAAGATAATCTGCTAGAGAGAGAGAGAGGAAGAAAAAAAAAATCGTCTAGTTTAAAGCGTTAGAATTTTCTACACATTAACTAATTACTTGATTGTGTGGGTGCCAATTAAATAGTTGTTTAAATTATTTGGCGTGGATTTAAAATTGAATCACACTCACATAAAAATAGAAGATCTAGGAGAGGAAAAAACCTACATTAATGTTGTGTAACCCAATCATTCCAAAAAAACACTCTATTTATAAAGTGTTTCCTGTCATTCTAAAATTGTTCATGTGCAATTAGGATTTTCTAAATTTTTTAAGATGATTCTACCAAAAGGTTCTAAGTTCTTAATCTTTTTTTAAAAACAAAAAACAAAACAAAACAAAACAAAACAAAAAAAAACAAACAAACAAACAAACAAAAACAAAAACAAAAATTTTCAAATTTTATCATTCAGTATTTTTCCTAATTAAGTGAGACATATATATTGTATATAAAAAAGTAAAATCTTCCAAAGGTACGTAAATATCAAAGCATTTTCATTTAAAAATAATTATTGGTATTTAAAGAACTTCATAGTATAATTATTTAAGAAATCTAAAAAGTCATAATCCATCAAATTATTACTAGTAAATGAAATGGAGATGATGCATTTAATGATCCAAAATTTGTTTTATTGCTATGTATATAATGCTATGAAATTTAATTTGAGCAACGAACGGTGTATATAATGCTATGTGTCATTTTAAAATTTTAAATAACGTGACAATAAATTCACTATGTAGCAACATATACATTATTAGATATGTAAAATTTAATTTGAGCTATGAAATAGATCGTCTCCATTTCACTTAAAATGAAATTAAAATAATAATGGTCCCCAAAAGATAGCTCAATCGACTGTGAACCACGCTTTATGAAACAGAGGTCATCAGTTCGAATCCCCCCCTCCCCCTACCCTTGTGTGGACATGTAAAAAAAAAATTAAAAATAATAATGGTCCCACTAAAACAATTACAATAACAATAATAACAATTATAATAATAATAATAAAAGTAATAAGAAACCATGCTTTGTCCCACTATTATTGGAACATGATCCTCTTCACTTCAAGGTATTATGATATTATCTATTCGAGGGGTATTATTTGAAGTGGAGAGAATCCTAACTCACCGTATTATCATACATTGTTAATGTCGTAGAACAAAATGAGCTTTTTAAAAAAAAAAATTTACAATAGCTAGTTAACACTGGCACATCAATAGGTTGGAATAGTGGTAGGTGGATAAAAGTATGGTTTCTACCATTGCTTCAATAATAAAATAATGGTATATACTACACCATTATCTTACTATGTTGATGTGTCATTGTCAATCTATAATTCAATTTAAAAAAATAAAAAAGTAATGTTAAATACTAGACCTAATTCATCCCAGTACTAGACTAATGTGGCTAATAATAATAATAATGGAAAAGTTCACATATCTCTCTCAAACTACATGTGACAATGTCTCGTACCCCCAACTTATCAAAAGAATTGTTAATCTCCACCTAATGACAAAAATACATTTAATACAAATAATTCTTAAGAAACCCCAAAAAAAAGGGGTGGCCAAGCTACCCTCTTGACCAAATTGGGGTGGCCCTTAAGGCAGCCTGAGGGAACTTTGGAGAGGTACCATTGTCATGTTAAAAGGTTTAATGGCTTTTTTTTTTTTTTTTTTGGTGTGACGACTGGCAATTTTTAATTAGAATTTAGGAAAAATGTTGCCAAAATAGGCATTAGTTTGACAGTACCTTAAGATTTTATTACTAAGAATAAAATCTTTTTGGACCCTATAAAATAGAGGGTTGATAGAAACCTCACTCCCAAGCACACGCCTCCATCGTGCCGTTGTCCGTACTGGTCCAAAGTCCAAACTTCGCTCTTCGTACTACGTACTACACGACCCAGAAAGAGACACGACCCGGAGATTTTGCGCAAATCTTTCAACGTTTCAGTAATGGCAAACCTTCCGCAATCGCTGTTTGGGTCAGATCCGCCATCTTTTTCATCATCGTCGTCAGGAGCGGCGGTTCCGAGCACGTCTGGAACCAACTCTTCCACTACTGATCATGAAGACCCCTCAAGGGTCTACGTGGAGAAGTTGATTGTTGCCCTTCGCGATGAGAATACCCGAGAATGCGCTCTTGACCTCCTCAACAAGGTTCCTTTTCTTTCTCTCTTTCTTTCATAGGTGTTCATGTTTCTCATTCATTGTTTGGTTGCCGAGAAAATAATGGGAAAATAACTAAAACCTACGGATTTTCTTTCTATCTTGTCATCACTTGCGTTTCACGTATAGATGCAATATTATTGATAGTGAAGAAAAAGAAATTACAAGTGAAAAGTATGTGAGGTTTTGCTAAAATATTTGATTCTGACGACGCCAGTTTGAGGGTGCAATAATCTCAATAAATGAATTTTATTATTTTTCTCACTGCTTGATTGGTTGCCGAGAAAATAACATGAAAATAATAGTAAACAAAAGTTTATATATTGTAACTGAAGTTTGAATCCGGTGTTTGCGTAAGTACTTTCTAAGATTTTTGTCTCTTTCCCATGATTTCTCTGGTATCCAAACAAAGCGAACAAGAGTGATTTTATAGCATAGCTAGATTGCTAACTTCTATATTTAAAAGCCTCTCCATGTCTTATATTTTTATATTTTAAAAATAACATAAAAAAGATAAATAAATGGTTAGAAAGGTCATCAAGTTTTTCTCTCCTATTTTTTTTTTAAAAAAAGTTTTCTCTCCTAGTCTCCAATTTATTATCAAATCTTCTGTTTTGGTAGGTCGCATAATAAGATACTGATGAAGATCCTTTTATTAGGCTGCATAAATTTTACAAAAAAAAAAAAAATTAGTCAACCAAAGTGAGAGAGTTTTTTTTTTTTTTTTTTACATGCCTGCATAAGAAAAGAGATGGGGATTCGAACTAGTAACTTTTGCTTCACTAGGCATGATCCTAGCTAATTGAACTACGTACCTCTATTTCAAAAAAAAAAAACTACGTACCTCTTGGGGACCCTATGTGAGAGAGTTGTTGGACCTATCTACCTCGATAGTGTAAGATGCGGGACCCATCTACTTAGAGAGTAAGTGAGCTTCGCAACCCTTCTTTTAGGCTGCCCAAATTTCACAATAAAAAAAAAAGATATATAAATTTATCTTCGCCCTCATTTAATAAAGGAGAATCTGATTTGGGTATGCTTTTTGCCAATATAACAATAGCCTTTATGGGTTGACCTGGCTTTGCTTATAATCATCTCAGGTTTTAGAGAATTGGTTTCCATAATTAATCTTGATATCAGCTTTGGAAAGTGTTTTAATACCTACTTAAAGGGTTGCTATATATATAAAGAGCTTCACAGAGAAGGCAGATGAAGAAATTTGGCTGGAGGCAATGGGCTATTTAATGCTTTTCTTAAGCTGTTGACCATAAAAGTAACCGGTCAATGAAGTCGAAGTATTATTTGATCCTTTAAAGAGGGTGTTTTACACAGATCATAAGTTTATCCGACAAAAATATGTACACGAAGTGGTTCTGCTAGAGAAACTAGTTCCTCGTTATAAAAAATTAAAAAAAATATATATTAAAAAAATTGTCAATCAGAAAATAAAGAAAGAAACAAACTTTGTCTCTTTGAATATTGCATTTTTTTAATTAATTTCCATTTCTTATTCAAGGATCTACTTAATTAATCTTCTATTTATATGTCATATGAATTTTAGAAAGCAACTTTTTTTCCTTTCTTTGCCCCATCAGACTAGGGCAACTCGTGAAGATTTAGCTCTACTGTTATGGCATTCTTCTGAAACTATATACACGCTCTTAAAGGTATGGCATGCCACTTGACTTTGCTCGATGCTTTTTGCAATAAGTGAAGTTCATAAATTTTTGCTAATTTTTTTCTTGTTTCTCTTACATTAAGTTGTTTATTTCTCTAACTCACTGCTCTAATACACATCATATTTTCTTATTTAATTACATCGATTCAAAAAGATTTTTTTTTTAATCTAAATATTTGAAGGAAAATGTCCTTAGTTACTATATAACTTTTTTCTGTAATTCTCTTACAAATTCACATGGTAGTCGTCTACATTCAATGAATGTCATGCGGTACAACAATGAGTAAAAAAAAAAATTAAATTAAAACAATAAAATTTGACATGTAAAAATTTAATTATTTAATAGTCGAAATGATAAATATCACGTCGGTTTGTAAAGAAGTTGCAGTAAAAGTTGTACTACCTAAACAACACCCATATTTGAAACGGAATATAACTAACCAGCTTTCAATTTCAAGATTAATGTTCATTGTTGAATCTATCATTGTTTCAGGAAATAGTTGCAGTATACCGCTTAATATCAAACCCAAACCTTACAGAAAGACAATCAAATCGAGCATGCAATGCTCTTGCTCTACTTCAGGTTAGACAGGCTTAATTACAGCTCCTCTATCTTCTACTTGTGATGTCCTTTCTTCTGTTTAGTTGGTTGATATCCTATGTTTGACGATGAAACAGGCCACGTACATGTTCATAGATTTGAGAAAAATGATTGAGAATCTAGTACTAATTTACTGAATTTATTGTACAACTGGATATATGCTTTGTATATATATGTTTATTATAAGTTTCTCGTTATATTTTTAAGAATTGTAACTGATAAGTTGTTTTGTTTTACAGTGTGTAGCTTCTCACCCAGAAACAAGGAAGCTGTTTATCAAGGGTAATTTTACCCAATTCTTAAAATGAATAAGGACTATTGCTTGGATCTGGCAGAAGTAGTCCAATTTACATCATCATTTCCTTAAAGCAAAAAGAGCAAGGGATTGCCATCCATAATTTAAAAGTTTAGGAAGACAAATTTTGATCCACATATGTACTTTGTTGTTTTTACATCCATGTTTCTCATCATGACATATAAAACTTAAGATTCCATCTGCATATATATGATTTTCTCCATCATTGCATTGTTCATGTTTTTTTGCCACAATATTACTCTGGGCAGTGTGCATCATTTCATGGTTTTTAACCATAATTTTTGAAGTGGTTTTCTTCTACAGATGTAGTTCTATATATGTATCATTTCTTTATCAACCTCTGTTTTCATATAAAATTGTGGAGTTAGGAGATTTATTCAAGAAGTGTTTTTTCATCTTTTCTTATGAAGATTTGCTTGTTACATGAAATTCGATGTTTTCACTAGTTGGTTATCTTTTTGCAGCTTACATACCACACTATCTATACCCTCTTCTTAACATTATGAACAAGGAAAAGCCCTATGAACATTTAAGGCTTACCAGCTTAGGTGTTCTTGGTGCCATAGTGAAGGTAACTTTTTCTTCTCTTCGATAGTCTTATATAGTGAATTATACTATTAAGGAAAAGGAGTGCTTCATCAGAAAAATATCGATTCTCTTACAATATATATAGTCTTAATTGTTATTATATTAACGAAATTAACATCTTCATCCTGATTCTACCTGAAGTCTGGTGATGAAGAAGCCATTCTTTTTCTTCTCGAAAGTCAAATGTTTCCTTGTTGCCTTCGCTGCATGGAAGTAGGCCAAGAATTGTCAAAAACAGTAAGTGGCCTAGCTCGATTTCTCAACAGTTGGTGGAAACTGTGAAAATACTTGCGCTGGTTGTGCTGAAACATTCTGTTCGTATATCTGCATGCTTCTGAGAAAGTAATCATGAACTTGTTAGTATATTTGACAATACAGGTTGCCACATATATAGTTCATAACATTCTTATGAAAGACGAGGGGCTGAAGTATTGCTGTGCTTTTGCGCAACGATTTTATGCAGTGGACCATGCTTTGCGAAACTTGTTAGAAAATCTTGCTGAGGAGCCCTCACACCAGCTGCTAAGACATATTATCGGTTGTTATCTGAGGCTCTCACAAAGTCCAAGGTCAATTGAATTTTGGTTTTATATTAAGCGAATTCAGATTCCGTGCAATGAAATTGTTCATTGAATGTTATTAATGGCAGTTTTATGTGAGACGGAAGTCACCCGAGCTCCATTTGCTTAGACAGATGGAGCTCGGGTGAGGCTCAAATGTCCTCTCACATAAGAATATGCCGATGCAATGAGAAGCCTGATTGCACTCGATACCGATCCGTATTAAACGTTGTTCGTTTAAACTTATGTTGAATATCCATAACTATGGGTTAGAATTTTTATTGCAGGGCATGTGATGTGTTAAGATACTCCCTTCCCACGAGGTTAAGAGATCCTACCATCGTCAACCTCCTTCGTGTGAGTTCTTCACGGCTTCATTAACATTCTTGGTTACAAGTTCTATAGAAATCTGATTATGAAAAGGCTTAGACGATTGTTTTTCTACATTATCAGGACGACCCAACAGCCATGGGTTGGCTGCAACAATTATTTTACAATGTGTCAAACACAGGCCAATATACAACAGTGCCGACTGGAGAGTTATTTGCACGCTTGCTTGGAGGCTATAAAGGGTGAGCCCGTACAACTATGTCATCCATGCTGCTCCCCACACCAAAAGAATTAACAATCTATCTTCACAATTACACTCTCTGCTTGTAATATGGCATTGTGTTACTATATGTCAAAGACATGTAGCAGTACTTCATCGTAATCCTAGTTTGGTCGATGTGGGAGAAAATGGTAATGGGAAATGCTTGCACGCTAACTAGATTTCTATGTGTTGGAAAATGTTTGGGGGCATTACATCTTTTGACGGGGTGTGTTTGAAAAAGAGTTTCGAGAAGAAATGATTAAGGAATTGATTGATGTGATATAAAGTAGAAAATAGTTATAATTTTTTTGTTAGAGAAAAGTGAAGAAAGTTGCTTATTAACGCGGAGAAATGAGAATGACTTTTTAAGGAGAAACGAAAAAGAACTATTTGCTAACACCCCTAGCAGTTATTAGTTTCTTACAAATTCACGTGACAGTCTATATTTTATAAAATGAGTGACACATTTCAGTCCATATTTTAGTGGTTGACGTGATAAGTGTCATGTAAACTAGAGGACGTAATAAGCATCACTTGTACGTATAAGAAATTTATAGTAAAAATTGAAGTACTCCTAACGGTATTCAAAAACCTTAGCTCTTTACTTCCGGCCATTTGATTGCATATGTTCATCTTCTCTATCTAATTCAAGATGAGGCTCAATTGTTTGTTTTCGAGGCATTAGTGTTTGAAGAAAGGGTTATAGATAGGTGTGCATCAAATTCCTTATCCGAATTAATGATCAATATATACCACAACAATATCCTACTACTCCACTATGATGGCGTGACAATGTAATTAAACATTAGCAAAGTTGAATATTTGTAAGATACTTGTGTTGTATATACATCACTCATCATACCTTTATCCTACTATACTAACGTAACAGAATCTAGTAGCTAGCCATTAAATATATTGTTTTTAACAATGGCCGATCGAATGGTTATAGAACCTAAAGCAACGGCATAATGGAATAAAGGTATTGTGTATAGTATTTTTCTATTACTTCACAAGGACATCACAGCTGTTTGCCCAAAATAATTAAAGAAAAATGTAGGAAGGAATATGAAAGCTATATGACCATTGAAAATAAATAAATAAATAAAGAATGAAAGCATTTTTAAGATTGGAACTAGAAAATAAATTGGACATATTATAACATTACATATATAATCAAAGTTCAAGAACAATTGGGTGGGGGATCTCTGAACATTCCCTCATCTGTGCTGCTCTGTGCAGACGAGTATATAAGACAGGTCTCTCGCTTGAGAAAAAAAAATTGAACCCATCTGATCACTTCTGGGGGATTGAGAGATTGCTCTCAAGCATGAAGGATAGATCGTTCATTTGTGACATTATTTTCTCTACATCGTCGGCATTTGGCGTGGTTCTTGCACTGGAAACATCTCCACCTTTTGTAACATCTTCAGCATCACCTGCAACTTTTGAACTTGCCCTGAAACATGCAACAGAGTTACAGAACAAATGAGATCCAGAAATTGGCTCGGTTCATTGTCTTAAGTGCATAAATCATAAACTAAAGGTATATCACCCACATGCTAGTTTACCAAATGGACCCAGAATTGTTTTCAAGTATGATTTTATTCATTTAAAGGGATGAAATAATAAAATTAATATAATATAAATGGATTTTTTAAAAAAAAAAATTGAAAAGCTTTACGCTGGTTTTATATAAAAGATATCCATATAATAATAGTCTTGCAGGTATCTATCATCCAGAAAATTTCTTTAGCATAAATTAGTCATGTGAACACTCGTGCTTGTGCTCATGCACATGTATAAATCTCAATCAGTTTCTGGAATAACTTAAATATAATCTTCTTGCCTACACGAATCCTTCTAGTTTGCTGAAATACCTAGCAAGTCTAAGACCTCCACCCTCAGAATCATGACCCCCTCCACAATTTAACCCTTAATCTCAAAATCTACCTTGACAGCCACCCCTATAGCAAAAACTCATTTGCTTCACCCATAACTAACTCCTCAACCCAAGATAGTGACAACTTGTCACTTCACCAGACCAGCACTTCCTTGCCACAACCACATTACCACTCAACCATCTTTTTTATGAGGGGTTTCTTTCCAAGGTAAAATGGATGCGTAATATCCAAGCCAACAACCATTGTGGGCAAACAGACAGACATGGAATACAAAACATCAAATTTAAATCCTCCCAAACCCACACCAAGATAAAGCCCTCTGTAGGACTAAAGAAAACACGAAATGAAATGCTCCCTCATCATCTGCAAAAGATAAACATATACCATAAGCAACCAAAGATGAAAGACAAACCCATGCTGTTCCACCACTCCCAGTCTTCCAACCCCCCTCTCCCCCTCTTTTTTTCTTCTCTCCCTCCCTGTGGCCAAGTCCCCTTTTTTGGGCTTATACAGCTCCTACTCCAAACTGTTGTTGGCAAATGGCAAAAGGCGCATTAAGAGATTGATAAATCATAAATCCACAAACTGGTAGCCAGTGGTCTTGACTGATTTGGCTAAGTGCGGAAATGCGCTGACTTTCTTTTTGGAGTTGTGTGTGTATTAATAAATAAAATAGTAACTATTGTTACGAGTTAAATGACCTGAAAACCAACCCTCCGAGGGATGTTACACATTATAGTCTAGCAGGATACTTCAAAACTCAATTGATAAAATTCAATTCTTTTAAATGGAGATTGACATCCCATGTATACAAACCTGTCAGAAACAGAAGACTCTGATTGAATATTGTTCACTTCTGGAGCACCATCTGGATTGCTAGATGCTCCTGAGAACAAATGTGCCTGTGAAAAGCTACCAAAATCCATATCCTGCAAGTTGTTTGGTGAGCTGAACAAATTAATTTCTGAATTCTGCTCCATAGAAGGTGCTGTATGATCAACGGTTTGTTTCCAAGAACTATTAGAAGGATCTTGTGCACTAGTTGAGCTTGTAAAATTATTCCACGTATCAAATGAATCATCATCTTCATCAGTGGTCTTATTATCAGGTGCTTTGTCACTGTTGGTTTGCAATAAATCAACTTGTAGCCAATCAACACTCATAGAAGAAGAATTATTTGCATTCTCTGCTAATTTGCCATCCTTCAGGTTTGCAGTCATTTCAACCTGCCCAGTCTGAGCAACTACCCCTGAGTTGGAATTACTCCACAGATCATCTTGAAACCATCCATCATTCGTGGATGCTGATGGAACGGTATTATCTTTCATTGTTGTATCAACAGAATCTTTTCCAGGACCAAAAACTGTGTCCAAATGAGCAGAAAAATCACCCGTAGAAGCCACAAAAGGGTCAAATGATTTCGTTTCTTCATGAGGTGTTCCTGAATCAGCAAACTGGAAGTTTGCCTCCCAACCAGAAAAAGAGTCGCCACTCTCATCTTCCAAAGACCTCGTAGCTGTCTCAAAAGGCTGAACATTCTCAAACAAACTAGGAATTTCTCGTACTTGGAAATCATCAGTTTCTGTACTTCCAATTTGTTTGTTCCACAACAACTGCTCTTCAGATGCACTAGAAGTAGCATCTCTCTTTCTATCAGCAAAAAAGTTGTCAAGATCAACTCCTGCCAAATTCAAGGAACTTTTGCTTTGAACTGGTGTCTCATCCGAAACACTAGTCTCAACTTTCTCCAATTCAGCAGACCATCTTATTTCTAAATTTAACAAATCAGAAATTGGCAACTCATCTTTTTGTGTACTCCGTCCTCTGGCTGATTCATTTGCTCCAACAAATGGTCCTGCCATCTCCTGACCAAAAAAAATGTACCATTTTCACTATATATCCTTCATGCAATGAATCCCATGAAGTTCATTTCTAAATAACACCACACACACACACACACAGAATTATATACTAAGGCTTCACAATTTAGCACAGAAAACTTTCCCCAACTCCAGCAGTCAAAGCAATAACTACGACTACCTAAGCATAATCATCCTTTCCATGAATTTATTGGTGTAATAAAAGCAGAATACCATTAGTATAACGTCAAAATAAGCTGTGAATTACTCTCTTTCTCACGAAGACACCACCAAAATTTTGTATCAAAATTCCACCAAGTTATAATTCTGAAACCCATGCCTGCTAAAGCTACGATCCCCATTAGCACTTTGGAAACTAGTTCATGCTCTGAAAAAGCAAGACTTTACATTCACATTCGTTTTTTCAACTACATCTCTACGTCCTACGTAGCAAAACTGGTTTCACATTGTGCTTCTTAAGCATTCAAAAACAGTAAACTTGGTTTCAATTATATTTATTTATTTCATTTTAAACATTAGATTTTCTAATCCAAGAAACAAATACGCCTAACTTTACCTACAATTTAGAAACCCAAACATAAAATATATGCAAAAACACTCAAAGACTCTAATTTTCCTTTCTTTTCCTCTACTTTCTCGAGAACCCAATACACTAAATGTCGGCATAACTTCAATAACTTCCTCAAAGTCCAATTCCCGCCCTTCCTAATCTTCAAAACTCCCACCTTTTATTCTCATTTCCTCTCCAATTTTCTCGGAAACCAAACACAAACCACCGAATCAAACCAAAAAAAATGCATCTTTCACTTACCGATCCGTCCAGGTCTAAGGACTCGAGCAACCATCGGCACCCGAGCGTGTCGCGAAAGTTGAGTGGCTCGGGAGGTGGGTCCCGCCTCTGGTGGCGGCCACAGAAGACGCAGATCAGGGATTGTACGCCTCGGAGGAGCCTGGCCTCGCATTGCTTGCAGCGGAGGTACGGCGGTGAGGGGTCGAGCTGGGCTAGTGTTTGTTGCGGCGAAGGGAGGCCCGGGAGCGAAGGGTCATCTGGGTCGTAGGAAGAGAGATTCGCTTCTTTGCGCAGCGAGATCTGGACCTGCCGTATCAGATCGTACGGGATTCCCATCGCCATTGCTAGGGTTTGCCCAAAACGAAATGTTTGAGAGAGAGAGAGAGAGAGAGAGAGTTCCAGATCTTTCAAAACGAAATGTCGCCGCCAAAATGCGTTGCCCGACGAAACTTTACAGGCGCGTTAACAAACATTGGCCAACTGCCGCTCAAGTCTATATTTTATTTATTTTATTTTTTTGTGAGCAAGTCTATGATTGATTTTATCCACACACACAAAAAAAAAAAAAAAAAATGGTCTATGATTGATAATTAGTTAACAATTATTCTATTTTATTTTATATTTAATTATTTTAATTTTGTAGAATAAAAGTGTAATTTTAAATAAATTATAGAAAGTATATCATCTAGGAGTTCGTCCTTAAAATAATTGTAATTATAAAACATATAAAAAAAAAATTGTTTTGAAATTACAAACCTTTATATTGCATCAAAAAAATCATAAAACACAAAATATTTTTCAAGAGACAAAAATCGTTTTTACTTTTATATCATAATTAGCAATAGACCGTACCTTATGAAACAGATGTTATTAGTTCAAATTTCTTATACTTATTTTCTTGTGTATATATATTAAAAAAATAAATAAAAAATACCTCCAAAATACTTATGGATATACACATGAAATAAAGGAATTATTTTTAATATTGAAATTTAAATTATTTTAATTTAAAATAAGCATTAAAAAAAATTTATTTGATCTAGGTGAGGTACCGACGCGGTGGACAAATCCCATCTCCCACAACAGAATTACAGCACTCAAAGCCGTTGAAAGTTGAAAAAGAAAACAAAAGGCGTCATATTTTTTTATGTAAAAAAAAAAGAAAAAGAAAAGAAAGTGATAAATGTGAAGGAGAGGAGAAGAAGATGAAGACCAAGACGAAGGCCAATACCAGGCTACCAGCTGATTCACGCTTGTGCTGACTACTTCTCTCTTTCTCTCTTTTCTCTCTCTCTTTCGGAGCAAATCATGGGAATGAATAATCAAGCGGTGTTAAAGGTGGGATTGGTGGTGGTGGGGCTGTGCATAGCGGGTTACATACTGGGGCCACCGCTCTACTGGCAATTCGTGGAGGGCTTAGCCGCCGTAAGCCACTCCTCCTCTTCCTCCTCCTCCTATGCCTGCCCTCCTTGCCAATGCGACTGTTCCTCTCAGCCCATCTTGTCTATCCCTGAAGGTACACAGAAAAAAGATCACATCTTTACCTTCTAAAACATCTCTGTTGCTTCTTAGATCCCTTTATTTTGCTTGTAGATCTCTTTTTCCTTGATGGGTATTTGACAGTGGGTTTTGTTGTGGCACGTATGTTTGGAAATGTTGATGCTAGTTAATGTTTTTAGGGATCTTGTTAGTCTATGGGGTTTGCTTGGTTTATTTGGGTTGGTTTGATTTTGAGTGGTGCGAGCACTGAGTCAGACCGATTGAGTTACTAAGGCTTTTGTGGTGGTGGTGCTTTCCTGGCTTTTTACTTTGTGACCCAGGTCTTCCATGGTGTCCAATTGGCTCCAGATCTATGCTAATTCGGTTGCGTTATATGAGCAAATTGGAGTTTTCAGATATTGGGTTTTCAACCTTTTCAAAGATTTTTTTGCTTGTTGAAAAATGCAAATGTTAGTGCATATGAAGATGAACGATTTGAGAACACTGATCTGAACATGACAACCAAAAACAAGAGAATTAGTATTACTTATTGAAAGTTTTAAATCGAATGGGTGTCGGGTGGGGTTTGCTGAAGGGATTGAGATTTTCTTCTTTGCTAATGCTAGAATATATTGATTTCACTTTCTATCATTGGGTCTCCCCAATCTGAAACGTTTTCCTTACAATTAATATCCATTGACACCACTGCATGCCAATTATATCCAAGGTGTATTAGTATTACATGTGTCTTACTGCTTTTAACCAATGTGTTCCATTCTTTTAAAAGCAAAATATTCTCTATATATGAAGAAGTAGGCTTGGATTTGACTGGATTTAACCGTCAGCTCCTCAATCTGTGGATATGAGGGGAATTCAAAACCCCCTCAATCGGACCATGTATTCCTGCATCTAAAGAAAAGTGTTACCCATTGGTTTGTTGTAATGAACAGACACACCTAATGTAATGACCCTAGGAATGCGCTAACCACATCAGCATTATCACTCCAAAAAGACTATTCAGTTTGGAGTTCTCTAAAATCACTTATAAACCTCAGTCTCACTTAGCAAGGAAATAATTTGGTACTTAACACCCATTAGCGTCTTTATAATCTACTTACTTTATGTGGGTATTCATCTTTTCAATGTGAGACTAAGGTGTTACACTTAAGCTTTCAACTTCCTAAATGCGTAGTTTGTTTGCAAATCGTCACCACTTACTTTTCTGGATATATGGTATTTCATATTCTGTCTCTACCTTCTGATTTGTTCTGACACTCAAATATGTACTTATTTTAGTTTCTTTGTTTGAATTTATGCAGGATTGAGCAATACTTCCTTTGCAGGTCAGTTTCTTTTCCATGAATTAACTGTGGGGATGTTGTAAATTGCTTTGATAAATGAAACCCGAAGAGCTTAACTTTTTCCTTAATGTCCCATTCAAATTTCCATGGAAGTACGAATGTGGAATATGTCATTATTTCTTGCTTGTTATAGATCTCTATCTTGGCTGTACGTTATTCTATTTAGATGTACTTCTTTATTTTTGCTTGTGTTCCTTAAACATTTCCGTTAAAATTTACACCCTCAAACGCAGAAGGAGTTATTTAATAAGGCTATATTCTAATCAAGCTTTTTCCTTTTATCACTAGTATGAAGTATCCATGTGATTCAAAAAGTGCTGTTTTGAACTCTGAGATGCAAAACTACCCCCTTGTTACCAACTGAGAGAAAGTGAGGGAGGGGGTGCATAAAGTTTTGGTTTTCTACTAGCTACTAACGTATTTCAACTGGAGTATCAATCCCTTTCTAACATTTAGTAAACATAATTCTAGTTCATTCAGATTTGTATCAGGGGAAGTTGGCTACCTCTTACAGAAATTAAATGTTTCCTTTTCTTTTTAAACTCATGTTTTTTGAGAACATTTTTGTAATTTGACACAACTTTGAGATAGTTCTATGTTGACACAGATATAAGATAATGTTAAGAAAAATTAATATGTGAGAATTTGTTCATCCCTTATCATTTTCAGTAATAGCCGACTTGTACTTTTTTTTTTTTTTATTCCATGGGCATTAATCCACGTTGAAGAAAAAAATTTATGACTTAAATATGATCAAGTTGCTGTGGTGCAAATCTCCTTGTATACTTGTTTTGCTGTTAGAATGAGGTTAAATGCTTTGTATTTTTATGTGGAACCTGAGATGTATTTTATGCATGTTTTTAATTGAGACGCATGCCATGTAGACAAAAGAATGCATATGATAATACTTAAGGCAGTGACATTTGTGAGAGTATTTCTTTTATTCTTATTGGTATTGCACCAGCATCCGTGTATTACCTTATACTCTACATGTGCTGTGAGGTGTGCTGGTTATGGGCATGAAGTATCCTGTATTTTTTCTTTCTTTAACTTAAAATTAACTAAAGTGTGGTCTTGGGAGATCAACTAACAATAAAGAGCAATGTTTTAAGTGATGATGTAGTTGAAGGATGATAATGAGGATTGGATTTTGTTGATTCTCAGTTCTTTTGATATCACTATTTTTTCTTCGTTGAATTGTGCATGCATAATGCAGATTGTGCAAAGCATGACCCTGAGGTGAGTGAAGACACTGAAAAGAATTTTGCGGAGCTATTGACGGAGGAACTGAAGCTACGGGAAGCCGAGGCTTTGGAAAATCATCAGCGTGCTGACATGGCTCTGCTTGAGGCAAAGAAGATTACATCCCAGTATCAAAAGGAAGCAGATAAGTGCAATTCGGGCATGGAAACATGTGAGGAAGCGAGGGAGAAAGCTGAAGCAGGATTTGTGGCTCAAAAGAGACTGACAGCAATGTGGGAGCTGAGAGCTCGTCAGAGAGGATGGAAAGAAGGGATTACCAACTCTCGTTCTCAAGCTCAGGGAAATGTCCAGACTGCATAAAAGACCGACCATGGCCTCGTGAGGAAATATCCAAGGTATTTTCTTCTACAAGTAGATTCTTTATGCCGGTAGTGATGAATTTTTACTAGGCCTCACCTCAAAGAGGGGCTTTTCATGAAGCTGTTCGCCATCTTAAGCAATCGAAATTATGTATTATCATCAATGGTCAAGTACAGAAACCTTCATTGTTGAGCCCTCTGCAATCTGCCAAGCTGTGCAAACATGCCCATATTTCTCAAATTTTTCCACCCCAAGTCTAGTTAAAGGTCCCACTATAAGACTCACAAAGTACATACAGTAATATTTTAGTCTTGTTTCCAAGCGAAGTTAGAAATTGTGATTATACGTGAAAATAGTGTGCCAGATATTTCTCCCTTTCTTACTTATAAAAAAAAAGATATTTATCCCTTTATTAAAAATGCATATAATGCATGGTGAAATTTTTGGTATGCTGTCAGATTGATCTCTTCTTGGTATAACAATTTCAAATATTGAAGTTGAATACCTATAAAGACAAAGTTTTGAAAATTTTCTTGTAAACTAAGTTGGAAGGAAATTTTTCCAATATAGATTATTAAGTTGCAATATTTCGTACTTACAATCTGAATGCTTTAACATTTGACTATGCTAAAAATCACACTTTTATCAAATTACTAGCTTACTAACGTGATAATAACGATCGGTACTTGCATTTTTTATTTTTTTTAAACAAGGATTGTTTGGCATTATCATGTTAATAGAGTAAAACGGTACTGAAATGAAAGTGTAGCTTTTAACATTACTCCTAATATTTCATGTTTGACTCAGGCATGTTCTATAGGGCCTTATTGTGGTCTACTTGGCATGTATCCAAGTCGATGTATAGTCTAGTCAGCATGTTCTGATTGGCCTTCCAATCTCTTCTAGTAGGCCCATTAGCCACAAAGCTAGACTCTTATGAATAATTTCCACCAAAAGCTTGGGCCATGGGATAAAATTGAAAAGAACAATGTTTGGGTACTAAAGCTTTTATTACTATTTCCTCATAAAGCAGTCTATATGATACTGTCACGTTAGTTACAATTAAATATAATTATTTTGTGACTAATGTGGTAAGTGCCAAGTGGACTAACAAACTAATGTGTCAATTCATGCAGCACTACCACATTGACATAACCAAATTTAATTGGTTAGTAATTAATGTGATAAGTTTTACGTGAACTATTACGTTAATTCCACCATTCCCGCTCAATTGGAAAATTAATCGCAATCGGTGGGGATAATCTAATGATTGTTTGCCTAACTTTCCATACAGAGTTGGATGCTCCTTGTGCTGCAACATGATAGAGACTGCACAACCTGATCTAAAAATTCAAGCAAATAAACAATTTTAAATTTAATCATTTAATTAATATTATAGATATGCCCAAACATTTTCTTAATAAATGAGACTTAATATGTAGAATATTAACTAAAATGGGAGATAAGTGAAATACATTAATTATATTCATCCATGACATGTGTGTATGAAGCCATAGCAGGCCACGTCTTGAATACATATTATGGTACCATACCAGTCTAACAATCCTAAATTAACAACAAAAATTCGTTCATTTTATTTCTTGTTAGGTTTAGTAAATGAAGTGGATGAACATGTTAGAAGTCCAAACAGACCATGCAATTAAAACTAGTTAATATATTTAATATAGACTATTAAATATAATAGTAAATTGACTAATTAGTTAATAGTATAGTTTTTTGAAAGGTAGTTAATAGTATAGTTAATATACACTAACATCTTAGGTATTACTATATAGTTTTTTTTTTCTAAACTGTATTACCATATAGTTAAATATGTTATAACTAGCTAATAGTAGGAGTGGGCAAACCTGCCCCAGCCCACCCCACCTAGTTTTTTTTTCAATAAAATCGCGATTTCAGGTTTTTTTTTTTTTTTTTGGATATCCGGCCAGAGCGAGTCGGACTCCAAGAGATATAAAAATACCCTGGGGTACCCGCCCCACCCCGTAAACCCAAAAAAAAAAAAAATCCTTTATTCTCTCTTTCTTTTCCTCATATATTCTCAACTTCCACGAACCTAGATCTAGCGGCACCTCATTCTCCCGCTTCCATGAACCACAGCTCCCCCTCTACTGCTCCAAGGCGCCACATAATCAACGACCAAACTGACAACTTCCATATCCATGTTTATTCTCTCTCATTTTGTTGTGTTTTGTTCTTAAAATTCTTGTTTATTTGTGTTTTGGTTTCTTGCCCGCTCCACCCCCACAAAACTTGAGACCGACGAATAGTGTTCATTATGGCTAGGTCTGGGGTGTTAATTTTTAATACCCACCAGGTGTAGGGTCGGGTATTCAAAAACCCCCAAACTTGGCCCCATCCGATCCATGCCCACCCCTAGCTAATAGTATATTAAATATTTAGAAAACTATAGTTAGTATATATTAACAAACTAGTTACTTTGGGAAAACTAACTAGTTAATCTTATATTTATATAGGATATTACCATTTATGCTTACATATTTATGAAATATATATACACAAATGTATTCACTTTATATATATAGGACACGAACGAGCTAACGCGTTGAACCAAACCAAACATATACGATCGATGTTTACAAATGTTAATAGAATCGAACTAAGTTTATACGAACATATTTAATTTAATAATCGAGTTGAGTACCGATCAAATTTGCGTCATCTCTCATTTCTTTGCCGCAATCCTCCCCATTGAAAAGGAATCAATTGGGAAAAAGATATCTCTTTTGTCTAAAAACATGGAACATTGAACTCATCCATGTCTGGACTTTGGGGGATGGAAGGTGGGGACCATTTGTGTCAAATCCAACCAACTAAAATGATAAGAAACACTGGCCCCCACACACATGATCCCTTTGTCAAACTTCAACATCACCATTATCCTTTCACTCTTGTGAATCATTTATTGGTGGACCCCCCACTTACCCTTTTTTTCGCATAATTAATATATATGTGCTTTTGATTCAGTACAGCCATAGTTGGAGACAAAACTTACAACCCCACAAACATCACAACCAATCACGACCTCACTTTGCCTTCTCGACGGCTGTGATTGAGCCTGAGGCGCCAGTGATGGAATCATACCTGCGGAACAGGTAAGCAACAATCAAAGAAGCGGTGAGGACCACGTAGTCCTTAGCCGCACACTGTTTATTCGACTCGCTCGGTGAGCCGGTCTGCGGCCCGTTGGACCAGTACAGGTAATTCAGTAACTCGGACCCTTTCTCTCCCACGAACCGGTCCGGTATAAAACTCTCCGGGTCATCAAAAACCTTTGGGTCCTTCATCGCCAAAGCTTGAAACCCACAAAGTAACTCACCCTTTTTTATGTCATAGACCGAGTCGTGTGAACTCAGTCGAAAATCCTTTCGGGCGCGGCCGTACTGGAGCGGAACCGGCGGGTTGAGCCTGAGGGTTTCGTACACGACCGATTCAACGAGTTGCATTTCTTTTACCGAGTTGATACTCAGAGTTGAACCGCCTTTCTCTCGTGCTTCTTTTCTTAATCTTTCTTGTAAACCGGTCGTGTCACTCAGCAGTGCACTCAGTAAACTCGGTAGGAAAACCGAGAACCCACCAAACGCGTTGAAACCCAACACGAATAGCAAATTGTGAATGCTTTCTTCTAAACTCAGTCCGTACACGTTCTTGCCTCTGCTTAATACTTCCTTACCTGGCATTAAACAGAACATAAATTAGTTTAATAGATTGGATTTGTCCCTAATTATTATTATTTTTTGTCACGAAATTATCTCTAAAAAATAAAAATAAAAAAAGGGTATCAACTCTATAAAGGCTCTTGTCTGTAATGAAAAATCCAAGACCACGTAAATGATGTGACAACTCACCTGCACAGATCAAAGGAGGAAATTTTTTTAAATTTTTTTTCTATTAAATCCATATTTATCTTTAAAACATGTAAAATCACATGTTTTTGATAATAAATCGGTAGTTTTAAAGGTTTACTTACCTTCTTTTTCTACAAATTGGTAGAGCTTTTTGTAGTCACCACTGACAAGGAGAAAAGGGTATGCCCAAGAGTGGAGGAAAATCTCCTCCAGAGGCTGAAGGACTCCGATTTTGACGGTGGGGAGGAGCTGGAGGGCGAGCCAGCGGTCGAGCATGATGTAGCCGGAGTCGGCGATTTCCGGTGAGGTCGAAGGGTCGGCTCCGACGAGACTCTTGGTGAGGAACTTGAAGATGAACTGTTGGAGTGGGACGACGTAGCTGGCGGAGCCTGACTTGGAGATGGTGGACTCGATGGTGTCCCACATTGTGTCAAGGTTGGTCAGGACTTCGTTCACCCACGTCTTCGAGCTTTGTTTCAGGATGTCCATGGCGAAGTTCTTGAGCTGTTTACATGGAGATCGAAAATTGAAGGGGGGGTCGTTAATGGCAGTTTGTTTTGGCGGGTTAAAAGATTTCAATAATCTATGACATGGCAAGACCTCATTGGCCAACATTTCACAATACAATGTTCAACTTATACATTAATCTCAATTGTCTGAAACCACCTAGGATTTATATTAGTGTATTGATCATGTGACATTGCATCATATCGAAATTTTCTGTTTGAATTGCTAATAATTTAAGCAATCTCACAGAAAAGATAAATCCGAAGAAGTAAGTCTCACACTTCAAATTGTTCAAAGTAGGCGCCGCACCTACTCCGGTACTCTCTCGACGAGACTACTTCAATTGTGTGCAATTTGAACGAAAAAAAAAACCCTTATTCCATTACAATATCAATTTACATTGAATGAGAGGAGCACCCTTTGAGGATCTATTTCTCTCGATAAATTTCATCGATGAAATTGGCTCTTACGGCACGTGAACCAACCAAACCAAACAAGCTATTTGCCACCCACACAAACATTTTTTTCTAAGCTCGATCATGTCGGATTTGTAGAAAACTTACAAGATGTTTATGTGGTATGTAATATTACTAAAAATCTATAAATATCTTAGAAGAGTAGCGGTATATATTAGTCACATTTTTATCTCACAACTACGACATAAGAATCACAATCAATCATTGACTCTTTGTTTTAACAAAGAATTGTAATAATTGTGAGATAAAAATGTATTTTCTAGCGTAAACCCAACCGAAAATCACAAGATAGCTTCCTCCCTTTTTTATGCTGTGATGGTGACTGTGACTCAGCAGAACCACAGATTCAAAATCCAATCCACCTCTAGCTGTATGTAAGTCTTACTTTTTCATTGTCCTGTACTCTAGGACCACACCAATTATTTCAATCAATGGTACCAATAAATATAATCCCCCACTTCTAATTACTATTTATTAAAATATTAATTAACTGATCAAAGTTCCCAAAATGCAAATTTAGTAAGTAAAAAAAAAAAAAAAAATTACTATACCTTGGCATGCTGTGGCTCAGCAGTATCAAGGTAAGCACAAACCCTGATATCGCCGGTGAACTTGACGCTGGGCATGAAATCTCCGACGAGAACGTTCTTCTTCTCCACAAGCTCCATGTCGAAGAGGTGTGAAAAGGACTTGGTGTCGAGGACGGCGACAACGTTGGGATTAACGTTGGAGAAGAAAGGGAAGGTGGGGGGGACGTTGGTGCGGAAAACCGTGCTCTTGTACTTGTCTATTCGCTTCCTGAAGAATGTCTCCGGGCCTTGGAACCAGAAGTAGTCGAGCCGGTCGGAAATTGGCCCGAGCAGCGGCCACCCATAGCTGCCGGGGATTGTGCGAAGCGGTAGGGTTGTTGCCGGGGGTGGTGAGGATAGCGGCGGTTGCGACGATGATGGCAGGCCTGGGGATATGCTCATTATGGCGCTCATCATATATGGTTGCTCAACTGTGTTTTCTTAGAAGCTATAGGAGGGGTGAGGAGGCGTTATTTATTATATGATGGAGGGTTACAGCCATGAGAACCTAAAGCCAATTTGTATTCTACTAATTTTTCTTTTTTTATTTTTATTTTTAAAGGGCGCAATCAGAATGATTACTTTAGTCGTATTTGAATATGATATCATACGCTCACTGAAAACATGGGCTTAAATAGTCTGATCCATCTCTATCAAAACATTAATCAAAACCGAAAAAACTAATACTAATTATCAAGTTTTATAATTTCTATTATACGAGTAGAATATTTCACCATAATACTTGTCCAACCATTTCACTAAACCACCCTATCTAATGGTAAGGAAATATGTAATTTATTTTTCAGAGCTATCTTTAAATTTATTGGACCCACTTGGTCCCATGGTGAGTTTTAGAAGAAAATATGAATAAAATAAAATAAAAATAGCTTTTTCTCCAACTTTAATCTGGATCGTTCATTTAAAATGGCCAATCAGTCAGTTCTGAGTCTTCTGACGATGAACAAATGGTTGAGATTAATGTACCCAATACAATAATATCTTTTGAGAATATACGAATCTCTATCCAAAAAATATAAATGTGCCGGTTCTCAATTCAAGATGGATTGAAAATGATTCGTTTTGTGGATGAAGGAATCACCTTTCCTCCGTTGCAAAAAGTGCGTTTACTGTTGAGATTGATTGACTTTGCAGTTCGCACATGATGATGCTGGGTTGGTTTTGAGGTTCTATACGAGGTATTGACAGTTGTTTAAAAAAGGGCAAAATATAAAAAAGTTTTCTCAATTACTAGCGATTTATGATTTAGTCTCTTAAAATTTTAAAAGTGATAAAATAATCCTCCAAACTATCAGACAGTTGTATTTTGGCCCCTCTGCTAGTTGTGGCCGTGAAAATGGATGAAAAAATTAAATTACGTCGTTTTGACGATTAAAAGTTACCAAAATACCCTTCAGTGAAAAAAAATAAACATATGAAAGCATTAGCCAAAACAGCGTCGTTTTGGCTAATGTTTAGGGTTTCCCCTCTCTTCAGCTTGTTCACATTGCTTTGGTTTTCCTGCTTTTCTCAGCGTGCAAGACGTACGGTGGTGATCTTGAAGTGCTGCTGAAGCTCAAGTCGACCATGACTGGGCCCAAAGGTTCAGGCCTGAAGGACTGGAACTCTTCGTCGCCAACAGCCCATTGCTCCTTCTCCGGAGTTTCATGCAACAAGGACTCAGGAGTTGTTTCTCTCACCGTGACTTCCACTCCTCTCTACGCTGCCTCCGGAGATTGGGTTACTAGACAGGTTGGTGAACCTAACGATCTCCGGCTACAATCTCACGGGGAGACTTCCAAAGGAGATGGAAAACCTCACGTCACTCAAAGTACTCAACATCTCTAACAACGTCTTCACTGACAATTTTCCTAGAAAAATCACTGTTGGAATGACACAGCTCGAGGTTCTCGACACGTACAACAATAACTTTTTTGGTCATCTTCCTACAGAGCTCGTAAGCTTGAAAAACCTGAGACACCTTTGTCTCAAAGGGAACTTCTTTTCAGGTCCAATTCCGGAGAGTTACTCGGAGATTCAGAGCCTTGAGTTCCTTGGCTTGAACGGAAACGCACTTGTGGGCAAAGTTCCGGCTAGTTTAGCTCGGTTAAAGGATCTCAAACACATGTATTTAGTGTACTACAACTCTTTCGAAAAGGGTATTCCACCGGAGCTAGGATCGCTCAACTCACTCCAAATCCTCGACATGGCAAGCTGTAACCTCCGCGGCGAGATTCCCTCAATGCTCGGCCAGTTGAAGAACTTGGACACGCTGTTTCTACAAGTCAACCGCCTCACTGGTTATATTCCTTCGGGGCTTTCTGGTCTATACAGCTTGAAATCATTAGATCTCTCAATCAATGAACACACCGGAGAGATACTGGAGAGCTTCTCAGAGCTCAAGAACATCACGCTACTCCACTTGTTCAAGAACAAGCTGTACGGTCCAGTCTCGGCCTTCATCGGTGACCTTCCGAGTCTCAAAGTGCTTCAGATATGGGAGAACAACTTCACACTCCAACTTCCCAAGAACTTGGGTCGCAATGGAAAGCTCAAGGAACTAGATGTGGCGACCAATCATCTCACCGGGTTGATTCCTCGTGATTTGTGAAAATGAGGGAAATTGTCGATGCTAATCTTGATGGAGAATTTCTTCTATGGACCTATCCCTGAAGAGCTCGGCGAATGCAAGTCGCTTACGAAGATCCGAATCATGAAGAACCAGCTCAATGTTTTCGATACACTGGCTACACAAAACGGCGCCGGGAAACCCTAAACATTAGCCAAAACAGTGCCGTTTTAGCTAATGTTTTCATATGTTTATTTTTTTCCACTGGAGGGTATTTTGGTAATTTGCAATCTCCAAAATGACGTAATTTTAATTTTGCATCCACTTTCACGCAACAACTAATGGAGGGGGCCAAAATACAACTGTCTAGTAGTTTGGGAGGCCATTTTATCACTTTCGAAACTTCAGGGGGCTAAATCGTAAATCGATGGTAGTTAAGGAGGCTTTTTTATATTTTTTTCCTTTAAAAAAATAACTTCACTTTACCACCTTCTTTTACCATGCAATTTCATAAGTTTTTAAACTTTAAAACCTTTAAATTTCAACCTATAAATTTTCTTAATTATAATTAATTTGAATCAATATGTTAAATTTTAAATGTTAAAATGAGACGATAATATTATTTTATAAAATTTTATATTTATCCTTAATTTCAAATTAAAAATTATAAAAATAAAAGAATTCTACAAGGTAACGGTTGTGCTACCTTGTGATCCTTTTTTCCAAAAAAAAAATCTATTTTTTCTATTTTTTTTAATAAAAAGAAAATTGAAGGGTAATTTTGTCCTTTTAATAATTTTAATGGCAAAAATTGATAGATGAGATAAATTGACTGCAATTAAAAAGTTCAGTGGTTCAAATTGAGAGGTTTTGAAGTTCGAAAAGGGCTTGTTAAATCGCATGATAATTCAAGGGTCTAAAGTGAAGTTACCCATTTAAAAAAAAAATAAAAAAGAAAAAGAAAATTTTAGTTAAGACCCCTGAATTACTACGTATTTTGAAAATACCTTTAACTTTTTAAAACTCTCAATTTTACTTTATGAACTTTCAAATTGATGTAATGTATATCCTCAATCAAATTAAAAACATTAAAAGTGATAAAATGACATTTATACTCCTAACTTTTTTTATAAAATTTCAAAATTACCAATAATTTTCAAATAAAAAATTTAAAAAAAAAATAGAAGGATAATTTGGTCTTTTTTGTAATTTTCATTAGGGTTAACGGTTGATTTCAAGGAAGGGGTCAATTATATCAAATTGAAAGTTCACGAGATTAAATTGTGAGTTTTTAAATGTAATTAATTTTGTCTAAACAATTAATTTCGATAATGACAAGTGGTATGTATTTAGAGAGGAGTTTGTAGTATGTACACAACTCTAAACGTAATTATTTTCGTTGCCAAAACAGCCCTTTTTGCAACGACATTTTAAATATCTGGGCAAACGGACAGAAATGTGCATCATACATCAGCAGATGCGCGTAAAATTGTTCTCATGTGCCCCCTAATTTTCACATGATCATATTATGCTTTGAGCAGCATGTGCATAACCCGACCCTAAAATTTCAAATACATGTCGTTAGTTCCATGTCCTTGTCCAAATTTTGAAGTGTTTTAAATGTGTTTTTTTTTTTTTTTTAAGTGATTTGACATTACATATCATATCCGTCGATGTGAAATAAATATAAAGAGTAACATTACACACCAAAATTATAGTCCGACTCAAATATATATATAACCTAAAAGCGACTAATACATGATTCTTAGGAGATAATCACCTTGACCACTCAATACATGCCTCTTTGCGACAAATGATAATACAAAATGGATAAGAGCTATCTTATACCCTAATATTTTATTTAATATCAATCTTATGGACTCTCACTCTTTTTCATTATTTAATAGCTAAGTTTGGTCAAATTTGGCTGCTTTGAAGATATTTTGCTAGGAACTACCAAGGCCACAAAATTGATGTTATTTCACATGTATGACAGAGCAGTCTATCTGGATATTAAAATTGAATTGAATCCAGTGAATTTAATTATTTAATTCAATATAAAAAATTATATTGTCTTCCCTTCGTGTGGATCAAACAACAGTGAATAATTTTAATTAAAAATGATAAATATATTGTAAAATTAAGGCTTAAACTTAAGACCCATAAGAATTTTCTCTTCCCTTATTATTGTTTGCTCAAAAAAAAAAAAAAAAAAAAAACTTTATAATACGGACAAATTGAATTTTGTAAAACCTTATCCTGAATCTGACGCTGGCAAAAACTTATTGGATTACATTGACAAAAATCTATGTAATAAAAACAAAAAAACTCCCATGCATTCCACCACGTGTTTTTTTTTTTTTTTTAAGGGCACCACGTGTTATTGTATGTACTATTTCCAACATATGGGATGATGGATCACCATGCTGAGTTGTACTCTCACCCAGCATAACATGGGCACATGGTATCAGGAAAGATATATACATATTCCCATCCAACCTCACTTATTATGCTATAGGGCATTATTAACCTATTTTTAGATTAATCTTAATTAAAAAAAAAAAAATCAATGGTAGATTGCTAAATGCTAATACCATGACAACGACTCAACATAGTAGGATAGTGGTGGGATTAAAATATGCTATTTATTCTTTCTTACATGGTTTATGGTGATTTTCTTCTCTCCTTTAATTTTTTTTTTAAAAAAAAAAAAATCAATAATTAAGATTATTAAGATATTTTGTTCTGAGTTAAAATCCATTACTAAAAGTTCTAATTCATGTATTTGGGTGAAGCTCTACCATCGAAATACCAAAATTTTTTAAAAAAAATTACTCTGACAGAAACAATTACAGAAAAGTCCTTTAAAAAAAAAAAAAGTTCCATTATTTATTTTTCAGTAACCATTTTAAGTATCTAATAGTTTTTATTTCAACACAAATCAATCTTGTGTCAAGCTTTCGACATAAACATAATTTTCTTTTTTTAATAATAAGCGAAAGGGGAGAGGGAATCAAATAGAATTTTTCTCCCTCTTGACCCTTACAAAAGAAATAAAAGATAGAGAAATAAAAATGCTTCCATAACAATTATAAAGATGACAACCACATGTGCCTCGAGATTAGCTCTCTTTGAGCCTTGGTAGCATACCACAATAAATTTTCTCTTTTACCACGTAGTTACTATGATTTTTCGTTTTTATTATCCATTTTGCATAAATAATTTTGATTATTCAACAATTTTTTTTATTATTAATTAATCAATATTTCACACCAACATATCTCATTCACAAAAGAAAATTTGTATTTGAATAAATTTTGAGAGACCTAAAAGGCTAAAACCAAAAATGTAATTGCGGTCATAATTCACCGGACTAGACAAAGCAATCGACTGCTCCATTCGTGCACACCAAAGCAAATGTTTCCCACAAAGTTCAGTCAATTATTGTGAAAAAACTGTTGGCTCAAAATGTCTCGTACACCTATAAGAGGATTGACATTTTAGGCAATCTGTCAATTCGGGCAGCAAATGAATAATTATAGGAGTAAGCAATTCCTTTAATCTAGGCCATTCATGTTGAACGAACGGCTTAATTGAGCCACATAAACATTAAAAAGGAAAGGAAAAAAAATGAAAGAAGAAAAGTTTAAAGAGGTAGCCTTAAGGTGTTCAGCTACACCTTAAGAGTGTCAATCACCCCCTTATCACAAGGGCGTGGTCGGTCAGCCCCAAAAGTTGGAGTGATTTTCTTTGGGATTAAGGTGGTTGGTCACTCTTATAACTGTTGTGTGTGCACGGGGGGTTGATAATCTTCTTGGGGGTGAGAGGCTTAAGGTTGTCACAACTCAACTACCCTCGTGGTGCCGACCACCCATCAAAAGGTGAGAAAGTAGTTTTACTACTCTTAAGAGAATGGTCGACCACCTAAAGGGAATGTCCAACCACTCATTTAAACTAACTTTGATGTTTTGTTTTTTTTTATGAATACTTATGTGGCTCAAGAATTGCGGGGACCTCAATCTCTAAGGGAGACCGTCTCAAAGCAAAATGATATACGAAAACAGATACAAGTGGAATTAGTTGTGGTGATAACAAGCTGCTTGTAGAAGCAACCAGTATAGCATGTTAGCATCAAGACTCTAAAATGAGTTGTCCACTCCTTGTTGCATTATTGGGGCTTTTGTTTTAATAATCATTGCATCAGATGTTTTATCAAATTGATCAGCGATTCAGATTACTAAAAAGGGAATCAATGATGCAGTTTTCACCAAGGACATTTATACTTTGTCTAGCCGACCAGTATAGCTCTGGAAACAAGAGAGAGTACATAGTGGTTTTTTTTTTAATTAAAAAAAAAAAAACTTGTGAAATCTACAGGATGCTTTTGCATTCTTGCCATATTATGACAGACAAGCAGGAGAGATCAATGAAATCTACATATCCAGATATCCTTAGAAATTCAAGAAGATATGTGAAGCACATGGTAAGATTAGTACCTAGATCAGTGAGTTGCTGACATTTTTCCATAGTTGAGTACAAGAAAGCATAGGCTAGAATGAGCTACAGCCGACAGACCATCTCACATCCGTGCAAACCACTATGACGGCGGCATAGACTGAGATCATCCAAGTTAGTGCAGCCAATTAATGCGGCAGCACTGCTGATGAATTTGAAAGAACAACCGTTAATGGTCAGCCCATGCTAATCAGCTAGATGCAATAGGCATAGAGTAGTGAGTTAGAATTAGCGAACACGTTGAGCAGCAGAGTACAATAAACTACAGGTGAGATAATGCTCTAGACCATCGACTTGTACACATACCATTATGAGGAAAGCGTATACTGAGATCATCCAAATTGGCGCAGCCATGAATGCTCAACCCATGCTCATTAGCTAAATGTAATAGGCATATAAAACACAAATGTGGGGAGATATTGTCAATAGTTCCAGCTGCTGTGCAGTCATTAGGAAAGCCGGCCAAGACTTGTTTGAATGATACTGCTTCTTCTCGACCCTTTCCAACATAGAAATATAAGAATTTAGAATTTACTTTGGAAGCTCAGAAGAAAAAAAAAAAAAAGCACATCCTATAGGCACAACAAGACAATGCCATAATAAAGACAATTAAAAGGAAAATGCAAAGCAACTAGGAGAAATGTGAAAGATAACAGCGTCTCTAATATTTTCCAGCTGGTGCATCCCATACGAGAAAGACATTTTGGCAGAGCAAACTTAAAGAATAATAACTCAACAATCAGGAAAAAAATAATAATAATAAAAAAAATAAAAAATTGTTGATTGATTTAAGGTTTCTACTTCATTAAAGGGTTTCTTCTTCTCCCTAATTGCGTGTCTCTCATGTATACTCCTGTGTACTTGAATTGTTGAGGGACTGAATTGAGTCCCTTAGCACTTTCTAATAACTCTACCTCACTGACTACAAAGTCAATAGCAATTCAATCCAGAAAAAATAATAATAATAATCTCATTACATCCTCCACGGACAATATATAAGCTCAACTAAGAAATTTCGCATCAAAGAAAAAATAAACACAAGTTATCTGCTCTAACAGGCATTATTTCAAGAAATAGCTTAGGTAAACTCATACAAAGAAGCTTCTGGGTGTCTCTCATGTATATTCTATGCTTTAAATAATTTATAAGTACAAGGAATATCCTATATGGTATAAAGACGATTGCAATTTGCCAAAAAAAAACAAAAACAAAAAAAAGCACAAATATTACCATACCTGAGGAGACATTATAGGAGATTCTTGTATATGGTCCCAAAGAGTTTCTTTTAGTGCTTGGACATCAACTTGCTTAGAAGNAAGCATAGGCTAGAATGAGCTACAGCCTACAGACCATCTCACATACGTGCATACCACTATGACGGCGGCATAGACTGAGATCATCCAAGTTGGTGCAGCCAATTAATGCGGCAGCACTGCTGATGAATTTGAAAGAACAACCGTTAATGGTCAGCCCATGCTAATCAGCTAGATACAATAGGCATAGAGTAGTGAGTTAGAATTAGAGAACACTTTGAGCAGCAGAGTACAATAAACTACAGGTGAGATAATGCTCTAGACCATCGATTTGTACACGTACCATTATGAGGAAAGCGTATACTGAGATCATCCAAATTGGCGCAGCCATGAATGCTCAACCCATGCTCATTAGCTAAATGTAATAGGCATATAAAACACAAATGTGGGGAGATATCGTCAATAGTTCCAGCTGCTGTGCAGTCATTAGGAAAGCCGGCCAAGACTTGTTTGAATGATACTGCTTCTTCTCGACCCTTTCCAACATAGAAATATAAGAATTTAGAATTTACTTTGAAAGCTCAGAAGAAAAAAAAAAAAAAAAAAAAGCACGTCCTATAGGCACAACAAGACAATGCTATAATAAAGACAATTAAAAGGAAAATGCAAAGCAACTAGGAGAAATGTGAAAGATAACAGCGTCTCTAATATTTTCCAGCTGGTGCATCCCATACGAGAAAGATGTTTTGGCAGAGCAAACTTAAAGAATAATAACTCAACAATCAGGAAAAAAAAATAATAATAAAAAAAAATAAAAAAATTTTGATTGATTTAAGGTTTCTACTTCATTAAAGGGTTTCTTCTTCTCCCTAATTGCGTGTCTCTCATGTATACTCCTGTGTACTTGAATTGTTGAGGGACTGAATTGAGTCCCTTAGCATTTTCTAATAACTCTACCTCACTGACTACAAAGTTAATAGCAATTCAATCCAGAAAAAAATAATAATAGTAATCTCATTACATCCTCCACGGACAATATATAAGCTCAACTAAGAAATTTCGCATCAAAGAAAAAATAAACACAAGTTATCTGCTCTAACAGGCATTATTTCAAGAAATAGCTTAGGTAAACTCATACAAAGAAGCTTCTGGATGTCTCTCATGTATATTCTATGCTTTAAATAATTTATAAGTACAAGGAATATCCTATATGGTACAAAGACGATTGCAATTTGCCAAAGAAAAAGCACAAATATTACCATACCTGAGGAGACATTATAGGAGATTCTTGTATATGGTCCCAAAGAGTTTCTTTTAGTGCTTGGACATCAACTTGCTTAGAAGTTTTGTCATACTGGACTTCAATCTTATTGACCTGTATTGTTTAGATAAAGAAAGCAAAGCATAAGCTCATACTGCAAATATTCCCAATACATGCTTGTTCTATTAAACCTAACAATTTGAATAATATACTGAAAAAAATAGCAAATATGTATGTTCACAAAGCAATTTATACATACATACAATACAAGGCATAATCTCATTGTAAACCTAAAAACAGGAAAGTGGAAATCAAGGTTCTAAAACCACCATGATTCCAATTCATAGGAAGTCCTAACTCAAAGATGCAGACTCACACAAATGAAGGGGCTAAAACAAAAGCATGCTCAGATGAAAAAGTATGAAACTGACCTGGCGAGGTTGAGAAACAAGTGTGTTGGAGTCCTCTACATCACTATAGACATTTCCATCATCATATTGGCCACCAAATGCACTCTCATCATCCCAGGATGGCAGTGGCCCATTATCATCAGCTTGTTGCCTTGACTTATCTGAGAATATAGGAATGCTGAATGATGCACACAATAATAATTGATTCTAAATATCATGTGCGCATATCATATTGAAGGGAAATACAAGACAACAAAACAAAATACACATTGAATAAAATACTCCTTGACTGCGACAAAAAAATTTTACCTGAGCACTTTCTTCCCCTCACCCCAAGGCACTGCACCCAAGTTAGAGCATTCAACCACGTTAAAAAGAATAGTATTTCAACAAAAAGCCATATTGTAGTTATATGAATATCAAAAAGTATTACCTTAACATTAGGGAGAAGAAATAACTTGACAAGATCTTCTGGTTGATAATGACAATCTTCAGGAAGTTTTGTATTACAGGGAGCTCTATTTGCAGGCAGTAGTAACGACTTGGGATTTTTTGGAGGAGCAAAGATATCTGGCATTTCTTCATCCAAGGCTTTTGTGAAATCAATATCAACTTCTGCTTGTTTCTTATTTCTTGGCCGCTTGGTTGTTACTGGTGACACATTTTTTGTAGCAGGATCATCCTCTGAACCTTCAAAACAGATTCCACGTAAGAAAACCATAAAAAAAGGCCACCAAAATAAATTAAGTCGATTAATGATAGAACCTACCACTCTCTTGAAACCTACCTTTAGCTTTCTGATACTTCCAATGATCAGGACCTGCCCAAGCATTTTGTTTAGTAAATCCCAGATTTAAGAAGAGATAACCATCAATTTTCTCAACTGTGTCATCCATTTCAGGTTCATGGAAAGAAAAAGGTTCATGTTCCTACAAAATTTAACAAGATATCATCAAACACCATCATCCTTTATTTTCCTAAATAATAAAGAGAAAAATCAAAATGACAGCCAAAACCAAATCTAAGGGCAGTTTTTAACAAAAACCTCATGAGAACTTGGATAAGTTGGATCTGCACAAATGGGACCCTCATCAACCACACTTGTATGTTCCTCATGATCATAACTCCAGGTCCCACAGTTCTCAAATGCATCACCATCAGAATCAAGTTCATTTTTGTAAGATGCATCAACTTCCTCTGCTGATTTCTCGACAGAGGAATAAAAGTCTGATGGCCTTCTATTATCTTCATCAAATTGATTGACTATATATCTCAGACTTGGCGAAATTTCATTCTTTGTTTGCATATTCAATACCATCTGTTCAACATAATCTGTATAAAGAACAAGAACGTGGCTGTTATTGGAACTGAATTTTCCTATTACATAGGTAATGCCAAAAACACCATATATTACCAAAAGCAACACACCTTTGGCAAAAGAAAGATCAATTGTATCTGATTTATCATACTGATTTTCACATGACATGCACTTTCCTGGTACTTCCAGTGAATCAAAGAGCACTCGACATCCACCATATACTCCAAGATTATTCAATAAAAGACCCTTGGCTCCACCTTCATCGAATTGTGCGGATGTCTGATGATAAAGTGGATCCACTGCAAAGGCAACTGAAAAAACAAATGCAACTCCATTATAACATGAACCTTATATCTCGCACTATTAACAGGGATATTATAGGATGTTTGTATCACCATCGAACTTCTTTACATTGAGAACCTCAAAAGATGATTCCAATGTTGACAAAGGAGACAACTGCACATGTTAACTTCGGTTAGTATACATTTTCATAAATTAATCCAATCTATAGATAAGAGAATATTAACCTTTCTTTCTATATCTTTTTTGGAATGACCTCCCTCTTGTCCATTCTCGACATTGGCATCCTCCACAGTAGCATCTGACATAACAAGACAAAGTCAGAAGACTAACAAAACTTGGAGGGCATAAATACAAAAGTGAAAAGTAGTGCTTCGAGTCAACAACATAACAGATAACCCCACAACATGATGTAATTATCCTTACTGTCCATAACATACATTGGATAGCAAGAGTTATTTAAAAAAGAGACATCAATTTGCCATCTGAAAGGCCAAGAATATCATTTTATTTCATTCCCTATATAATTAGTAAAAGTGTGACAGTCAACATATCTCAATTTGAATGTTACTTTAAATTCTTACAACCCACAAGTCTGAATAGAGGCTAATTAACCTAACCTTGTTCATTTTCTTGGCCTGCTCTGTTCATACCACTGAGGACCTTATACGCCTCTGAATGCACTGAGTCCACCCTTAAAGAGTAAATCTTAACTCCAGCTTCAAGAGTGCAACTTGCCTACAGAAATGACTATTGATTAATATTTGCAGCATATAACACGTGCAAAAGAGTGTTGGGAATGCTATATCACAAAAAGAGTTTTAGAATCAATCACTAAAGGGTAACTCACACCCACAAACTGTATGCATTACACGTATGCATCTAGGAACATGCCAATAATCGTGCATTAGACTCAAGAAATAAAACCAGAAAAAGGTAGTATCTGTCAATTATTCAAATCAGAAACATTATCAAGTGATGGGAATTTTTACTCCCACCATCAGTCCAGATAAACCGATTTACAAAAGCGTTGTCTGAAGCACAAACCTCACAACAAAAAATATAACCATCACTTGCAAATAAATTTGGGCCGAAGATCAATTAATTATCTTTAAATATATCCTACTACAAACAATTAAGGTCAAACTACTATTTAAAATAAAGAATGATAGTAGTCATATAATAGTGCCTGCATAAATTCAAAGAAAGCCCAAAACAACCCATCCCTCACTCAAATCACAAATTTTGTTTCATTTTCAATCTGAGGTCCAACTTTTATTCCAATATTTGTCTAAACAAATCGAACTAATAATTTTTAAGAACTATTTTCTGCAGAAATCAGCTGCTAAAGAGACCCATATTTTCCACCACATTGTCCCCCAAAAACAAAAGAGCGGAGCTGAGTACCTTCTGAAAATTCGTCTCGGAATCGTCTTCTTCCTCAACCTTTATAATCTCTCTTAAATGGTCTATCAAATTCAGCTCCCACGTGTTCTTCTGATTAATTTTCTGCACACCAAAATCAAAAAAGAAAAAACACCAAGAAATCAACAAATTTACAAACAAAGCAGGAAAAAGAGTCAAAGACACAAAAGAAACAAAAAATTCTGTCTGAGCTTCGCATCCTACAAAGAAAACAATACCATATAATTACATTTATTTATTTTTTCTCTTTTTATCTTTCAGTGCTTATTGTCCACTAAAATTAAACTTCAAATTTAAAAAATTAATCAGGTATTATAATTCCAGAGAGAGAGAGAGAGAGAGAGAGTATTTGATTATCTTCAAAAGAATTTCCTTAAAATAAATTTTTCTTCTTTCGTCTTTCTCTCTCTCTCTTTCATGCTATTTTCCACTAAAATTAAACTTCTACTTCAAAATTAACCAGGTATTGTTTTATAGAGAGAGAGAAGAGTTGTACAGACATTTTCGCTGGCGAGTTTGATGCAATTGCGGAAGAGATCGAGGATCTGCTGCTTGCCGAGGCATGGGTCAGCATCGGGATCTCCGTCGCCGCGATGCGGAGCGATGACGGACTTTCGACGGACCTTGGCGGCTCGGGCGGCCCGGGCCTGGGCCCGCTCGAGCTGGTCGTCGTTGGAGCCGAGGACGAAGGGGCTGGTTGGAGACTGGATCCGTGGCAGGAGCACCCTCTGCTTCGCGTTCGGGCTTAGGATTTCGGCCATTGAAGCAACTGCACCGAGAAATTCAAGCTTCTCTCTCTCTCTCTCTCTCTCTCTCTCTCTCTGGGTTGGGTTTTGGAAATGAAACTGAGTTTGCCCTCCAGTTCGTATTTTGAATTTTGGGAGCGGAGGCTCTCAAGTCTAAACTACATGCCGTTTGGTATCTACAAAAAATAAGAACTACCACTTTATTTGCAATGTATCTAAAATGTTATTTTACCTATATAGAATTTTATGTTAAATCCTTAAAAAAAAAAAAAAAATGACACAAATACTCATTCAAAAAAAAAAAAAACCACGGCCAGGAATTTTTTAATTAATTAATTAATTATTTTAATTTATGGTCAATTGTATTTTCATAAATTTTATGGGATATAACGGATGTTTTACATCACATGATGTGTTGGTCTTCGTCTAAATTAACAACAAATTTTAATTGTAGAGGATAATTGAAAAGGATTGGTATTTTGGATATGATTTTCAATATTGCACTTTAACATTCTTTGGCTATTAGCCTCCCAATAGTTCGCTGGCTCTTTATATTTAGCTTTTCTCTAAAAATCTCACAAAGCTCCCTTATCTACTTTATATTTAACTTTGTCGTAAACTCTTCCTACATACCAAGAGCCAAAAATTTTAAGTTATATAATTTTTAAGTTTATTTTTTACCATCCTTTCTCTTTATTGGTTTAAAACTAATAAAATAATAATATTTAACTAAAGTAGATAACGGTATAAAGAATTTGATGTTTGACTCATTTTAAAAGTGTCTCTCTAAATTTAATAAAGTGAATTTTTCTCTTCAAATTTAGCTTTTATTTGAGAAGTTCATTATGAATGCTCTAAGATACTATTCAATTTGAATCCCTTGACTGATTTAAAGTAATTGGAATCCTTGTGGTTAACTGACAGAATTTCTCATCCAATCTTCATCTTGTCTCTTGTTTCCTCTTCCAATATCCTTTGTTCAACTATATAGCTACTTGTACAAATCTTTATAGTGATTTGGTATAAGAAACTGCTTGGTACAACTACAATAAAGTAACATTCTGTAAAACTTTCTATGCCACTCCCCAATACTTTAATAGTCACATATCTTGGTCACCTTTTTCTTTTCAAGGTAAATGGGGTCATCCATGGCCTTGTATTTGATAGTGTATGAGTAACTATGGACTGAGAAATCCTTCATTCAAAAGGCGGATGGCCGCCAGAGATGTGAACTTTCTTGCAAATAAGAAACATGGGGTAATTTCAGAATTGATTCTGCAGAATTCAGTCCGGTGTTCAGACTCATAGTAGACATGGTTGATATCCTGCATGTCAGGAAATGGATCATCATCAAATCTACAGCAAGGATATCTACTTTTTGTATGGAACATTTTCTTCTGATTCGTTGTGGCTTATGCTTGAAAATGTGTAAAGATTGGACCAAATTTGGCAGGAGAATTCACCTTTATTTCTTTGATTTTGTGAGGGTTTGCATCTGCATAATCGAATGTGATAGGGTGCCAAATTCTTCTTTTCTCTCTTATTGCAGACTGATTCCATGAGCTGTAGGTCAATGTTCTTCTTTCAAGTTCGCCTTCAAGCCCTCTCATCTTATCATAAAACACAAACAACATAATTTGAATGAAATTCCCAAAGTGAAAATTTCCTTTCTTGATTATTCACAGAAGATAGAAATATAATCCTAACTCAAACCATACCTATAATGGAGACTAAAGAAAATGCAGAGAACAGAATGTTTATATGTATATGAAAGAAACATTATCTGATAAATAATTGGGATGACAATCTACTCTACAATTTCTTTTTCGTTTTCTTATGAAACTGTAAATTTGGATATAACTATACGAGGAAATTAATTTCTTACTGCAAGTAATGTCTGCACATAATGTTCATCTGGAAAACAGTTGTGGGGCTTCAGCCATGGGAATAGAAATCTGAAATCAATGGCCTGTTTGCACAAAAGAGGGCATTTGTAATTGTGTGCACTTCTAAAAGGCATGAGGTAGAAGTAGAATCATCTCGTTTTCCATCTAAAAATTGCATGTATTCACTTACAAGAAAGTTTAGAAGTCGGCTTCTTTTCAATAAGTTTTTAGGCGGCCGTCGCTGAAAAGTGAAGGATCAACAAATATGTTGTGATTGTTTTGTCTCAAACAAAGGAATTTGACTGATGGCAAATGACTTATTTAGCTAGAAATTGCATTGTTTTCATCATAAAGTAGATATTGAACCGTGTCAGAGAAATTCATCACCAAGTTATAATTGCTTTGTAAAAGAAGACAATAGGGTGCAGCTTTATTAGATTGAAATAATATGAAATAGGACCAACGAGGTGTCTTCCTGCATATACCTTGCAAAATTTCCTGAAGACAGGAAAAATAATGTCATCATCCACAATAACTTCTGCGTGTCTTCTAACCAAAGTGATCCACTGAAATCACCATAAACAAAATCTCATAGTAGACTGGTTATAGGAATCAATAACCAGAAAAAGAAAAATTCTTGCAATCGTAAACTAAACACAATCATGGTGATATATATGAAGGGTTAAGGGCTCAACTTCCAAAACTTCAGTTTGTGTTGACAGTAGTAAAGTCCAGACAATGCGTAATTAAGCTAGTGTTCCTAAACAAGAGTCCGTTTGGCTTTGTGATTTCGTAGGCCAAAAGTGCAATATTGTATCGTTCAGGAGTGCATTTTAAAAAAATTGCGATTTGAAAACATTTAAAAAAAAAAAAAAAAACTGTATTTTTAAATCGTTGGTAATGGAGTGTTTTTAAAAACACACAACTATAAACACTAAATTGCGATTTAAAGACCAATTCACGATTTTAGTAAACGTTTAATTGTGTTTTTCAAAATTGCTAACTTTTTAAAACATACGTTTTGAAACCACAAATCCAAACGGGCTCGGTTAAGCCATTCCTTTGAAATGAAGACTTCCAGAACAGAATCAGAAATTAGGTGAAGGAATGGGCTAAAAGGTTGCTGCCCAGGCAATTTGTAAGTGGTTGAATCAACTCAGTGACTTAAATGGAGAAGAATTTCTGAGGGACAATTTGATCAAAAGGTAGAACTTCATCTAACAAAATCGCCAACTCTTTGATGGGGGTGGTAAGAAGTAAGAACAAAATTAAAAGGGAAGATATAAAACCTGGGATCCTTTTCGCCATTTTTCCTCTGGTATTGCAGGTGACATCTTGGGATTGTAGCGACATTCTTTGGCATCAAGAAAGCTATAACAAGTCACATAAAAATCAGCTTAATTTAGTCTTTCTTCCATATTTGCAAGGACCATCAAAGGAAGGAATTTCATTCTTAGGACTTGTTTGGGTGTGTGTTTAAGGGGCTTAAAAATACGTTTAACATTCAAAAAATATATTTGAGGAAAAAAATATCTGTTTAGTAAAAAAAATTGAAAACGCTTTTAAGGGTCAAAAATGGCCAAAATGCATTAAGCTTTTTCCCAAAAGTATTTTTAAAGTTAAAAGCTCTATTTTTCAAACACAATCCCAAACATAATCTTAGTTATGGTGGACATAAATCCCTTCTTAGTACCTGTCAACAAAACTTTTTGGAGAAGATATCACCTTATTGTAGATGTAACCAAAGTTGTACAAAGGGACACAACTGTAAAACAAGCAAATTATGAAATCAAAAGTTCACAACTGATAAACATTTATTATGCATCAACTAAATGCGATTAGCAAAAGAAAGACAAAGAAAAATGATACTTTATCAAAGCACAAAACAAAAGCATTAGCAAAGTGGCAGCCAACACAGAAGTTGGACAAATTGGAATCAACCTATCAGAGAGAAGAACAAATCTCCTGTTGGCTGGATCATCAAGAGCTTTATCAAGTAATAACCTTTCTGCCTCTATCATGCTTGATTCTCCCCACACTACCTGCCATGTGAATATACAAATCTGTTTAAGTATGAGCATATTTTTGGAATGAAATCATTCTATGTGACTCATTCCGTTTGGATGCCCAGAAAATGCATAGAAAAAAGGAAGATTAATTCTATTCAGCTCGCCATACCTGAATGCTATTTTTTAACTGCCGGCCATAAAAGAAATGTGAACTTGTTGTCATCTCATCAAACACAAAGCCGGGCTCCGAATGAATATATATAGAGAAATTGGCTGCATCTCCATTCTGCAAAGCTCACAATGACAAAAACCCAGATCACAACAAACATATCAAAAACTCTCAGCAGAGTAAATTGGTTTCATATGATTTTAGCAGTTAAAATAATCACAACCCATTACGGCGTTTCCTTGAAATAACACCTTTTCAGAACTGTTTAATCTTAAAGTTATTAGAGACCTTGAAGAAGGCAGCCCAGAGAAAATCAAGAGGAAGGTGCCGGCGAACGAGGAAGAGAAAAGCAATCTTTGGAGGGCCTTCAAAGTGATCATCACGTAATGTACGAGTGCTTGGTGTTTGGAGCTTGGAGTACTGAGAGAGCTGCAGCATGAGAAAAGCCAGCAGACAAAGCAGGACACAGAGAAAGATGGTGAGCTTTGAGCAAAGCCTCCAGACATGGCGTATGGGTGATGATGATGCTTTCTTCTTTGTCATGCCTTAGTCCTCCCCTTCAGAGCTCTTTGTGTGTGAGAGAGAGAGAGAGAGAGAGTTGAATGGGACAGTTTTTTGAAGGCGAGAGAATTAAGAACAGAAGTGAAACGTAAACAAGGAGAGATCTAGAACTGAGAGAAGACTGTTTGGTTTTTCTGTTACAAACTACAAAGCAATGACAAAGTTTTCCTGAGAAAATTCCTTCAATTCAGTGTCTCCTTAAGAGCATGATTCTCAACTACACTTTTAATAGGATTAATGTGAGCATGTACTTTAAGAACCGAAATTTAATAGATTATGTCAGAAGAATTTTCTCCAACAATAAATAAATGGACGTAGGATTTTATTTTATATATATATAGTTTAAGTCGAAATTAGTCCCCTGCCTTCTGGCCCTTCTCATGTACAACCTTTATTTTTTTTTTAATATTTACATTTATATTTTTTTTCCTTTTATATTTTTTTGTCATATGCGACGTATTTTATTGTTATTGGTGCTAATACGACACATTAATGTTTTTCATATAAAAATTTCAATCGAAAGTTCGGGGTAAATAATTATTTGCCACTATGACATCCACAATTGGGAATAAATGCATCACATTTGGGCCTGGTGGCTTACATCCCATCCATAAGGCTATGATCTAACTCTTAATCAGCAGGCTTTACAGTTAATAGAGATCCGGTCCGAAGAATCAACAGTAAATACTAAATAGGCTTGGTTGACTGAGGACCAACCCCCGGGACGGGAATAGACTCCTTGAGAGTTAAGAGTATCAAACCCTTCACTTCCCAGGGATCACTTATCACTACAAACAGATATAATCGGTTATCCAAACTCTCAACGCTCAATAGATGACTTCCACTGGGTTAAAAACTCTTGTCACAATTATTCAATATCACATGAATAATGTTAGAGCTCACATGCATGATGCAACTGCTATTCTCAATTCAAATCAAGCTACACGGATAATGCCAAAGAGAGAGAGGATCAAACTACAAGACTTTGATAGGATCGTCGTAGAACAAAGATAATATCAAAGGAAGAGTTCTAATTCGGGTAAACCTATCGACCTATTTATAGGCCAGACCCCAGGTACCAAAATTACTCAAAACTATTCTATAAATTACACACTTTCTCAAAAAAACTTACTTGAGCATTGGATGGAGATTACGCTAAACACTAGGTGCTTTCTCTTCGTGTTTACTTAATTTGTTTACCTTTTCAGGTTTGATCTCGAAAGACGTGCATATCACATTAATCGGAGACTATTGAACCAAAAAAATGCACCAACACTTTAAAACCCTAAGAAGATTATTATAAATCGAAACAATTACATGGACTGATTTTGTATCTTTTTCAATAAAAAATGTAACAAAAAATGGCGAGAACAATAAATAGGCCATGTACCATTCTTGCTGGTACAGCTATGTAGGTTTACCACCCACTTCCCTCAAAGGCTATATAGGTAGTTAAAATGCTATTCAAAATACCCCCTTGTCCAGGCCAAGTTATAAAAGAGAATGACAAAAGATATATGGGTTCTATGCTTTAATGAAGTACAAATGATGAATTAAAGAGGAGCCACGAATGGTAGTTTTCTATATGATTAGCAATTTTTAACATGATCGGTGTGAACTTGACAAAAGCCTAATATGAAATCAACAAGTTAAAATTAAATAATCTGATTCGACATACACCACTCAAACCCGACATGTGACGTATACGACTAATAATTTTTTATATAATCTACAAACCCAACACAAAATTGGCTAAGGGAACTAACTTTTAATTAAAGGAGTCAAGAATATTGTTGACCTGTATATTATTTTTTATAAGGAGTCTAGCCCATTTATTTAAATGAATTGAGTTAGGTTTCACATATACATTATACCCATAAATCAACATGACTTAAACTTGACATACGAACACGAATTGCCACCCCCTAAACTTTTCTATTCATTATGCAGAATGAAGTACAAATGATGAACTAAAGAGGGGACCAAGAATGGTAGTTCCCATTCATTATGCTTAATGAAGCACAAATGAAGAATTACAAAGGAACTCAAATGGTATAGCTGAATAGGAGCCATCCAGGAACCCAAGAATGGTAGTTGCAGTATAAGAGTATCCACATTACAAGTATGCAGTTTACATGTATCCAAAGTGACAAGGATGAAGTATTATTTGTCATCTGATATCCTACTTGGAGTTTCTCATCAGAAACGCTACTATGCATCCCAACACAGCCCCAGCAGCAACCTGTATCAGACCAAATAAAAGGATATTAGTACATGGATGTCAATATATTTATGAAAAAAGAATAAAATTTACTTAAAGTTTCTCCCTCATAGCAGAATGGTCATTTAACTTTGCCCTTAGTACTAAGGGTGATAATTCGTGTTTGTGTGTCAAGTCGTGTCGATGAATGGATATAAGATTATATAGGCCAATCATAATCAGGCCCATTTAATTAAACGATTTAGACCCATCAACCCTAACTCGCTAATTTTGTGTTGGGCTCGCAGCTTGTGTCAAAAATTGTTTGCCCTGCTTAGTATCTTTACATGTGCATACAACTATACAAGCAACATGTACTTGCTCTCAAGCCTTGTACCGGACAAATATAAGGGAAATTATATTAGTGGTCAAGCCATATATGCAAATATTTCATTATTTTCCGAGAAAACTTCACAAAACCCCCCTGAACTTCCACCCGATTTGGAATACCCCCCCAAACTTCAAAAACTCTCAATTTACACCCTTGAACTTTCAATTTCTCTCAATTTGGACCCATCCGTACAAATTAGGACACAAAATTTTTTTAAAATACCAAAATACCCCTGATTTTCATTTTAAAAAAATAATAAAACAACATTTTTGTAGTTGAAATTTTAAATAGTGAATTTAAAATGGTGACTTTTGTATAAAATACCAACTTCCAGATTTTTTTTTTTATTTTTTTTAAAAATAAAAATCAGGGGTATTTTGGTTTTTTTAAAAAATTTTGTGTTATAATTTGTACGGATGGGTCCAAATTGAGAGCAATTGAAAGTTCAGGGGTGTAAATTAAGAGTTTTTGAAGTTTGGGGGGGTATTTCAAATCGGATGGAAGTTCAGGGGGGTTCACTGAAGTTTCCCCTTATTTTCCCTTGTCCCCTGAGATCTTTCCAGAATAGGGAAATGATGTGCACTGGTTACTTGGCAACTTGAGAGAGAGAGAAAGAGAGAGAGGGAGGGTAAGAGGGAAATGTGTTATGCACGAACAGGAGTCTCAGGAAACAAGCTTCATTCTTTTTAAGAGCCAAGTGCTATTTTTTTTCCCTTTAAACTGACAAGTCAAAATCCCATTCTATTGAACTCCCAAATTTTAAAAGGTGCATCAGACTGCATATATGAACTGGTGCAAACATATTGTTGCAAGCATATATGCCTTTCGAGTGACTAACTTCCAGCAGATATAGTAGCCTAATATCATGGTCAAGTTGAATGCTCTGTTGAACCGGTGACTTCAAAATAAATCATGAACACCTAATGCATAAGACGTTAAAGGAGAAACCCTAACAATTGAAATGAAGTTCAGCAAGATTGCAACAAACCTGAAGTGGAGTATGCCCAAGTGAATCACGTAGCGGTCGTATGTTGGATAAAGGATGTTCTGATGGAAGCTCACACACAATTTGATTCAGCAACTGACAGGGAGCAATACACAAAAAGAAATTTTAATCATGCAAGGAGGGTCCCTGCAACAAAGCTAAAAGCAAGCTACAAACTAGAAGCAACCGAGGCTCACACGAAGAACATACTTCAGCTTGGCGACCAGCATGAAGTCTGACCCCCGTGGCATCATACATCACCTGAAAATATTTTGAAACAATCAATCACCCCCATCTTGCACAATGAATACACAGCAACTTTTGGAAGCTAACCAATTCAGAAAATGATAAGATATAACGCAAACATGATAACATTCAAGACATCATGAACCAATGACTTAAAAACATGGTGATTTGATATTCAGAAGAAGCTCGACATTTTTGACTGCTTGTATGCAACCTGAAAGTGCTATTTTTAATCACATATTTCACACTCCTCTAAAACAAAGGCTGGTGGGTTAGAAGCAAGGAGCAACTATAGTTCAAAAAATAACACTATCGATGCCCTTTTGCAGACATTTGACAACTGATCAAACCCAGATCCCTTATGATCCCCCAGTCTTGTATCAACAGGAGCCTCTGAGTAAAGTTCATACCAAGAATCAAAAATTTGCTAATTGGTGCACAATTGGGTTATCTTAGCAACCAAAAATATGCTAGAATTGAGCATAATCGGGCCATAACAGGACAATCTCGTAAGTGAAAAAAGGTTAGGAAGTACATACAACACATGCCAAGACCACCGCCATGGCAAAAGCTGGTCCTCCCGTTCCTTCCTGTAGGCCTATAGCCACTGCTAAAGCCATCACAGTCGCGGAATGCGACGAAGGCATTCCACCAGAATCAAGCATCCTTTTAGAATCCCATCTCTTTTCTTTATACCTAAGAATCTTAGAACAAACACACAGAAATAAATTGAGCTAATATTTCAAAAAAAAAAAAACAAAATCTTGGGCGTGTCATTATGCAAGTAAAGTGCATGACTTTAGGATCTAAGCCTCAAGAAGTCGATCGTAAAATTCCTATTTTGTATGTAAATCGCTCTTAAATCCTACCTGAGTAAACCCATAAACTTAAATAAAGCAAAAAACAAAAAACAAAAAATCACTCTAAAAATGCATACATTTCCTCTCAATTTCCAACCACCAAACAAACACCAAAACAAATCCAAATCCAAATCAATAACAAAAAAATTAAAAAATAATAATAATAAAATTGCGTGTCTTGCGATTACTAACCAAATCCATCAAATATCGCGTTTTTAATCAAACCAAGAACAGAGATACAGTTGATTAACGAGTTTCTCTTCATGGGTGATAATCATCAAACTACTACGTTTCGTAAGCATTACAAAAATCGCCTAAACTTCTAAAATTGCAAACCCACCAACAAATTTCCAAAATTTGAAACAAAAAAACGTTGAAATTGAGAGAGAAAGAGAGATTGTAGGGACCAGGTGGTGAAGAGCTTGAGAAACTGGGCGAGAGCGCAGGCGAGGACGGCCGAGAGGAGAGGCAGGTTCGAAGGTAGCAAGGAAGTTGGTGTTGCTGTCGCTGACGACGTCGTTCTGGTCGCGTCCGCTACAGTGATCACCTCGTCCATTCACCAATACCTCTCTCTCTCTCTCTCTCTCTCTCTCTCTCTCTCTCACTGTGAAATGGGATGGTCTTGGCCAACCAGGACAGGGATATGGGTTGGAATGAGGTTGTCTGTCGTCTGAGAATTTTGGATTTTTATGCCTTTGGCTGTCAAAATAAAAATAAAAAAAAAAAACAGAAAAAGAAGGAATGAACAGATCCGGGGTGGAGATGATATGGGGATGTGGGTTGGATTAGTTGAGAAGAAAAGAAATAAAATAAAATAAGAAGGTTTGGAATTTTGAGGTTGGAGGGTTTGTGGTCAAAGTTCAAACCAATTCTACGCATCCATGCAAAGAGGAAGAGTGGGAAAGGATGTTTGTCCAGCAAGAAAATAACCATTCACTTTCCCCAATCCACATGCTTTAAACGTTCTCCCTTTGTTTTTGTTTTTTAATTTTTGGATAAGGAATTTGGATTTTCAATAATTACTTGGGAATCCATAGGTTATACCTTGTCCGGACAGATAGAAGTAGCTTAAGATGCTCTTTTTTTTTTTTCTTTTTCTTTTTAAGTAAAAATTGCTTTTTCGTTTTGAAATTTCGCGGTGTTTTTTTCTTTTTTTCAAATTACATAGGTTGAAACTACTAAACCAAACAAACACCTTAGTAGATTACAATCTTTTAACAAATGAGGTATCACTTTTGCTTAATGGTAAAAGTAACATACTAACATCACAATATTTGATACAATGACTTTTATGATTAAAAAAAGAATTAGTACATAGATGGAATAAGAATTTTAAGGGAAGAACTTGTGAGGATAAGCATATATTGTTATTTAATCAAGAAACTTGAATAAAGAAAAACGAAAATTAGAGAGATTCACTTGGAAATCATAATTGGATTGATTCTAGAGATGTTTCTTCTTGAAGTTTACTAAATAACAAAGTGAGCTGTGATAGATGGTAGTAACCATTGCCAGGCCCAAGATAGATAGAAAATATTGAAGCATGCATTTGAAATCTATTTGCTTCATAGGCAAGTCATAATATAATCCCTTCAACTTGTATTCTCTTTGCTTGGATTTTTGGAAGCATTTCCTCTTTCTAAGCTGTCTTTTTAGGTTAGAACTTGTTATGATACACCACTGGCGGTCGGAAGCAGCAACCACCAATGGCATTTTCTTGCTGCATTTGTTTTCTTGGTCAGTAAAAATTTCTAAAAAGATGCTGGCACTGGCAGTCAGTGACCTAGCAAGACAAAGCATTCTCTGAGGAGATATAATTTTTCGATCAGAATCTCCATTTCTTTATGGTACATGATATGTACATATCAATGGACAATTGCAGAGATTCTTGAACAAGAGAATAAAACTTCTCATATTCTACTGAAATCAAGTCACCATAAAAAGAGATTCATCCAACTTATACTGCAAAATTCTCAAACTGTAGTCTCTATAAATTATCTGATGAGAAGCGGCGCTACCTTATTTTGTCTCAACTAAAACTAAAAGGGCAAAGTTGCCAGTGGAAAAAGCTGTCATTTTTTCCGAAAACTATGCAATCTATGCCTATTTTCTTCCTATTGTCATGTACAATGCAACTGAACCTCAAAGGCTGTCAATGCTCCTGAACAGCTTCAGGCAGAAGGGATGATGATGAACCACTATGTTTGCTTGGAAATGGTGTACCCCTTTGAGATTGGCGCTTCGTTGGGACGAGGTTAGGTCCCTGATCCGAGTCTTCTGAAGCTGCATCACTCTCACTATCATCTGCTTTCTTGAAAACTGGGTGAATGTATGCATTTTGAAGGAAGCCCTTCAAGTTCAGGTTCGGCTCCCTCGCACGTTCCAGGGTATCTTTCATCCTTGCTTCCTGAAAAAAATGTGTATAAGAGGAGAAAAAGGGGGTGAGTGAGATTTAAAAGATGATGAGATTGTTTTAAATTAAAATCATTCAGAAGTGCACTTCAATGTCCAACAAACAAAAATGCTAGAACAATAGGATAAACAAAATAGATCATAAAAGGAAAGCAGCAACATAACTCCATTAAATTACGTTAAGAAATCCATTCAGCAAAAAAGTTGTCCAAATAAAAAAAAAAAAGAAAAAAAGAAAAAATGGCAACACAGACTACACAGTAGTAGATAATGAAACGATACAAAATCCACCTACGATTTTATTCATCATGCACAAATTGCAACCAATAGAAGAAAACATGAACAAACCTGTAATGGATATCTAACAAAAGCAGGTTCATAACGGCCTTTGCAGAACATATGAAACCATATGGTCAACACTGGGAGTGCGATGAGAAATGGAGTTGACTGAGCAGCTTCTTTTGTACTTAATAATCCCATTAGTAGCAACTGAGAGACAATTAGGGCAACTATTATGCGACCATGGACATCAGGCCAGAATGCAGCAGCACTCTCGTACTCCTGATTGTAGACATTTATAATCTGCAGATTCATACAAAGAGTTCCATTAGAGCAAAGTTTCCAAATCAAACCCGACAATATACCGCAGATCTTGTAGCGCGCATAAATAATTCCATCAGCATCAAAATAAAGTAAAAACAGTATAAAAGAAAAGCATAGACTTGGCTATGTGCAGCTAAAGTTATACGGGTAGGAAGTTTAATCACAAATACTCTATGTTGATTATTTGGATAGCTACATTATTCTGTAAACTACCAGCAAATTCAAATAAATGATCATATCCCCAGCCCCTTTAAACAAAAGAGCATGGAAAATCCAATAGCCAAAAGCCTTATGCGACAAAGAGCTAATAATTCCCACCATTTCTGATCTTTACAGCTTCTTTTATAACAGAATATGTGAGACCAGAACCTATAAAATATGGGATGAATCCAAAGCATCCAAGAGAAACTAGTCTTAGTGTCTTACAAACAAACATTTCACAAATTTAATAGTCAATTTCTTTACAAATATCTGGTACAAACCCAAAATTGGAAAACAAACTCTGAGCCTATATTGAAAAACAAATTGAGGCCCTATATTGGAAATCTAACTGAGACCCTATATTTCCTACATGACATTTGACCAAAGCCTCTCAGAGTGAGTTACTGCGTTCCCAATAAGACATTTGGCTTAAACCCTTCTACAGAAAGCATGTCATAACACCAAGACCCATATTGACAAAGAGTGGATGGAGCTCATAGCTTGTTATTTTAGAAGGGCAATCCACAATGCGAATCATGATACAATCTACTACTAGTACTGCGAATTGAAGTGAAAGCTAGAAGACTGGAATTTCAGATCAATTATGTACGTCAATCCACTATTCAGCAAATCACATTTTATTGTTTCAATGTGATCTCATTTATCAGAGGCAGAAATGAGCAAGAAAATTATGAAGCAGAAATCAAATCAAATCAAATCATCGGTTCCCCTCTTATGTTGGTGATATTCTTTCTTTTTCCTTTTAGTTTTATTTTTTAATTCTCTCTGACTCACCTCTTACTTGAGCTTATTGTTTGCAGTTTGAGGTTCCCAATTTCCCTGAAGAACTGAAAATGCCTGAATTGTATTGTGGGCAAAGGGGTAATACACCATAAGGCAAATTGAGACAGATGCTAATAAGATTCCTTCCTTGTTAATTACGTTAAAAATATATTCTAGCTGCCCTTACATTACAAACATACAACAATACCACATAATAACCTGAAAAAAATCACAGAACCCTACTCATGAACAAAGGGCTACTTTTACCTGATGACGATATACCATATATGCCAAGCCAAAGAATACTATGATGAAAGGAAGCAAAATAGGAGTCACCACGGCATAAACAAGGCCAAGTAAGAAATAGAGTTGTATTTGAGGTTCGCCAGTATTGAAACCAAGGCTTCCAGGATCCATTGCCTCTTCCCTATCCTTCTCAGTCTTCACCAAAAAAAAGTTTTTTAAGTGAAAAATTATCAACGGCTTCAACATTAAAATTTCTCCGGCAATACCAGCCCACCCATCGACCATTATATAAGTTATGAAGAAAGTTGCCTTCATTGGAATGGACACACCTATCGTCTTTGGAATACTGCACAATTAGCTCACTACTGTTATGTCACAAATCATATCAAAGAAGCACTGAACGGCAGCTAAAAAGCTATATATATATAACACATCAAATATGCTAGATCAACCTATGGCAATCATGTAAGAGAAGAGAAGAATTGTTGTGTATATTGTGAGATTAGCAAGATAACTTTACAAAAAGGGAAACTGAGGAAACACAGGAGTAAAAAAGCTGGTGGAAAAATGATTTTATTTATTTTTTGATAAGTCATAAGGAAAAATGATTTTATGACAGTACATGATCTCAGACCACCTAAAATCTTCTCTAAATCACGCAACCCCTGACAGATCCCCTCGCCTGACATCCGATTCCTGCATCACTGTGCTACACTTGTGTTTTGGCTACATCATTTTTTTTAAGACAAAAACACAGAATATACCTCTGTTAAGGCACATGCTTTCATATCTGATTTTGATTTTCTCTTCATATTCAATTAAAAATAGATTCATGTAAAGATAAAATTCTCACCTAGATCCCAAAAATTTTAAGTATGAAAACCAAGTTTTATTGAGATGCATATTTTCTTAGACCTTTCAAAGGACCTACAAAACACTAAATATAAGGGTTCATAATCAAATAAGCACAAATATACAAAGGAGCTTTAAAACTGGCATTGCCTGGCGAGGGGGGGAAGGGGGAGGGGGGTGCCTGGTCCCACTTTAATTTTGCAATGGTCAAGAATGAAGATGATTATGTGAAAATTGTATCATTTCATTCAGGGTAAGCATACAATGGACATAAGAGACTACTGACAATGTACAACGTACTTGCAAACTCATTTGAGCACCTGCAACTGAATTACTACACCATCCAGCTGGAAGAATCACAGCTACTAATTAAGATAATTTCAATTGAGTGCAGCAGTTTGCAAGTCGATTAAATTGGTAAAAGTGATTATCAAACAGATTGAGATAGCTGGTAATGCCAATGAGACCCTAACAAATACTGATGCTTCTATAATACATAAAAATATATAAAAACATTTTGACCCTTCTAACAATTATAAAGTTGCCATATTTTAAGCAATTACAAATCATAATGCATAGTAAATAAATGAGAAGGACATACTCATTTGCTCGCTGGTTCATGAAATTATGAAGTTGTTGAAATGCAGTTCCAGTAATTATGCTCCCAAGAAAGACATTGATAAATTGGAAAATATAATATCTAGTTGCAGATCTCCTCTCTAGAGCAGATATGCTAATAAATCCTTCAAATTTTGACATTAGCATCAATATTGAGGGTAGAAAAATGAGAAAAATCTTCAAAGCAATCCCTGGAAGGAAACCTTGGATTAATGACTTTACGCCTTTTCTGCAAGAAACAACAGAGGCTGTTAGTACATGTTAGTAGTATTAAGATAACGATGTTATAGAACAACTGGGCAAGGATTGGGAACAACAATCGCGAACAAACACATAAAAAGTAAAAACTATTGAGGTAGTCAAAACTTGATATATGGAAACAGTAATGCTTTCTAAATGCTGTCTGTACCCTCAACCTACCACAGACTAACAAATTACAATTACCAAACGGGAAGAAAATCCTATAAACTATATTTACTTGCAAACAATAAGCTAAGAATAGGGGGAAAAAACAACCCTAAGCCAAGTCAAAAGCACAAATGAAGTACAGCATCTACTGGTAATGGTGCATCTTTGCTTCTCACTAACATGCCAACTGACCTGCTGTGCCACTCCTAATCTCACCTTTCGGACTCTAATTACTTTATCCTGCATTTCTTCTCTTATTGTCTTTCATGATATGCCAAATGTCAAAAAGATGATGCCATTAGAAGACAAGGATAGATTAGGTACCACTCCTAATCTCACCTTCCTTAGTCTTTTAATTTTCTCCTAACAAACCAATATAATAATGCAAAGAAGAAGATAAAGACACTCACAATTCAATTATAGGCCTTAGAAAAGGGACTGCTTTCTCAATACCCTCAATGTTTGCAAGCGACTGTACAAATGCAATGGGGATCATGAAAAAGAAGGTAAGGAAGAAGAAAGCAACAGCAACAATAAGCCTCCTAATTGTGAGAGAAACATATGGAATCGCCAAGTTATCCCAATATACATCACATGGCTCTGGAGCCCACTCAGTTAACCATATAGTAGGATTCCTGGATTGTTGAGTTTGTGCACAAACAGCTGCAGCCCATCGAGTTTTGAAGGAAACAAATGCTGCTGGCATGATTGATTTAGGATTGTTCATAATCTTATCTCTCTCTGAGGTAATCTGACAGTCATAAGAAAGACATAGTATTAAACGTATGCTGTCAAATCAATGCGCAACTCAATTGCAATCATGTCACTGACATGGTAAAAGGAATGCCTTAGAACAGGAGGAAAAAAAAATTCCTAAAGGTTTTTTAGCACTAAAATCCCAATAGAAAATTAATATTAGTCATGTTATATGTGGAAGTATAAGGTAGTACGAAACCACACATAGAATCAAGTGACCAGCACAAGCTCTGCTTATAAATGGGTGATGTGTCACAAGCACTGGACCGGGGCACTACAAAACCTGTTGGCTGATGGACTTGTAGCTTCAGTATAGAATGGAAAACGTTTATGGAGTGTAAATAACATACAAAGTCATAATTTCAAGAAACCCATGTAAGAAACTAGGAAAAACCTGACAATACCCTCTTTAACTTAAAAGTATTGAAGAATTCTTGTGTACTACTAAAGACAGTATATGCTTTCAAGGAAGTCAATTAAGCTTACACAAGATGCTCAACGAATGCTGCTTACCGCTTCTGATAGTCCTTCAATCTTAGATGTATATAAGTCAATTGCATCCACCCTCTCTCCACATAGACCTAGAAAACCAGTCTGCTCAAATGACATTAGTTACCAAAAGTGAGAAATATGATGGCAATTGTTCTTGTCATTTGAGTATGAAAAAACACTAGCACCAACCCATTGGCAGTGCAATACCTTTGTTGAAGGCCTCCTCGATTGATTTCTGGAATATTTAAGTTGATAGAAGTCAAGCCAGTTCCGCAATTTTTTCTGCTCCTTGACTAAATCAGAAAGTTTGTTTGCATTGTAAACTACCTGCAGGAATATAACTAGGTAAGAAACTAAACTGAAGAAAAATAATCCTTCATACAGCAACGGGTTTGTAAACTTGTGCACTTAGAGGTTCGATAACATAGATACGCATGTGTAATCTATATAGCCCAATAAAAAATAAAAACCATAGAACACTAAAGCCCAAAAACCCCCTAAGGCACTCAACTCTAGAAAGCATGAATCTTGCCTTTCCCCCGCCTAAAGGATGCTCCCTTAACATCATTGTTAATGGAGCATTCTATATTTCAAAGCTCCCTTCTACCCTCTTCACCTTCCTAGGGGTAATCTCTAATGTGGCATCGATCCCCTCACACAGATCCCCCATCAAAGCCCAATCCAAACGGGTGGTAGGGAGAAAATCACCCAAAGGGTAAAGAAATTCTCTATCTTCCTCAGCCTAGAAATCCCCATCTTCCCCACCCCGACAATCTTCATCTTCCCCACCCCAAAAGTCTTCGTCCTCCTCTTCGCTATCCACCAACTCCAAAGGACTAACTAAACATGTCACCACACCAGAAAAGCCAGTCGGGGCACTGAACGATGACACTGGGTCAGCAATCAAGCTATCGTCCATTTTCAAAAATTTGTTATCCCTCATCTTACGGTTATAGCGCTACATGGGTTTGGTCAAGAAAGACGGGGGCCCTAAATCAAAGGCCCGAAGGAAAAATAGGAGGAGGGGCCAAACCTGACTCTACCTTGCTCGACCCCAAAGCAGCTGGGGGTTGAGGGTTGAGAAGTCCACGCTGAAGAATATTCTTTGCTGTTTAGGGTTTCCTCCATCACTAGGCCGAGCCACCACAATAGAAGAAGGGGCTGAAAACAGAGGTTCCGGTGAGATCTAGACAATTGCTGACGACGAACTAGCACCATCAACGGCATCCTAACTCACCAGACTATACCCAACAGAGGCCCCCACCGAAATCAATCAAACTATAGTTGTCCATGATGGAACAATGTCAATCAAACTATAGTAATGAGAATAACCCCGCTCCATATTAAAATCACAATAATTACATCCCATACCTATTCTTTAACTGAAGATACACGCCATGTAGGAAAAAAAGGAAATCGTGAGCATGTGCTACAACAATATCCGCATCCTTTACATATTACATATATAGACTCTACCATAAATGAAACTACAATCATATCTTCATTGTCAGACTAATCTACATATGGATGTAACTATGATTATGTATCCATATGGTGAATGCATATACTATATGCATGCATCCATATGTGTTTTTCAAGTATGTTTTATGGAGAACTACAGGATCAAACCTGATAAGTAAGATAGTGATCGGGATGGTTGACCAGGAAAAAGTGCTCCACAAGCTCATTAACTGACTCGTCTGGATCTGGTGGCACATTTCTTACAAGTACCTAAAAAAAAAAAATCAAAATTTCAAAATTTAAATATCATGGAGCAAAATAATGCAAAGTTTGTTTGAAACACATGACTACGGAATTAGTGGCAAATTTGTTGTTGATTTGTAAATCATTTTCTGTTGGCTAGTATTTTCCACTAGCACAAAGCACCAAATAAACGGAGAAAATGTTTTTATGTTGAAACGAACAAAGCCTTAGAGACATAACATGCATATGTTTTAGCTTTACTATTAACCCTATTCACTGGATGCATAGATATGCAATCCTTTGTATCTCAATAATGAAAGATTTGAAGTGTATAATAGACCTTAATATGCACCAGAAAGTATAAAAATAAAACATTGCCATTAATACCCCCTCTAAGAAACAAATGGAAAAATTAGATAGGAATTAATTAGCCCTTACTAAAATGCTCTGAAGTATACAAGAGGATGCCTAAGTAGAATGAGAGAAAAGAACAAGAAAGTCTTCCAATAAATCAAACTCAGTGGGGGAACCAGATGAACAAACTTCAAAGCCCTCAATTTTCTGGGACTGAAGTGATGCAGTCATGGAGCAAGAGTTAAAGTTGATGTCTTTAGAGTACTTTTTCAGTTTCTGCAGCTTAAGAGCTTTTCATGTGTTAGGCCATCATGCGATGTCCAATTGAAATACAGCAGCACTGACCCAATCGGGGTCAGAATGCCAATTGCAACTTCTGAACCAACCATGCAGGCTCAGAAATCGGGTAACCAAGTCAGCATTTGAATAGCTCTAGATTGAAGCAAGACTGATATGCTTTCAAAACTTATGTTAAGTGTCTTAAGAGTTTTTTTTTTTTTTTTTTGGGGGGGTGGGGGGGGGTTCCTTTGATGAGTTATGCCAAGTTTTATAATCAGGGGCAGATTTGTAAGTTTCAGCAATTCTTGTGAATTTAGGGAGCTTAAAAAGTATTTGTAATATCTAAAAAACTATGCCAAACAAAAAGATAGTATGTTTGGTAATAAATTTCAAAAGTACTTCTTTGACTTTTTAATTATAAAAATGGTCAAAATGCACTTTTGGGAAAAACTTGAAAATGAAGCTTTTTCTTAAAAAGCTCTTTTTTACTTTAAAAGTTATATTTCCCAACGCAATCCCAAACATGCGCTTAATAAGTGAGTCAAGTCTAGAATCTTTGGGTCCAATATAGTCTATTATTTAAATCTTTGATTTGTAAGTCAAATTAGGAGTTCAAGAGTCAATAACCTATATAAATATGTTTAATTGTGCTCAAAGAATTCAGACTTTCATAAATGGAATATTGAATGATTTGAGTTTGAGACACATTGGGCTTTTGTGCTTTCCCATCTCTCTTCTTGACTACACCTGTGAACTTCTCTTTCTTTCTCTACTTCAACATGGCCCTTCTTTGACACCCTTAAAACCCTGAAAACAGCCACTGTCCAAATGTTTCCAGTAACCTATTTGCTTCAAGAAAAAAATCCATTTAACCCTTTTAAAAATCTTTTACTTATATAAACCTTGAAGACATCATTTTCTCATCCCTAGCCCTAAAACCCCAACTTTTAACCCTCAAAACCCTCAGTTATCTGGAAATGAAGACAAAACTGAAAATAAATAAACAATTCTGCAACATAGACCTTCCCAACAGGCTATGCATCTTAAATAGAAAGGGAACTACCTTTTGTCCCCATGAACTATAACGCATTGGTATTTTCCCCCCATGAACTGCCAATTGTGCTACTTTGCCCCCATGAACTACCATTTTGTGCCAAAAAACCCCTTTCGTCAGTTAAAGCCGTTAACTCAAGCAGTCAACCCATCACTTTGCTCCCATGAATTACAACGCATTGTCACTTTGTCTCCATGAACTACAATGCATTGTCACTTTGACCATTTGAGTTAATGGCTTTGACTGATGGAATGGATTTTTGGGCACAAAATGGTAGTTCATGGGGGCAAAGTAGCGCAATTAGCAGTTCATGAGAGAAAAGTGTCCTAGGCGTTGTAGTTCATGGGGGCAAAAGGTAATTTACCCTAAATAGAAAGCCACAGGGAAAGGCTTCTAAAAGAAATATCTCTTAGAAGCCACATGCAAAAAGAAGTAGGATAAGAAAACAGCCAAATCCAAGCTATTACCCAACAGAATAACTATATCCAAACAGTCTATGCTTAAATGAAATGTTTACGAATAATTCACACCCCTGAGAAGGAATGTGATCTCTAAATATAAAATCCGCACAACCACTTTAACTGAAGCAAAAATATGAACAACCAACATCTGAGTACTCCAGATGGCCCCACACATCATTTATCTTCCTAAAGACAGCACAAAGTAATAAAGTTCCTAGTATATATGACTGCACTCGCACATGCAAAGAGTTAGACTTAAGTGTACTTATTCAGTTATCCCCCTATTCATATATACCTAAAAATATGTTAAAGGAATCGCGTCTTATGAAAGTCACATTTTTCACACTGATTGGGCGTCTGAACCCCACCTAAACCATTCAGATGTCATGGGTGAACTATCATGCTAAAGGACTTGGCCTTATGGCCCATATCCAATTAGTTTGATGATACAAAAAGTTTTGAACTTACTGTGAACTGATCAGGGCGCCGTTGTTCTGATGCAAGAAAATGCAACCTCATTGATGCAACTATCTCATACTCCTTTTTTAAAACATAGCATGTCCAGAAGGTAAAAGCATAAGCCATTACCAAATGGGTCCAAAATCTGCAACAAACATTAGATATGATTAATTGACAGATCTCATGGGAATGTTATTGCATACTAGGTCCATTCTATGCACAAATTTGCATTGCTATTGTCCACTCCCTGGCCAGTACGCTAGTGGCCCAGTAATATGCACATCAAACCCAAAAAAATATATATATATAAAAATAAATAAATAAAAAATTAGAGTTACAGATCACCAACATCTTTAATTGTTTTGTTGGACAAAAGAAGAAGTAATCAGTATGACAAAAGTAATTGGTGGCCAAATTAGTGCTCAGAAAGATAGTGGATTTATATATCAAAATCACCATGCCACAAAACAATCATTCAGTCACACAATTCCAACTTCCACAGGGACTTGCCCAAAGATGTAATATGCTAATAAAAAGTTTTGCAGCTGACAAAATTTAATTTACAGTACTTAATTCTAATTTAAGAATCAAAAGGAGATAATTTATTATTACTGTCTAAATGTAGTACAGGAAAGCTACACTGAATAATGAGAACTTAATCAACAAAAAGTCCATCAATATCATCTCACCAGGATAGCATAAGAAAGATATAAAGAATAAACAAAATACAAAAGAAAGAGACAGAAAGTTCTGCATACCTGGGAGATCCTTTTGGAATGTTTGAAATAGAAAGTTTATCTATGTCACTGTAAACTAAAGTTGAGTGCTCCAACTCCAAGGTGCCATTGGTCCAATTGACAGGTACCATGACTGCAAAAGCCAGGAATGCAATAGGAACAAAAATTTTTAGCCTGCATTTGATAGCAGAAAAGGTAGAATCAGTTCAAGAGTAACAAGTAACAATCAAAGTCAGAAGTAAGAGAAACATTCAGTTGGAAAACTTATATCCTTCCAATACAAAACGATATTCCATGCAGGAAAGAGAATTCCACAGAATATAGTAGTCCATGACTATGCACATGGTAAATGCAGAATAACTACCCAAAACTCATTGGGCTGATATTGGCCAATGAAAAGGACAGTCAACATCCAACATTGCTAGCCCTGCAAGCTACAAAGAAATGATCTTTTAGAGCATACCCTACTAAGTAGATCCTCAAGTAAACAGCAGAATCCAACCCTGCATGGTCAATTAGCTCAGGTTCTGGCATTTGCAATGCAGCAGGCATCCAATTCAAAAACCTGACATATGACCGGAAGTCCAAATTGATGAACTTCCCCACAAATGCACCAGAGCCCAGTGGACTGTTCCTTAAACCCTTCAGATACCATTTTGGAAAGTACACCCTATCATTGATGGGTTGAAGCCGAAGAAAGGCAAATGCCACTAAGAAAGCAAATGCACTGAGGATATTGATAGCTGCTGCAACTTCTATATCCTTAAGTGTAGCCATATTCACTCTTCAAAGAAAGACAGATGGATATTTCCTGTAAAAAGGAAAAAAGGAAAAAACTAAGATTTAATGTAGATAACCAGGTAATATACACCTGAAGAATGTTCACAATGCATCACTGTGGAAACAACGTGATTTTGGTAAAGGAGGCCCCCCTATCTTCACGAGGGAACCAAAAATATGGATTGACATGGCCTTAACTAAAAGGGCATATGCCCTTTATTATGACTTCAGGCATGGCCAGCTTTCATAGTGTGACGGCTGGCGTGCACAAAGCCCTGAAACAAATTCAACACCATATATGGCTGGCCAGAGATTACTAGTGATTCCAGGCGTTCAGGTCAAAATATAGAAATTAGAAAATATAAAAACAAAAAAAGAAAAAAAGAAAGAAAGAAATGGAATATGATAAAACTAGGCACTGGACAAAGATTGAACAAAGCTACCCACAACATCTCAAAATGTAACTGTAGAGCCAAATGACAAGAACTTGAAATAAAAAATAAAAAACCTTTTTTGGTGCAAATCAACAAGAGAAAATCTTATAAGTTGGAGAAAAATAATAGGAAAACTTCTGGGAATTTTACTTTCAGAAATACCGACAATTCTGATACTTAAAAAGAGAGGGATTTATTTTTCTTAAAAGATTCATTACAGAAATCAAAAGAGATGCTTGATGCTTCAATCAAAAAGTATCCTGAAATAAACTAGGTTTTGTACAATAATCCATCAAATCCTTGGCTTGGAAGTATATAACAAATTAACTACAAAATGCACAGAAACTAGACACAAGACCGGAACTTAAACATAGTCTGTTTGGTTGCCAAGAAAATGTGGGAAAGAAGAGAAATCATAAAATAAAAACTTCATCAGAACAACCACCATCTTAACAGTCAAATTTTGCTCCATCTTTCAGCAACCAAATTGAGTTCTGATAAATTTAAATTCTTGAGAATTTCATTAATCTATATATGTGAAGACAAAGCTATTTCCTCTCATTTTTCAGCATCCGAACAACACTGAAATCCAAAGATGAAATACACAAAACTAAACAGCCATTAGATTAAAAACTTAATATAGATACCAACAATATACACATTATACAATATCACTAAAAATCAAAATTTCATTTTCTCAGCAACCAAACAGATAGTAGAAGCCAAAAATTCACACTATTACAAGACAGTCATTAGAGTTCGAAATTTCTTAGCAACCAAAAAAAAGCCATCGGATCCGGTCTTTCCGTTGGTCCTCCGATTTCTTAGAAACCAAACACACACATGCAAGACACAAACTTTTTCACACTCTGACCTCTCAATCTTTACGAACTCCACTCACAAATACTTTTTCATTTTTTCAGCAACCAAAAAGACAGTAGAACCCAAAAATTCACACTATTACCAAACGGCCATTAAGAGTTCGAAATTTCTTAGCAACCAAAAAGCCATTGGATCCAGCCTTTTTTTTTTTCCTTAGAAACCAAACAAACACAAGACGCAATCTTTTTCACACTCTTACCTCTCTATCTTTACGAACTCCACTCACAAAACAAGAACACTCGAAACCAGAGCTCCAAACGCAGCGTTTTCCGGTACAATGAGAACGGTGACATTAATCTTCGGCGAGAAGGAACCCAAAACGCAGCGTATTGGAGTAAGAGCAAGAGATCAGAAGCAGAACGGTCTCAAACACATCACAGAGTCCTGGGAAAACGGAGCCCAAACGCAGCGTTACGTTTCGAGTTCAGTAAGAAGTACTGCTTTAAATTTAATGAGCGAAGAAGAAACAGAGCCACCGAAACGCAGCGCTTTTGAGCTCAATGAGAACAGCGAGAAGCGCATCACAGTACTGTGGGTACCGTACCGTAGGGGAAAACCCTCCGCGGCTGTCGACGTCGTTGTCCGTAGGAAAGAGCCTTGCTTTTTAGTTTTTACATGTATTCGCTTTTCATAAAAGAAAAAGAGACGGCAAATATGGAAACACCGTAAAGATAGCGAAACGGCGACGGTGGATCGGGGCTGAGGTGGCACCGGTACGTTGCAACAGCCGCTTCTCTCAGGTGTCGGTTTTCTTTTCTTTCTTCGGTTTTTGTAATTATTGATGAATTGATTACGTTGCGGGTTTGAATAATTTAATAAAAGCAGAAGGACCACTTAGAGTTAGCTGTCGGCGAAATAGGGCATCTGAAGGGGCTGGAGTGTCTCTAACGGCTAGCTACTATTTTTATTTTATTTTATTTTTTTTTTTACGTGAATGTCTTTTTCCTGCTTTGACTTCCTGTGGAGTCTGGAATTAATAGTTGTTGGATTTTGTCAACATTTTCGGAAAAAAGAAAAAGAAAAAGGTCGGTATATAAAGTGTGATGTTGGCCACGTGTCCAAAGAGTACTAGAGTTAGATGCAATGAATTTAAAAAGTTCAAAGGAGAAATCCTGCCTATAAATTTATGCCACATTGCAAACGATGCAAAAATAGGTGAGCTTGAAAAAGAAGAAAATTATTGTTTAGAAATTTAAATAGTTCATATTTACTTATTATTCATACTTACCATAATTATTACTCTTGACAACTCATTATTTATCATACTTGTATTTAACGTATTTTTCCATATTTTAGCTTGCATTATTATCATATTTACTTTTAACATTTCAACTGAGTTATTCAATTTTTTTTTTTAAAAAAAAAAAAAATTGTTGAGAGTTTAGAAATCTTGGTCGAATCTTATTCCTTCAACTTTGAATAACATTTTGGGTTGTTGATGCAATTTTTGGTACGGCTTGATTGGTGATGGACTACCTCATAAGCTTACGTCAAAGGATTCTCAGCCTTGGCCATAGATAATTTGATGCTTAAATTAGCATGTTTATCTAGAATCGAAACATAGCAATGAGCTCACAGTTTTTTAGAGGAATCGAGTTTCTTTTACCCAATGCATTGTCTCATTTTTATAGGGTTTTCGGTGGTTGATTTCTCGTAGAACTCTATATTCTATAGAAGATTGAATATCAAAGTTACTAATCTTTTGGGATTTGTATCCCTTAGATTTTGCAATTATTATCCTTCTTAGTATTTGAGCGTGGTATTTTTATGAGAAGAGGATTCTGATTTATTTTCTTCTAACAGTTGGATTATCTTTCATGTAGATATGATTGAATGGGACCCATGATAGGATTTAATTATTCCCAACATGAGTAAACAAAAATCATAACATATTGCAAGCTAAGATGTCTAAACTAATCCAATTGAGTGTTGCTCTCATTTAAATCAGATCAATAAGATTTCATTTAACAAAGTTCAAAGCATAAATATTGAGTTAATTTATAAATAAAATTGAATCATAATAGGTTGCACAATTCATTCGTATATATATATATATATATAGGAGATGTGTTGTTTATATCGAACATGTCTGTTTATTGGACATCACATGTTCAGCTACAAAACTAATGTTAATGACATCTTCTTAATATTTGAATTAATTAATAAGTATCCAAAAGGGTAATGCTTGAGATGATCATTTTATTTCGAAATTTATTTAGAAAAAGTGATGTGGAAGGGCAAAAAAAATAATTTTGTATTTAATATTTATTCTTTTTATATTACTGTGTCATTTCTTTTTTCTGGATGAATTCCGAAAAAAAATTATGCTTCCAAGCATTATCTGTATCCTAATTGGTTGACGGGGTGTGATTAGAGTTATTTCAACCACTAAAACAATTATTTTAACACTTTAAAATCACATGATAATACGTGTCATCAAGTAGTTGTAGAAAACTGCAAGTCCAACATTTTTCATTCGAATAACCCCGTGTATACTGCTAATTTTATTTTTCTAAAGAAAAAATAAATAACTTCGAACATCCGAAGCACATGTAAAATGAAGATAATGCACAAAACACTCCAAAAACATAAACATTTTCCTTTTCTCTTTCAAAACAAAAACATATTAGCAGACACTTCAAAACACAGAATAGTCGAAACATCACCTCAAAACATTTTTTTTAATAAAATAAAAAGCACTATCTCTAAAGAAAACATTAACAAATTTGGATGCGGTGAAATAGCTGCTCTTTACAAATTGCTTTTCAACTTTCTCTTTTTGTGAGATTTGTACCTTCCACTACTTCAATCAAGAAACTTCCTCCCACTTTAGAGCTTGTCCCATCCAATTGGAGGTTGTTGATAAACATATTATATGTTTGACAATGACTGGATTGGAGAAAATTGACTAATATTATATAAATTTGATTGATATGAGAAAAAAAGTAAGAATATTTTGTATAAAAAAATAATTTTTATTTTTTTTTTGTTTTTTAGTGATTTTTTTATTTAAAAAGTGATTGATGTAGTATAAAAAAGTAAGAATGTTATGATTGATTTTGAGAAATTTTTGTTAGGATTTTACAAAGTTCAGTCTGGTCTGTCCCCAAACATACCCACACAGTTCTTTGCTAATTAAATTGGACAAGACAGGGAAAAAATGGACAAAATCCGCCATAGTGCACCATAATGGTCAAAGGGAGGGTTAAAATAAACCATAGACTCGAATATTTTGAGTTCAAGTTTTAGCGGGTGAAGTCGTATATTTTGAGTTCGAGTTTTAGCGGGTGAAGTCGTGTATTTAAGGTTTACTCTCAAGGAACGAGTCTAAAAGGCCTGCCTTGATGAGGTTACTCATATATTAAAAAGAACATGCACCCCATATGAAGCATTTTGGAAACAGAAAGAAAAAGTGAGAAGAAACAAAGAAGCATGTTCCTTATTCCAGATTGGAATTTCTTTTAAATATTTATCAGAAAATACATTAATAATGCATTATTCACATGCACAAATACTCAATCACTCAGAAAAGTTATTACAAGCTGCACAATACATGCAGATTTAACCCCTCCCCTCCCTTTACATGCAGATTTAGTCATTTCCTTTTCAGCCAGAGCATGGATATCCATGCAAATTGGCCATATCTACATGACTACATGTATAAATACAGGGAAGTTGCACTTGGCTTTAGCTCTTTTGATGAACAGCAATCAGGTGGATATCCATTTCCTTCAACATGACTGCACGCCCACATGAATCACATGGGGCAGTCCTTGACCCACAAAGGCTCTCATGCTCAGATAATCCTCTTAATCTGTCCCGAACATCCATCGGAGAACTTCCAGCTTGAACCATGTCGCCACAAAACCGACATGCGATCAGGCGTAGGGGGCAAACTGAAGCTTGGTGTTGCACCTGCCAAAAACAGATAGTAAGATGGTTGTATGTTTACCTGATGAAATTTTGACTATAACACGAAACATATTAATGATCTCAAAAGGGGAAAAAAAATGCATATGAAGTATACAGAAAGCAATTCCACAGAGTTGCTTACCATCTCTTCTTTCTCAAGGACTATCCCACATGAGCAGTGGAGTGGCTCATGGAACACTTTCATATGCTTCTCCATCTCTCCCCGATGAGAAGCTTGCCCACATTTGTCACAGTGCACATGGTTTTTGGCCTCCTCAACCCTAAGAACAACGCCACAACCAGCATGCGGACAAACAACGTTGTGCCTGCTACAATAGGCTTCATGCAGTGCAATACTCCGACTGGGTATGTAATGCTTGCAATTCCTACACTCTACAGCATCCATCTCCATAGGCGATGAGGAAGATGCAGCTCGTTGACCCACCTTACGCTTGCTGTCATCCTGAACACTCACTGAAATTTGGTACTTGCTTGTTCCTTTGAAGCCATATACACCAATACTATAAGTACCAGCTCCCAAGTTCTTATCTTTAGAGGTAAGGATCAAAGCCTTTGAACCGATATCATGGGAAGACCATTCATGCTGGTGCCGGGTTGGGAATATGAGAGGATGCCTGGAAATGTAAAGATCAGTATCACCTCCATCTGCTTCTCCATCTATTTTTACCTCAACCATGGCATCCCCTGTATCAATTTTCTCCCATGCATCGTTGTCTATCGAGAACTTGTAGTATATATAATTGCCTTCATCAACCTTTCCAGATTCCAACTTTCCAAGCACTAGAGGGTTAAGGACATGCTCATCTGTCCTCTCAGAAGCTGATTCAGGACCAACTATATCTACCTCAACATCCGTTTCCAGAACAGATACACTTGATGAGGGTTTTAACTCAAGGACCTGTAGCTTATATGCTAGCTCCCCATAATTGACTGTCAATATGTCACCTTGAGAAAGGGTAGCATGCTGGCGAAGGCTTGTTTCTAGGATAGCCTTGTGATTTGGTAAATCTAAAAATCCCATCCTCTCTGGTTGAAGCTTTGCATAAGTTCCTTTTGGTAGCCATACATAACGGACCTCGATCAACAGAGTTTTAGGACTTTCTCCTGGGAATAAATTATGCCATACATGAGGAGGAAGTGCAACAGTACCTTCATCTGCAGTGAACTCCAAAACGCCTGAATGTGTGGTCCGACAATTTTCCTCATCAGAGGCATTCATTTCTGCAGAACCCTCCTGATGAACTACTGATAATTGGAAGTAAATGGGTCCCTTATCAAAAGCACCTTGATCAGACAGTTCAGTGAAGCAGGATGGAGGGAGTTTGATCTTATCACCAACACTCTGATAAGGTACACCTTCCAGTACACGGTAAAATATGATTCCTCTCCCAGCAAGGACATTTTCTTCCATTTGTTGATCAACCTGAAAAGAAAATATAAAAAGGTCACATCTGCTTCTGTATAGCCAATGGCTTGTTTCCCTGCAGGCAATGAGACCAAGTCTTATTCCTTTTTTCCTGGGCATTGATTTCTTCCTGCATAGCATCTCTCCAGCAAGAAGGAATATGCAGCAGATAATTCAACAAAGTAAAATTATCGGTCGGTCTTACAAGCTTTGAACAGAGATCAGTCAGTAAACAACCTAGCCTGAAGCCAGGCTTAGTGACGCGAGCCTGTAACCTGAGTAAGGGCATTACTGTGATGGGACTCTAGACCAGCCCAAAAAAAAAAAACTGGCCTGAAGATCAAAGTGAAAGTTGCGGATCTCTTTGCCCCCCCTTTCCCGACTCAGTCACAAGCAATCAGGCCAGCAAAAGTTATTTGATCATCATCCATGCAGAAGATTGAATTTACATCTTTACCAATTACAGGACCACAGATTAAAGGGACAGTATTGTAAGGAAAATATATACAAATACGGAAACCCTATCTCAACAAGTTTCCATTAGAAACATATGAACAAATAAATTCAGTTCAGATCACAAACATTTTGCCTACTACACAGCACATCGTCATTATATAATACACATACACAAGAACACAGGACAACGAATTCAATTCCAATGTCTCCGATTTCCCAAGGCTTCCTCTGTTTCAACAATTAATTCTTATCAGGAAAGACTTCACCCTAAAGTAAATCAAACTTTTAATGGAAACAAACACTTTCCCATTCCAAACGTAATAAATCAGACATGGCAAATCTTCCTAAGCTCCATAAACAGCATCATCAAAATAATGGCATCTCTACAAAAATAAAAAAGAACCCAACTTTTATCTGGGACTCCACTTTCCGAAGAAACAGACGGAACCCAACGATCACGGAATTACCTCCTAAAACAAAGAAAACCCAATAGAACAGACATGATCAACCATCCTGAGCTTCATAAAACACCATCATCAAAACAAACAGAATCTAACTATCATGGAATTACCCCCAAAACAAAGAAAACCCATGAGAGATAATCCTCCACTTTACGTAATAAAGCTAACTAAACAAAAAAAAAAAAATACAACACAACACAACAAAAATAACAAAAGGGGTCTAGATGATCAGATCAGATTAGATGGGGTTAGGTGAAAAAGAGGGACCTTGAGTTGCGCCTCGGCTGCATCGAGCCGTCTGGATCTCTGAGCAGCTTCAATGGCTTCTCTTTGCTTCTTGGCCTCTGCCTTGGCCTTCCTTTCTCTATCCAACTTCGCCTTCGCCTTCTCCTTCCGCTCCTTCTGCTCCTTCTCCAGCTTCTCTCTTGCCCTCCTCAGCTCAAAATCCATAGCTCTCTCTAATACAGCCTTAAACCACAAGCTTTCTCTGTTTTGTTTTGGTACCTGAAGGCAAAAGGAATTTCTGAGGCTTTGGTTTGTTTCGTTTGGGAGTCCGAGTTCGGGTTGGTTAAGAATACAAGGGGGAACTGAATAATAGTTTTGCACTGACGGCTTTGTAAGTTGTTGGTTCCAAAAGGTACGCCTTTACTTTGATTGGATCAATTTCCAGAAGGATCCTGGGCTTTCTCAGTTTCAGAAACGGGTCTATTTAGGAGTCTTTCAATTGTAGAGCCCACATGGGGTTCTAGACTTCTATATATAGAAACCGGATTCCACGGCAATGCTGGAACTCTTTTGAATCTAAAGGGAATTACCACCAAAACAAAGAAACAAAGCCCAATATATATAACAGACATCATCTAATTTCTTATTCGGATTTTCGATTAGGAACAATAAAATTGTCGGTTATCTTTATCCCCATGGACATGCAACTATACTTTTTCATGTTCATAAAATAAACAAGAAAGTTTGCAGGTCACTGTTTATACAAGTAAATGAAAATTTGGGTTTGATTCAAATAATAATAGAATAAAGAAGAAACCTTTAGGATTCGTTTGGTAAACGATTTTGGTTTGATTTTAGTTTTGCACTGTAGCATGTGAAAAAAGTAAGAATGTTAAGTTCATAAATATCGATTTCAAATAGAGTAATGTAACCACCCACATCTAACTCTTATTCTACTTAATTGGCTAAAAAGGTAGGATCCATCAACCCTTAGATTACCAATGAAATGGGGGCGTCATCCCACCCGATGTGAACTGGTTGGGAACGATCCTCTACTGCCTCTATGATCAGAAGAGCACAAAGTGCTACTACATTCAATGGGGTAAACCTATTGGTTCAAGCTCACTCGAGCCTCCCACCTTCTGTACGTTTTCTGGCCACTAATGCTACTTGCTAGGATTTTTTTTTTTTTTGTAATTTCTTTTGCATCTTTGTTGTTTTTTGTTTTAGGTTATTGTCTCCCCGTTATTATGTAGAGGCTTTTGTAACAGATTTTGTGTTGGTACCTCTCTCTTCTTCAGTTCTTGCAACATGCTTTGACAATGCATGTTTGACTTCAATCTCTTCCTGGTGGTTGATGTTGTATCCAAGTGGGAGTTCAAATAGGTTCTCCTGAATCTGTGCACCTTTTGCTTCTCTAACCGCTTCATGTGACCCTTTAACAGTACCGGGTCACCTGTTTAACTCATTTCCTTTTTGTAATTATTTATGCATTGTTTAAGTTAATTTGTTTTGAGTTTGTTATTAGGAAGTCCACCCCTCTTTTGGTTTTAGGATCACCCATTCTTTCTTTCTTTCGAATCAGGAATAGGAAAGATCCTCTCTTGTAACCATTTTCCTTAATCAATTAGAATTTTTATTATTATTATTTAAAAAAAAAAGCTCACTCATGCCTCAAAATTGCTAGGGAAAGGCCCAAACATCGAATGTAAATTAATCATGTTAAATCACAATGTATATCAAAAGTCTAAGTTAATGACAACAGACAAATTTAATCATTTTATTAGTATTATAACAAAATTCATAATCAATCCATCTACATCTTAATATATAGCTTGATGGGCCATATTTTTTTTCGTCATAGAAGAACCACAACTTCTATGGCACAAGACCACAAGTTGCTTTCTGCCAGATTGCTACAGAATGTTGCAAAGATTGCCTGAACAACAGCAGATCCAAGAACTTACTTTTCATATTTAGTATTCCAAAAACACATACAGACAACCATTTAGGTAATTATATGATAAGACTTCCTTTATTTTCTCCCACTTTATTCTTAAGCTAAGCATACACAAGCCCTAAAATAACAAGACTAAATCTTTTGTCTTCTATTTTTACGGTATACATCAAACACTATGAATATATCTATCCATGGCCACAAATCCCACAAACATAACCACCAATGTAACGATCTTATTATCCTATGTAAACTAATCTTAATTATGTCATAGACAGAGCACCCATTATTCAATAACATAACATATTCTGTTATTGAATATGGACGGTCACCGGAGGCAAGCCAAACTCGTTTCAATACGGCCGCTCGCCGACATAATTACCGACCGGATCATAATTACACGTCATAAACACATCTCCACTGTCGCACACGACCCGAGCACAGCCGATCCTTCTTGTATTCCGCCACACAATCTGCGTGTAGTGGCCACACATCTGACCGGCCTGGCAGGTGTTTGTCAAGTACGTGTAGTATTTCTCTTCATCAGCCCACGCACTCACGGCATCAGTCGGAGTCCACGTGGAGCCGCTGCCCCAGTAGATGTTCTCTCCGAGCTTAAAATCGTTTTCCGGGAAAGAATGCTCCGCTTTGCAGTCGGATTTTCTCTGGCCAGCCCACCATCTCGCATACTTTTCGAGATCGGAATCCCACATCAATGGAAGCTCCCACTTGTACGCCCTGACCATGTTGTGTGCAAACAAGAATTGCAGGGACTCTCCAATGCAGCCCCAGCAGAGTTGCTTGGAAACTTTGTATATGGTCTCGTTGTCTGGCTTTTTCAGTGCCGGGGAAGATTGGGAAGTGACGAGTAAATCATGATTAATGTTGCTGGTGAGAGTGATGAAGAGGAAGAGAAGCCAAAAGGTTCTCATTTTTTTCTCTTCGGTCGAGGCCTAATTCTTTATGAATTTCAGGAACATATATATATATATAAAGCCATTGCAGGGCACGCGCAACAATTGACAGGTGATTAGTGCGAGTGTGGTGTCATGAATTGGTTGAAGGGTGTGATGGAAGCGCTGTGATGGGTGGTGGGCATGGAGTTTTCTGCGTGGCATAATATATACTCTATGATTGAATGGTCTTCGTTCTTCTCGTGAGCTCACGGGTATGTTGTTCCCGTGAGCTCTGTGTTGTTTTTATTATGGGACATTAGAGCCCACCATGGTTCATTCTAGAATATCATTCAATATGTGGGCGTAAGAAATGCATAGAAATGATAGGGAAACTGCGAAATTTTTAATCCCACAAGTTCCTAATAAGAACAATTTTTCTAGATACACACAAATTCAAAGCCAAGATAGCTTAAGTACCACCCTCTTGGACGGCACTATTTCCAGAATTCCCTCGTGTCTAGTCTCTTTCACCACTAGTTTCCTATGAAAATATTACCATATTACAACTTTTACTCTAATTTTTTTACGAACTAGTATCAACCAATAAACTATTTATCTTTGGAAGACTATTCATGCTAGTACCCTGTTGAGGAAGGGATTTTCATCATCTTTTCAATTCTCTCTGTGAAAGCCAAGATAGCTAAGGTACCACCCTCTTGGACGGCACTATTTCCAAAAATTCTCTCGTGTCTAGTCTCTTTCACTATCAATTTCCTATGAAATTGTTACCATATTACAACTTTTACTATAATTTTTTTACAAACCGGTATCAACCAATAAACTATATAGAAGACTATTCATGCTAGTACCCTGTTGAGGAAAGAATTTCCATCCTCTTTTCAATTCTCTTTCTCTATGTGAAAGTTCATGTGACATGTGAGTAGTTAAACAATCTCTAAAAGACCATTCATGATGCATGTAGTATTTTCATTCTCTCTACGGTTGCCATTCATGATATAGTATTTTCATTCCCACATGTTTAATCACTTTAACTATTTCTTGACGACCATTCATGGTATAGTACCCCCAGTTGAAAATATGACAGTGTTAGGAAAAAAAGAAAAGAAAAGAAAAGGTAGTAGTTAGGGAAGAAGTCTGTCAGACAACCGCGAGACCATCCCATCCTGGGTGAACAGGCCGGGAACGATCCTCTACCGCCTTAATGATCGAAGATCACGAAGCCGTTACTCACGCTCTGATCTCGCGGCCATGATTCATCCTCCAGACTTAGGTTCCTGTCTCTTTAGTGATCAAGGATACAGAGGTACGAGCCTATAGAACAGATCCTGTTCAAGTAAGGTCGTGGCCATTGGAGGAGAACTCTCGCTATTTAAACTGCTTGTTTCTATTGTAAATTTTCGGTGTGGGGCGATATGTTGCACAGACCAGAGTAGCCGACGTACAGTGTTCTTGTTAGAAGCTCGCTAGGGCCTTCAAAAAGCCATGAATAGGCCCAATTTATTGGGCTANCGTAAGAAATGCATAGAAATAATAGGGAAACTGCGAAATTTTTAATCCCACAAGTTCCTAATAAGAACAAATTTTCTAGATACACACAAATTCAAAGCCAAGATAGCTCAAGTACCACCCTCTTGGACGGCACTATTTCCAGAATTCTCTCGTGTCTAGTCTCTTTCACCACCAATTTCCTATGTTGCCATATTACAACCTTTACTATAATTTTTTTACGAACTGGTATTAACTAATAAACTATCTCTGGAAGACTATTCATGCTAGTACCCTGTTGAGGAAGGGATTTTCATCATCTTTTCAATTCTCTATGTGAAAGCCAAGATAGCTACGGTACCACCCTCTTGGACGGCACTATTTCCAAAAATTCTCTCGTGTCTAGTCTCTTTCACTATCAATTTCCTATGAAAATGTTACCATATTACAATTTTTACTATAATTTTTTTACGAATTGGTATCAACCAATAAACTATCTCGAAGTCTATTCATGCTAGTACCCTATTGAGGAAAGAATTTCCATCCTCTTTTCAATTCTCTATGTGAAAGTTCATGTGACATGTGAGTAGTTAAACTATCTCTAAAAGACCATTCATGATGCATGTAGTATTTTCATTCTCTCTACAGTTGCCATTCATGATATAGTATTTTCATTCCCACATGTTTAATCACTTTAACTATTTCTTGACGACCATTCATGGTATATAGTACCCCCAGTTGAAAATATGACAGTGTTAGGAAAAAAAGAAAAAGAAAAGAAAAGGTAGTAGTTAGGGAAGAAGTCTGTCAGACAACCGCGAGACCATCCCACCCTGGGTGAACAGGCCGGGAACGATCCTCTACCGCCTCAATGATCGAAGATCACGAAGCCGTTACTCACGCTCTGATCTCGCGGCCATTATTCATCCTCCAGACTTAGGTTCCTGTCTCCTTAGTGATCAAGGATACAGAGGTACGAGCCTATAGAACAGATCCTGTTCAAGTAAGGTCGTGGCCATTGGAGGAGAACTCTCGCTATTTAAACTGCTTGTTTCTATTGTAAATTTTCGGTGTGGGGCGATATGTTGCACAGACCAGAGTAGCCGACGTACAGTGTTCTTGTTAGAAGCTCGCCAGGGCCTTCAAAAAGCCATGAATAGGCCCAATTTATTGGGCTACGTTGTCCATAGCGCAAAAACAGAGAAACCCACCATGACTAGAAAAATCGAATAATTTTTTTCTTAGTTAGAAAATTGTGAAAATAATAATAAATAACAAAAACGAAAATAGATAGAAAATTTTTCACAACCTTTTTTGCAGAAATCCCAACTCAATATGACTTTAAAGTTCATGCCCAAAGTTGAGAAAGAAAAATTTCTTTATCACACCAATTTTATATTGACTAGTGTATTTTAAGTGACTTTTCATATCAATTATTTGAAAAAAAAAACTTAAAAAATACATCATTAGTCTTAAAAAATGAGAAAAATTGTAAAAAAATTTAGTCCATGTGTTATGAGGTTGTAACAAATAACTTTAACAAGGTGACGCTTAAACAGTAGCATGTCACCTTTCAAAAGATAACGTTTCGCCCAAAAAGACATCATTTAATATCGTTTGTACAGTAAACGACATTATTTCTTATTCTAGATCTTATGTTTAGTGTTTTTTTGCCAAGTGTCACTAAATAAATAGCGACTTTTTTGGGCATAAAGAGGATATTATATACACTTTGCAGCTACATGTTTTCTCAAACAACAATGTGACTAGAATGTTTTTCGAGGCTGCCAATTTTACACTATGCATGACATGCACATGATGTTCCCAAATCAATATTCTAGAATGTTAAATTTGTAATATATACTAAAATCATATTTTTTATAACATGGAACAATTCTTAATTCTTCATTAAAACTAAAAAAAAAACACACAATAACTCAATGATATTTCCCTTCATAGTTGTGGGTTCCCATCACAGACATAACCTTTTATTACCATCCATGGCAAACGAAACGAGACCCTCTTCATTTCTCTTGACAAAAGCACTTTTTCGCTCTTTCATATACTAGGGGATTTCACTTGGAAAAGAAAATGTTTCATACTAATGGATTCGGGTCCATAACCATGGGTTCCAATGTACGAGATCTTGTAGCACTTACCAATGAGGCCCTATCGATTAGTATTACACAGAATAAATTAATTATAGACACTGATATAATTAGATTTGCTCTTCATAGACAAACTTGGGATTTGCGATCCCAGGTAAGATCGGTTCATGATCATGGGATCCTTTTCTATCAGATAGGAAGGGCTGTTGCACATTTTCATAATGAATTAATCGGTTTTTTCATATGAATCATATTTGTTTAAATCTTTATTTTTAGCCATACGGCATTGATATTGATTGACTCTATTTCACCATTTTTGCGGTACTAATCGTGACCATCTAATCTGAGATAAATCATATTGATATTGATAATGATCCTTTAGCCAGTTTTTCCATTCATTAATTACAAAATTTCGAAGGTTCTTATGTTGTCTTAACTCGGAATCAAATATTTCTTGCGTTCCAACAAAATACTCTTTTATTTCATTATTAATAAAAAAAGATGTTCTGTAATATGAAAATGAACAATTTCACTTTCTAAATTTTATTTTCACATTCAAATGTAAGATAGAATTTCTCTGTTTTGTAAAATTATCATGAGCTGTACAGAGATACATGTAAAAAGTGCTAGAAATCAAACCAAAAACAACTCAAAAAGTTTACAATTAAGAGGAAATTTAAAATTTTTAAGCGATAGTTTCAATTAACAATTGAATAAGTTTTTAATTTAAAAGTATAAAATTTGAAGATCAATATTAATTGTAATATAAAAATATAATATGTACGTGTACATATATAATATTATTCTTCAAGAGATGGCTGGTTGTGATCGAAGCTAAAGCAGTCATGATGTTGGAAAACATTTGTGTCGCCAAGTATTTTGCCAATGTTGTCCATAGCATTTTTGGCTGCTCTATTGCACGCGATCTCCTTCTTGAGGCCACAAACACCTCTTCCCGCATGCTGATCACCTATGAAAACATCAAAGGCCGTACACTCCTTCCATTGGTCAACAAATTTAACTGTCAAATTTCTCTTTTGGCAAAACTGATAAAGTCTTGTCACAGGGTGTGTTCCAATGGTTTCTGGAGTTATGATTGGCTCCAACAATGTCTTACACACCTGTTGCAAACATATAAATTAAGCTACATTTATATATATATGGTTCTCCTACAAACTATGAAGGGCATATATATATATATATATATATATATGGGAGTGAAAGGTAAATACCGTCCAGGCGATGTCCAAGGAGGAGTTGCTATCAATGAAAACCGCTCCAATGGTGGACTCGACAATGTCGGCGAGGGCTTTTGGTACATGAACGAGCCCGTTTGAATGCAATGGGTACTCCAATATCCCTTGTTTGAACCGTTGGATCTGTATTCATGAAAAATGTATGCACAAATCATATGTGGTTCGCTTTGTACTAGACAAAACAAGAATCATATCATGTCACACTCGCATGATCCCGCTCAATAAAATAGTCAAAAAGTTATTTTGTCTAGCCCCATAGCAAAAACTTCTCAAAACGACCCTACATCCGATTTAGCAAAATGACTAATGATTTGTTAAGATGTTACCGAACACCGTAGCTCAACAAATCCTTAGCTATATTAATTTTTTTTTTAAAAAAACAATCGTGTTCTCTCTCTTCTCTAAGTATAAAGAAAGTAGATAAAACATAACATATATATTTAAAATGAATAGCTAAAATATTGACCGAAAAAGCGAATAGCTAAAATAAAAAAATATTATCATTTAACTAAATATATGCTTGATTTTGGAAAGGAAGTTGTGAGAGAACGCCTCTTGTCTGAGTCGGAAGCCCACTTGCCAATTTTGCACCTACTCGTAACTCAGACTAGAGGTCACCTCTAAGACAATAAATAGGCCAGAATCACCCACAATTGATTGGGGAGGGGGTTGCCTCTTGGCCGAGAAGGGAAGTCCACTGCCAATTTAGCACCTACTCGGACAAGAGGTCCCCTCTCAAGCAATAAATAGGACAGATGTAGCAGCTTCTCTTTGATTTTTCTTAAGTTTACGACACAAAATTACTTTTTACTTCCTTATAAAAATATATTTCACAATAGTTTCATTTACCTTTTCCTATATCATTAAAATATTATTTCTTTATAAAATACAAGTTCCCTACTTAGCCTCACTTTTTTCACAAAATCCTAACACAATCCTCAATTAAAAACAAAAAGATAAAAGATAAAAGAGAAAAAAGAAATGTTTATATTAAAATAATGTATAGGAAATCATTTTTAGTTCCCTACACATTGAAAAATACTGTAGCAACTCTTGAGGGTTGATTAAATATAGAGAATCTGATGTGAATAAGTTTTTGTGGGTTTTTTGAAATTTTCTTTAAACATAAAAAATAAAATAACATATAGGGCATCTGTTGCTAGTACTCTAATAAAAGTTCCCTCTAATAAGGCAATAAGTAGGTCAGGATCACCTACAATTGATTGGGGAGGGAATTGCCTCTCGAGCCGGAAGCCTACTTGCCTGAACAAATTGTTTGGACAATTTAGCCCCTATTCGGATAGTAGGTCCTCTCACCACCCCTACATATTATTTTTCCCATTATGAACTATCCATATATACCAACTAATTAGTAATTACCCTTGGTGTTGTAAAGTTTTGCAGGTCCTTTTTTTCCTTCAATTGTCCTTCTCATGGAAAGCAACCCAACGAAATTAATTTCCTCCTAACCATATTGATCCAGAAAGCAACATTTTTTTAACCACTTTAAAAGCCTACATTAATTAAAAAGGAACCCAACCTAACTTTTCCATCAAACCAATAAGTAATTAGGACAAGACTTCAGTTAGATCGATCACGAGGACTCAGAGTGAGGACCCATGCATCTCACCATGGAACTTCCTGCATCATATATTTCCTCCCCCCACCCACCCACCCCCACCCCCAAGAAAAAAAAATCAGTCAAAGTCAACGACACCTAAGCAAGGTTTGTGAGGTCCTTAATGGACAAAACGTGCCGTGTGACACGGAAGGAACAGATAGACACTCACCATTATTAAACAGTAACCCTAAATTCATTGAACATGCGCACGTTAAATTTTTAAGATCATTAATATCACTTTATTAACTTAGACTAATATGTTAAATATTTCGAGATTGGTCTTTAGAAGTAGTTTAATTTGCTATGAATTACGTTTTATGAAATGAATGTCATTAATTTAAATCTTATTTCTCTTTTCCTTATGTCTTTGAGACTGATTTAGAAGAAATTTATGTCCATATTATCTGACAAACCTTCTAGAAATCATTCTACGACTTTTTGTTTGGTATTTTTTGTTCTCCATAAAAAAAAAAATCTCAAAAAAAACAAACAAAAACAATCACTAGTTTATCTGTCGGCTGTAATTTAGTGTTTATCTTACGTATATTTTCGCCGGCCGAAAGACACCAGAATGAATACTGATCAGCGAAAGAATTAATATTCGTGATATTTGACCGTCGATTTTACCCTTTGGATCCTAGCTATGTAGTGTTTATCCAACAGCTAGCTAACTTCATCAACGAAACTAAGGCCTTGTTTGTCAAATAAGGCATTACAACACATTTACTTCATTTTTTAAAAAAAAATAAAATTAAATCATTCACTTTTTATATTACATCATTTATTATTTAAATAAAAAAAATTATTATAAAACAAAATTTTTCATTTTTTAATATCACTTTTTTATTTTCTAATATTAATAATTTATTTTTTTTAATATATAAACAGTGTGGACCAGTGCAATGTAATAAGACTTAAGAAAATGTGCTGCTGGTTAACAAACACCCTCTAAAAATAATATTTGTTTAGTCAAATAAGGAGAAGATAGAGTTGAAAAGTTCAAAGATTTGGAGCTTACTTTTTCTTCAAGAAAGGGTTTTTTGTGGCGCAGAAATCTATGCAACCCGTGTTTGACGGCGGCACGAGCAAGCTTCTCGGAGTCGACATTGGCGGCCCGGAGCTGGGTGAGCGGGCCGGGTGCCGAATCCGGGTACAAGAAGTAGTGCTCCTTGCTGAAAAGTAGGGTAAGCACCGCATCACCCACGTACTCCAAGCGCTCGTAGGAAGCGCCGCCGCCGCCGTCCCCTGCTGAAAAAGAAGCGTGCGTGAAAGCCTCCTCCAACAGCCTCCTGTTTTTGAACTCGTATCCTAATATCTTTTCCACCTCATGGAGATCCGGGACTGACCCTGACCCGCTCTGTTTTTCCTGTATGCAAAGCTTTTCTAATTCCTTAACTACCTCCTCCTCTTCTTCTTCCTCTTCATGTCTTTCTTGTTCTGCTTCCATGGCGGGCATGTCGTTGGTATGCAGGTTGAAAAAAATATATATATAGAGAGAGAGAGAAGATTGTTTACAACTTGAGGGTAGGATGATTTTGTCAATATATATATTGTTGGCTCTTGGATGGTTCAAGAAATAAAATTAAGAGCTCTTGGATGGTTCAGGAAACAAAATTAAGATACGCGCGATGAGAGGAGGTGTAAGAGACGTACGGCAACTATATTTCCACTTTTTGTGAAGGTGTTTAAACATGGAAGAAAAACTTTGGAACCCACGATTGGTTTTGAATAAGACAATATATAAGACTCCTTGTCCATATATATATATACGAGTCCTTTTCAACTGTGGGATTCAGAAACCCAATTGGATTTGGATCTTGTGATGAATTTAATTTAATTTACCATTTTCGGTCTTTATTAATTTTCCTTTTTCCACTTTTTGAAGCAACAAACAATATTATAGACTCAAGTCAAGTTGGCGAAATCATATGTAGTTGTTAGAAACCAATCAAATTCATTAATAAAATCGAATAATTGAACCGACTACTTCCAACAATATAATTTTTTCATAGTTTTTTTTTTTTTTGACATGTCTACATAAGAGAAGGAGAATTCAAACTAGTGACTTTCGCTTAATTAGGCGTAATCTCAGTCGATTGAACTGGTTCTTGGAGACTTGTTTTTTCATAGTTATTCGAACTTGAACACTTAAATTATTGGCAATAGACCTATCCCTATAATATACTCTTTTTTTCTTTTAAATTTTTTTAATAAAAAAAAAAAATACTCATATGGTATGTCACTATGTCACGCTTTGCTTTCCTTTTATGGGAGGAAGCATCCTAAACCAGTTCCTCAGCTTATAAAACCGGTTTTATAGGAGAGGGCTGTCTATTCTTTATAAACATACCCAAAATCTTATCCACAGACAATGTTAGATTATTGGAAAAAAAATATTAAAAAGCCCTCCAAACTACCAGCGATTTACGATTTAGCCTCCTAAAGTTTCAAAAGTGATAAAATAGTCCTCCAAACTATTAAACAGTTACATTTTGGCCTCCTCCGTTAGTCAAGACTGTCAAATTAGATGGAAAATACAAAACGGCGTCGTTTTTTGGTGTTAAGTTACTAAAATGCCATTTTGAAAAAAAAAAATCAATTTAAAAAATACCCCCTAAAACAACATCGTTTTGAAAAAAAAAAAAAACAAAAAAAAAAAAAGAAGAAGAAGAAGAAGAAGAAGAACGATGGGGCTCGTCGGCCACCCCTAAACCACCGTTCTTCTTCTTTGGTAAACTCCACCCCTTGTCCAGGCTGAATCACAACCTCCAATTTGTGAAGACCCGCGCGACCTCGCAAACGGCGAAATTGCGGCTTGATGGTCACCGGCAAGCCTCACCCCTTGCAGCGACCAGCAGGTCGCCCATGACCCGCGGCCTCAACTCGCTCTCACCTGCGACAAGCATGTCGCAATCTCGCCCAAGCCTCGCCTGAGGCCTCACTACCAAGTCTCGCTGCGACCCAGCGATCAAGCCACGCCGGCAACCCAGCTTAGCCGGCACCCAGCCTCACCAACGACTCCCTACGCGGGTTTCGCCCGCGACCAGCCCATCTCGGCGGGGGTTCCATTTCGCTAGCAAGCCAGCGCCCAGCATCTCGCTGCTTCATGGCGGCCCACCCAGGCCTTTGTACCCAGCCACAACTTCTCGGACACGTGGGCCTCATGCATTCTACAAGTTTCACCTAGCAGCTTGAATGATCACCAGCCCATGAGCAGCGAGTTCGCAGAAACATTGAGCCCAAAGATTTGTTAACGGACCAGCGAGTCCGTGTTGTCGCTGGACCTTGCCTGCCCAAGCTCGTGTCGCACTTTTGCTGGCTCCACCTCGCCATTCCCACCTCGCCGGCGAACTCATGGCTCCACGAAGGCTACGTCATTTCACCCAAGAGCCCAGCCTCGTCTCGCCGATAGCTCTCCCTTGCGACAAGAGTGCCACGGACTTGCCTCGCCGAGCCAAGCATAGCCATGTCGAAGAACTAATTTCACCCTGCGAGAACCCACTTGGTCGGCGACCTCCAGCCTCGCCCTGCGGTAATCGACTTGGCTGGCAACCTTCGGACACCCCTAAACGGAAACCTTGATTCGTGCAAGCCAGCAGCTTCACCGGCGACTTGTCCTTGCCATCGCCAGCGACTTCTGAACTCGCCTGCACCAATAGTTTGGCACTAACAGTTCTCAGCGAGCCCCGGTGCGCGACCCAAACACCTCGCAGTGGTTGCCCGCGACCCTCTTAGCTTTATTTGGCCTCGCCTTGCCGATGTCCTCGCCTCGAGGCGACCCACCACGCCAGCAAGTCAGCACCCCCGCTTCGCTTGTGTCCTCGCGGCTATCCTGCTTCACCCAGTGAGCACGCCAACGAGCCCCACCATTCTTCTTCTTCTTCTTCTTTTTTTTTTTCAAAAGGGCATTTTAGTAACTTAACACCAAAAATGACGTTATTTTATACTTTCCATTCAATTTGACAGTCTTGACTAACAGAGAGGGCTAAAATACAACTGTTTAGTAGTTTAGGAAGATCATTTTATCACTTTTGAAACTTCAGGAAGCTAAATCGTAAATCGTTGGTAGTTTGAGAGGCTTTTTTATAATTTTCCCTAAATTATTTTTCAACACTCTTCCTCATGGGCATGCCACTACTTTTCCTAGTACTTGTAAATGGGATAAGTAGTGTGAGCCCATTCGTCCTGTGGGAGGCTTTGATACCATAAAGAATTTCGTGAGTCTATAAAAATTATCGGTTCAATACACGTGTCGGTGTCGCAATTCTAGGCCAAGCAGTTTGAGTATTCATATTCCTAATTAATGAACTCGACATTACAATTTTATGTGACAAATTAATCAAGATCATCTAGCATTATCAATAAGTTTTTAATACATAAATCAAACAATAAATACAATTTACAAACATTCCCATTATTCCCAACCCTAAGAATTTATAATCTACATGTCTGGAATGGCTTAATGTTGGTAATATTCACCTCAAAAAAACTGTCCCGGTTCTACCTACCAGACATTAGATTGACCGTAGCTTGATTGTTGTAGAAAGAGCCGACATCCCAATCCTCTGTTGTGGATGAAAGTGTCATCAGGGCAACCACTATAGATCTCATACTCGGACGTATTTGCGGGTTTTCGTGTGTGCAAGCTTTGGCGAGCATGGCCACCTGCAACAAAACACGTCCATAGCTTTATCGGAGTTGAAATCATAAAACATGTAATAATAGGCTTTTGTACAAGTTGTTTCACCTTCCACACAGATTCAAATGAGTAGCCCTCCCCAAGATGAGGGTCAACTAGTGTGCGTAGGTGTTCTTTAGGATCAGGCTGATTAAGAGCATCCTCAAACTGTGAAACACAGAAAATGTATTAAATATATGTTCAAGGTTACTTTCCAACAAACAATCTAAAAGAAACATATCATGACACAATAATTTAATACGGTTCGGTAAAAGATTGCCTACATCCACAGGTAACAACAACGATGTTTCTTCTTAATTGGACTCATAATCTTAAAAGGATACACAATCCTAGCAAGGGGGAGGGGTGTGAGGGTAATCACAGGGATGTCAAGAAGACTTACTAAAACAATGAGACCCTTAGATTCGGTACCAGAATCATTTGCCCTGACCACAGCCTCCTTGGCAGAAATAAGTTCATAAAGGACAACTCCAAAAGCATATACATCTACTTTGGTAGAAACATCTCCATATTTTGCATATCTGCACACAAAAGGTAAAAATTAATCCACTTTTTATACTGAAAAAAAAAAAATCAAAAAAAATACATAGCTAAAGATTTTTCCTCCCTGTTAGGAAGCAATCCATGGGATGATGAATACTATGTAGCAAACTCATCTTTTGTGAAACCGACTTCCAAGGAAAACATCATGATCAGCGGATGGAAGGAGAAAACATCAACAGTACTCCAGGATACAAAATTCCCAGAAAGAAAAAAAATGCATATCCCGAAACCTAAAACCCTATTCATAGGCTCTCCCAAAAGAATGGCTTCTCAATTTTCTGATGGCAGCTTCCAGGTGCCATAAAGCACTAGTGAAATTTAGCAAATCAGCAGGCCCAAACAATCTCATAGATATATATAGCTCTAAGGTTGGACATCGCTTATCAATTATGCACAATCTCCAAATCCCTAGATCAGTAATTTCTAGACCATATCACAACTGCTAATAACATCTGGGTAGCCACTCATTTAGCTTATATATGATCCTTTTAGCAACTTGCATCCACCAAAACACTCCAAATCCATCTCTTAATGCCGAATTTGCTGCTCCCTAAATAGATTTTACCAAAAAAAAAAATCTAAAACTTACTCGGGTGGCATGTATCCAAATGTTCCCACAAGACGTGTGGGGAGTGACATACTTCCAACTTCAGTCAGTTTAGTTAATCCAAAATCTGCAACCTGCAATGCAAATATTTAGTACAACAATGTGAACAGACTTTTGAAGATCCATAACAGCAACAGCGGTCCTAATGCAACCTTTCCACGGAAGTTCTTGTCTATCAATATATTTGCTGATTTAATATCACGATGAATATAAACAGGAACAGTATGCTCATGGATATATTCAAGACCTCTGGCGGAATCAAGGGCGATTTGCACCCTAGTAGGCCATGGCAAAGGGTCCCTCCCTGGAAACATGTACACATAAGTACGATATGACCATTGATCCGAATGTGACATCACTTACAAGGATTCTCAACATGAAAGCGTAATCTCACCTGATGAGCCACGCAAATGCTGGCTTAAGTTGCCATTCTCAATAAATTCATAGACTAGGAAAAGAGAATCCTCAATGCAGTATCCAATCAAGCGCACCTGTAATGATTGTTAGTGAGTGATATGTACAGTACCGAAGATAGAGAATGATCACACACCTTAAAGGTCTGTCTATGCTACAGAGAAAAACACAAGTACTGCATACTTGTATGATACACAACTTGTATTAAATACACAGCTGACTCATCAAAAGTCCTCCCAGGAGAACATTATTATTATTATTATTATTTTGGATATTGTATGACTTCAAAAGGCACAACAGCACATAAACAAGCAAACAAAATTGCCTTGTGTCTGCTATCATTTTGATTCTTGCAGCAGACCAAATTTTGAGGAAATAACATGAAGGGTATTTTTTTAAATGTATATAAACCTCTGATGCCACAAATATAAGGGAGTCAATTATTCTCCTCGTTATTGTTATTTTGTGGTTGATATTTAGGCGTGGATGGCATTCAAGATGGGATAAATGGCATAGCTGGTCCTTGAGGGACATATAGAGTGAGCTCTCCTGTGTGTGTGCGTGTACATACATAATAATGATGTAAAGGGGCTGGCTAGTGCAGTATGGATATCTCTGCACAGATAAGCATACAACATAGGCTTTGGTCAAGTGATTAATTACTAAACAATAATAATATTATTGTTGGGAAAGAAAGTACATTACCAGGTTCAAGTGATGAACGCGTGTTAAAACATTTAATTCAGCAAGAAATTCTTTGGATGCTTGCATATCCATCTTCTTGATTGCAGCTTTCTGCAGATAAGAGTGAGGGGGGAGGGGCTGTTATGAAAGTGAAAAATGATATAAACATCAAACAAGATGGCATGGCCAAAAGCTCGTATGCTTGCTTATCCATCCATATAGAGTATTAACAGATGCAACATGAAAAATAGACATACAAGATGTTGATGAATGTATATTTCATCTTTAACATGAGCAAAGGATAAAGATTGATTGAGCTGCTCATCCATTTTTCCCACTCGATAAGTAGATTAATTTCTCACACTTCTAATTAACCAGATTGGGAACTGAACCCTATTCAACAAGCCCCATACAACCAACTGGAGCTGACTTTAGAAATTCAATATTTACCATTGCCGTCCAGCTTGACTTCCATACTTGGGAAGTCCCTTTTTGACCAACCTCCTTATCATTCCCTACTTTAGAGTACCTTAAATTACCAATAAAGGTATCATAGATAAACACATTCAGACAAGAAAACAAAAGTGGCATGAAGTGATTTTACCTATTCAGCTATGCAATTCGCAAGTATTCCTCACCTTCGAACCTTTATTTATGCTAAAATAAGTTTGTTCTCAATAATATCTTCTTAATTGATTAAAAATCAAAGTTCTAACCATCTCCAATCTAAAAGGATCACCATAATTTTCCTATTTGAAATCTGTTCCTAGAAGGTTTCTCATCAAATGTGGTGAAAGACTGCAAATCTTCCATGAAAAGGGACTACCATGTTGTTTAATATAAACCTGCATGACTACAAGTCTTATTATATTATCTAGGCATAACAAAATCAGCCATGTAGATGGAGTAGCATATCACTTAAAAAAAGAAAAACATTCTTGACCAAGAAAATCAGACAAGTTGCAGGGGCAACTACATATTTAATGTGCAAATCTGCCATGCACTGATTCATTTGCAAACCATCTATTATGAATAAAAATACATATGGCTACATACCTCGCCTCTTAGCTCTGCATAATAAACAGCCCCAAAACCACCTTGACCAATCTTATTAGCCATACTGAAGTTATCAGTAGCTGTAGCAAGTTCTTCATATGAGAACTCTACTGATTTGTCCACAGTTATGCCTGTAAGACCTGGAGCTGGACCACCAGAACCAGTTACATCTTTCTCGAAGCTACTTCCAAGCCCTAAATAAAAAATACAGGGAAACCCCATAAGTGAAATCATGTCTAATCTCCCATTAGGAGCCAAAAAGAAAAAAGAAAAAAGAAAAAAGAAAAAAGAAGAGAGAGAGGCAACATCCATAAAATTTCATTGGTTATGTCAGTCACAATGATTCTTTATAACAGTTCAAAGTAATCAGCGGAGCTGCTTAAATAGGATTTCCAAGGTCAATTTGCAGACTATTTTGAAGGAAAAAATAATAGATCAGAGTACTGACACTAGTGAGAATTTCAAGTTGCATACACTCCAAACAAAATCAACAATCACATTATTTGAAAGCATAACATTTTTCAGCAACTTCAGATAAACTTGATTCTCCAAAGTAATAAAAAAAATACTACATATAAAATATAATATGTATTATAACTGTTTGGTGTGGTGCTGGGATAAGAGTATGCTTGATGATAAGCATAAGACCTTTAGCCATCTCTGAGGAATGTGACTTATGATGATTGAATAAGATTGTCATCTAATTTAAGAGTTTATCTTCAATTCGGTCGTGGCGTAAAGGACCGAGTTTACGCCCACCAATAGGAGCAAGACACCTCAGCTAAAACAAAAAAATTGCAAAAAACTTGTATAGAAAAAAAAACACTAGATTCGGTCGGCCAAAGAAAAAAAGAGAGAAAAAAGATAAGGAAAACAAAGAAGGAAGAAGGCTGGCCAGCGACGCCCACCCACCCATGGCCGGCGACGCCCACCCACCCAGCGCCGCCATTCCGGCCCACGCCCACCCACCATGGTACCCTATGGGTCCGGCGTGATCCACGTTCATCTTCTCTGGCGGATCCCGGACCCCTCTAGGGTTAACTTTCAAAATCTAGGTTTTAGTTTTGAATCTAAAAACGATTTTTGAGGTATTAGAATCGAGTTTTGAGGCATTAGAATCGATTTTTTAGGTTGGGTTTGTGTTTTTCGGTGTTTTCCGATTGGGTTTGGCCGGAAATGAAGAACGTCGCCGGAGATGGTATTGCCGGAGATGGTGAGTGCCATCGCTGGAGAGGTGAGGGAGAACTGGAGAAGAAGAAGAAGAAAAAAAAAAGAAAGAAAGAAACCAGGTGTGTCCGTGAGGTGAGGGAGAAGAAGAAAAAAAAAAAAAAAAACCAGGTGTTTTGTTCTCATTTTATTTTTCTTGAAATGGTGAGGTGTCAACATGTGAATGGAGGGCAGAAAACCCCCCCCTTTTTGCCCCATCCGTATAGCAGCTGCACTCCTAATTTAAATGAGGTTTCTAGCATTTTCACTAAGAGGTTAATCAAGTTTAAAGATACTTTTTGAGACCATTAGATCCATGAAGTATACTCAATCACTAAAAAATATCTATAATGGGTTCCGAACAAAGTATATATACCATGTCCATTCTGAGCAGATAGATTCTCAGATAGCTCTAAGAGCAGCGATGCCTTCACCTTCTTCTTTCGGTAACATCCAAAATATATACAGGCTGCAAATAACAGCACACCAGCTACTCCTCCTATAGCTATGCCAGCAATAACTCCTCCCGCTAATCCTGCTTATAGTTAAGCAAATATTAAGCTCAAAAGTAGCATCAACTTTCCATTTTATTATCTCATATTTGTCTCCAAATATCAAAATAAACATAATCATCATAAAACCAACTGTAGGAGAAGGCCAAACCGCTTGAGCTGCAAAAGGGAGAAAAACAAAACAAAGCTTGTAAATATCAGAAAACTTACAATAGGATTTAAGAAGAAACAGATGTAATTTCATTTAGTATGAAGATTAAATTTATAGAAGCTACCTTGGTGGCAGAGGTGGATAAGTATCATTTTGATCTGCAAATAAAAAGAAAGAAAAAAAAATCAAGTTAATAGAAACTCATACCCCAAGAAACTAACATTAAACAATCCGGTAAGCATGCTATTGCATAATTTGTGTGGCCCACTTGGAGCAATAGAGAAAGGAAATTACTCAATGTTTTTCATAGCATTTGGAATTGGCATGAGCATCAAGCAATCACTAACAGTATCACCAAAGTAATAACCACAGAAGACTAATGACCCGGGGGGGGGGTGGGCAATATCAATAGCTGGATGAGCCTAGATGTTCATTTTGGGTAATCTGAAATGAACATGTCCAGTTATATATAGATAAAAGGGATAATTGCGTAGTTTAGTTAAGCGATTGGAGATTGAATGCTATTGCTTTGGACTTTGGTGATTGGCGATGGAGCAATGGGTATTTTGGGAACTGGGTTGAACCGCAGAAGTGAAAACTTAATCAGTGGGCCTTCGTGAAGTGGGATAGATTATTAATACCATGGTATAAAACTCAAAATTTCATTGCTTCCAATGGAAGCACAAAAGTGAAAGTGGAACATATTGAATCTTAAGTTGCAAAATCTATAAAATATAATCCAATGCTAAAAGTTATGTCCTCTCCAAGCTCAATAGCTACATGAATTTCTCAGAAGCACATCTAGCCTAAAGGGTATCTATCAAACCAACATCAAACCTCCTTTGCCACCTCCTCATCCCCCTGGACCCCCCCTATGAGCATGAGGCCTTGATGTTGGTTTGACACTATCCAGCAGCCCTTTGTAACACTATCTAAGTTGAGTTTATAATGGATTCAACAAATTGGATATTTAATTTTAACATTAATTAGAATTTACGTCTTGTGGTTAGGCCTAACTACACTTACCTCTCTTACTTTACAAAAATTGTAAAATGGTTATGTGCAACTAGAGTGTTGCATAAATGATAATGCGGCACCACTAGATCGATTCATCAAAATATGTTAATTTATACAAAGAGGTTTGTGTAACTTTTCAAAATCAGGAAGATAAAGTTTAATTAGTCCCAACCACAGATTAATTGCAATTTATTCTTCAATTTTAAGGTTAAAATTTCTTGTCTGCAAGTTTGTAGGTATAATGGACTTTTTCATAATAGAATACCTTCCACCCATTCCTAAGATCCATAAATCATTAGTCCTACATAAGCCTTTACTTAATCCTGCAAGAAATCAAATTCTCATCTACTTGTTGCTATTCTAACACATCCGTGAATTCAAGAAGCTAAATTAACAAAATCCCAACTTAAATATCTGCATAAAAATTTCATTAACTCAAAGCATAACGAAATTTATCACCTTTGCCTGGAATATACACCAAACCACCACTCCCTTCGCTGAAATCCACACCCGGGTTGTAACTCTGCAGCAAGGTTGAACTAAGGCCCGTCTCCGCCGCAACCGATTCCAAAGTGTCATTCGGCCGAAGCGGGTACGTAATAAACAACCCGTATAGCTTCGAAACCGAGCTGCTCCCACACGAACATGTCACCGGCACTTTCAAACTCGTATTCACATTGGGTATATTATTGGCGGGATAGCTATTATTCGCCTGCAACGACTCGAACGTGGTCAGATTCGCGTAGGCCTTCTGCGCCACCGTCGTGTACGTGTCCCCGGTATTAACCGTGTAATCAAACACGTAACCCAGATACTTTCCATCGATGCAGTTACATGGGAATGGAACATTGATTCTTATATCTTGTTGAACACTGTCTTTGTTGGGTATCGTCTGCTTGTTGTAGCTTACAATAGTATCAGGTGAAATATTAAGGTCAGATTGCAAAACGTCAGCTATGTATGTGAGATTTGAGCCCTGCCACACGTAGTATGAAGCTAAAGCTAAATCACATCCTTTGCTACATTTGGATTCGGCTATGGAACAAAAAACTGAGACCCAGATAACCACCAATAACAAAAACCCCAACTTGGGTTTCATTGGATTGGGAAATTGGAAACTGGGTTCTGAATTGTTGGGAAAATCAGGAACTGGGTCTTTGGTGGTGATTGGGGAAGACGAAGAGAAAAAGATAAATTAGATTGAATATTGTTGATGATGTTGAACGTTGACTGAGTGAGTTTAGGGGTGGGTTTGAAAAGGCGGCTATTTGAGTTGGCCGGAGATGACGCGGAGGACAGTTGTTGGCTGAGGAGTGAGGACAGCTGCTCAGATGGCAGACAAGGTCAACCAGAGTGTCCGACCCGACCACGGATATAGTAAATGCACTTATTTCTCATTTTCATCATATATCCAAATGATTTGTGAAATTATTGTAATTTTTTTTTGTTTGAAACTTCACTCAATTTTCTAAAACTAAGTGACAATTTCTATGCAATAAGAGGGGAAGGGAGAAGTAAAATTTATTTTAAATTTGTAATTATCAAATTTATAAATTTCAGTCGTTCATTTCATATAAGCGTTTAAAATAAGTCAGATTTTAAAATTTAATGAAAAAGTTATTTCAAGGAATTTAATAAGCTATGTTTCCTAATTAAATGATGAAACATAGTTTATTTTAAACGTTTATATAAGATGAATAATTGAAATTTATGAATTTGAGAATCTCAAATTTAAATAGAATTTTAGGAAATCTTAATCCGTTACATGCACATCACATGACTCTTGAAAACCAATTTAAAAATAAAAATTAAAAAGTATATCATTTCTCTTATTTTATTAACTTTATAGAGTTTAAATAATAGATACTTACAATAAGATAAGATAGAATATACCCAACTAATGATAAATCTAATAAAACTAATCGTGATCCTAATAGAATTTTAATCCCCCTCCTAATTCCCCAAACGTTAATCCACCCCGTTTTGAATAGACCATGTCCCATTCAAAGTCCTAGAAAGGCTCTTCAATCCTATGAGCCACTGTTGAGACTTTTAAGAAATGACAAAATAAAAATGAACTAATTAAATAAATCCCAGCAATCTTATTCTTCCATCAACTTCTCATCTATTTGGTCTCACCTGACTGACCTTTCTCTCTCAAAAAAGGAGGAGATCCTCTGATTTTCCTCTTCTACGTTTTACACTTGTTCTCTTCTTGTCTCTGCTGATTGGGAACGAGCCTTTCCTCCCCCATCTTTTTCTTTTCCATTTCTAGCCTTTCTTCTTCTTTTCTTCATTGTGTTGTTTGCATTTTGAAGGCCAAATTTGTTGTGCTCCCCTCCTTTCTTCACACACGTCCGCCGCCTATCCAGCATCACTATCCTCCTCCGCTTCCAACGACGGTCTCCACTCCCGTTCGCTCCTCCAAGGTGCAAGTGTCTTGCACACGCCATAACCTCAACCGCTCCGCTTTTGATTGCATGTCATATCAACAACTTGTTCTTCATTTCACACATGGATCTCTATAGGTGGTATCCTCTTTTTATCTAGGAAGACGCCATATCTAGTTACAAACTCATAAGTGGTATTCCCTGAATCCCTGCACCTTCATTGCTGAGTAGTGTGGTGGTGCTCCGCTTAGGAAGCTTCGATCCAAACAGTTATAGTACTCCTTCCCTTGCTCTCCATACTCGCTTGTTATTGCAATTAGTGTTTTATCAAGTGGATTCGTTTTTAGTCTGCTTATTGAAATCGTCATTCATGACGGCCTTTGTTTTTTGCCGAGGGCCCAAGTATCAAATGGGCCTGGCCAACTTTTTGGCACATTCCCAAAAATCTTTAGGTTTAGGTTGCTATAACACCCCGACTAGTTACCAATTTACCACTAACAAGAATGTTTAAATATTTTTAACTATTATAAGTTAAGTTTACAATTTATTTAAAGGAAAAATTTCTCCGATTATTTAATTAACTTTCTAGTTTCTTTAAATAGGAACTTATAATAAGATAATATAGAAAATACTCATCTAATGATTTGAATCCTAATTGATAACTAATAATCCTTATTTCTAATCCCCTCCTAATTCCCCTAACACTCAATCATCCAATTTGAACTAAAAAGATTCCCTTATGGTTGCCCAACTGCATCCTTGACCGTAGACGAAATGATATAATTTATTTTATTTTTAATCATCTCCAAAATAAATAGATGAATCCACTATTAAATTTGTATAGAGTCTACATGAATCTACAAATCTAATCATTCATACATTGAATTTGTAGAATAAAATAGAAAAAATATTGACGTAAATCTTGATAAAATATTTACTTAAGACTTAAGAGTAATCTAGCAGTGTTCCTTATTATTATTATTTTTTCTCTATTCAAATAATTTCCTTAAATTTTTATTAAATTATCGTATGCATGGTTTTTGGTATTAATTCCAAATCGGTTATATAAAAAAATTAATTAAAACTGAAAAGCATAGAGGAAATTTGTCACCTTTGCCTGGAACATACACCACACCACTCCCTTGCCTGAAATCCACACCCGGGTTGTAACTCTCCAGCAACGCCGTACTAAGGTTCGTCTCCGCCGCAACCGATTCCACAGTGTCATTGGGCCGGAGCGGGTACGTAATAAACAACCCGTATTCCCTCGAAACCGACCCGCTCCCACAAGAACATGTGACCGGCACATTCAACCTCGCATTCACGGGTATATTAGTGGCTTCATAGCTATTATTCCCCTGCAACGACTCGACCGTCGTCAGATTGGCGTAGTACGTCTCCGCCACCGTCGTATACGTGTCGCCGGACCTAACCGTGTAACCAAACACGTAACCCAGATACTCTCCGTCGATGCAGTTACAGGGGAAGGGAACATTGATTCTTATGTCCTTCTGAACGCTGTCTTTGTTGGGTATCTTCTGCTTGTTGTAGCTTACGATAGTGTCGGGATCGGATTGCAAAACCTCTGCTATGAATGTGAGATTTGAGTCTTCCCAAACGTAGTATGAAGCTAAAGCTAAATCACATCCTCCGCTACATTTGGATTCGGCTATGGAACAAAAAACAGAGACCAACACCGAGACCAAAAACCCCAATCTGGGTTTTCTCATTGGCAACTAACTGGGTTCTGAAATGTTGGCAAAATCAAGAACTGGGTCTTTTGTGGTGATTGGGGAAGACAAAGAGAAATTGGATTGAATTTATATAATTATATGCTTGATGATTTTGAACGTTGACTGGGTTTTGGGGTTTGAAAAGGCAGATATTTGACATTCGGGTTGGCTGGAGATGGCGTGGCAGGACGACTGTCGTCGGCTGAGGACGACCGTTGCTTTCTGGTAGCGACATGTGTGGAATGATAAAGATGTTGAGAAAATAGTCCCACATTGCAATTGCATGTGGACAAGACCATTTCTTCAAAAGATTCAAAGTTTAATTATCTGACTGCGTCTTATTGTCGTTTTAAAAGCGTGTGAGCCGACCTGAGAGAGCAATGCCATTATTTCTCATCTTCATCGCGAGAATGATAAAGATTCAATTTTTTGCTCAATTTTTGTCTTACAAAGTAAAAAATTAAAAAAAAATGTCTAAAGTAATAATATATAATTTTTAGTCCTTCTTTTAATTGGTGTTTTTTAAAAAATAAAAATTGCATTTTTCGTTATAAAAATGGTCATTTTTCATAAAAATTGACCATTTTTATGACGATTTTTTTTTTTTAAAATAACAACTAAAAGAATGGTCAAAAAAAATATTATTACTTCAAACACTTTTTTATTTTTTACTTTGTTTTTTTCTTCAAAAAAAATAATAATAATAAGACAAAAGTTTGGCAAAAGTTGGACAAAAAAGTTAGGCCTTTAGCATTTACCTTTCATCATATACCCAACACATGACATGGCAGTTTTTGTTTGCATGCAAGAAGAAATTGGTTTTTTAATAGAATTATTAAAAGAGGAGAATAACTTAGATGAGGAGGTTGCACAAAATTTACCTTTTGTGCAACCCACTCAATGAAGGACAACTCAGCATATTGCAAATTTTCATCTACACCCTAATGCAGTTGATTCTTACAATAATTTCTTCTTCTTCTTCCTTCCATTTCTTCTTCTCTTCCATTTCCTCCTTCCTGACGACAAAGAAAGTTTTGGCCGTGGGTCAACCTTTTCGGTGTCAACAATCATCTTCTCTGGCGTTAGGGTGATAAAATCCTCTAAGGGTTAAACTTCTCCTTCTAAGTTTTAGATTTAAATAAAAAAAAAAACGATTTTTGTGGCATTATAAACGAATTTTGGGTATTAGAATGGGTTTTTTATGCTAGGTTTTGTGGGTTTTCCGGCAGGTTAGGTGGGTTTTTTGGCAGGTCAGAAATGGCAACAGAGAGAGGAGGATTAGGTGCTGGGCTCGGCCGGATCTCCATTCGCCTATTTGATGGGCTGGCATGATGGGCTGGCCATGGAGGACGTGATCGACAAGGTCGCCAGTAATGGGCTTAACAGCAAGGTCCGGTCGAGTGGCGTGGCCGAGAGTGAAAGCGTAGAAGAGTGAGATTGGGTAGAGGAAAAAAGAGAGATCTATGAAGAAGAAAGAAAAGAGGAGAGAGCTAGGCGTGTGTGCGTAAGGGAGAAGAAAGAGATATAATCCGGTGCAGCAGGGTTTTTTTTTTTTTTTTTTTTTAACATAAGACTGGTAAAATTAGCTTAGGTGTCACCTTCTAATTAGTGGCACAAAAAGCATCTTTTGTGCAACCTCAGTGCTCAAGACTAGGGCTGGGCACGGGTCGGTTCGGGCGGGTTTCGGCCGGTTCGACCACCTGACCCGTGCCCCTCGGGTTGGGGAATTTCCAACCCGTGATAGAAAGGAAAAGGTGAAAACCCGGCGGGTATTTGGGCGGTTCGGATCGGGGTTTTTTGGTCGGGTAGGTCGGGTTTGTCAGGCGGGGTCGGGTATTTCTTTTCACAGCCAAATACTTCTTTTTTTTTTTCCTCAGCAAACAAACAGATTTTAACCCAACACAATCATAGAATTTGCATCTGAATTAAACAAAATCTGAAAAGGCAAATCAACGAAATAACAAATAAAAATCCACGAACGAAAATCGTCGATCCAAACAGAAGGAAAAGATCAAATTCGAAGTTGCGAGACCTTATTGTCGAGGAAAACAAGGAGATCATTGGGCACGCCCTTGAGTTTCTGGTACACAGGATCCACGACGGCTGTCACGGCGCCCTCCACGGTCCCCACGGCTGATCGCAGAGGCTCCGACTTCCGCTTCGCGTAATCGTACACACCAGCGCATGGGTCGCCGCCAACCTCACGAGCCCTAGGTGCTTCAGTTCCTATAGAGACGGAGACGGAGACAGAGCAGAGAGAGAGAGAGGCGACTCAGGCGAAAGGGAGCAGGGAGCGAGAGAGAGAGAGAGAGTGAGAAGAGAAGGAGGGAGGAGGCGGCTGTGTGAAAAAAAAAAAATAAAAATAAAAATGAGGGGATGAGTAGGTTAGAGGAAATCTAGGGTTTTTTTTTTCATTTATTTAAGCTTATGGGCGGGTGTGTCGGGGCGGGTCGGGTACCCGCCCATTTTCAAAACACTAAACCCATGAACCGATCCGACCCGCACGGGTTTGTTGTTTTCAACCCGTAACAGCAAAAAAAACAGTAAAAACCGCCTGGATCGGGGCAACTCGGGTTGGTTGGGGCAGGCGGGTTCTGCCCACCCCTACTCAAGACGCTCTCTTAAAAGAGTCTTAAATGAGAGCATTTTCTTGTCTGGTCATTGCACAAAACTCTTATTTTGTGCAATCCACTCAGAGTTTGACACATCATCATTGAAGAAAAATGTATGTGAGCAAAAACACTTGATTATTTCTCTTACAGTTATTAAACCACCACTCGCATCCGCCTGCTGCCGCCTTATTCTGCTTCCGTCTTTCTCTATGGGCCACCCCCGGCCATGGGGTGGCCTAGAGTTCCGAAAAAAAGAGAGAGAGAGGGAGATCTAGCCGAGAGGGAGAGATCCAGGCCACTGAGGGTGGAGTTCCGGGGAGAAGGAGAGAGAAAGGAAGAGATCTAGGCTACTGGGGGTGGAGTTCTGGCCATCCCCTACTGGGTGATGAATGAAAGAGAAAATTGATATTTATTATGACAAATCGTAATCCTTCAATTACTTTAATTAATCCCATCCTTCAATTTTTTTAACAGCATGTATGCTAACTACAGCATAAAAGCCAAATCCTAAAATGCTAGCTGCCTTTGTATAACTGAGGCATTAATTTTGATTTTAAGCTGACTTTTGTTTTAGCGAGGTTTAAATGATATTATAAATCATTGAATTTAAAATGAATGGTCATGATTTCATAATATAAAAATCTTTAATTTTGAGTAATTGGAAAGGATTTCAATCCTATTTGTTTACACTATTAGATAAAATGAATAATTCATATTTTAAAAACAGCCTCTCAAGCCACCCATTTCATCATCGCCGAAAACTAGTAACAGGACACCTAAAGAACATGTATATTGTAAGATAACATAAAAGACACCTTTCTCAATCATCCAATTCCAACAAAAAAAAAAAATGTTAAATTATCAGTTATCTCAAAAGTTTAAGCTGATAGGAAGATGTAAATTTAATCATTTAATTATTAGTTTAACACTCCCCCTCACGTATGGGCTCAAACTTCATTTTAATAAGTGAGAGCCATGAGACCCAACATGTAAAATATTTAATTTAAGGAAAAACCTAATATGCGGTCGATCTGCAAAAGGTGGGTTTTGCAGCATCCACTAGGACAATGACACCTCACATAATGAAGAAAAATTGCACAAAAGAAATATAAACCTCCAACATCTACTTTTTTTTGGATAAGTAAAAAGGTGAAAGTCTGTCAGACAATTGTACGACCATCCCAGCCACAATATGGTTGAGAACGATCCTCTACTGCATTAATGGCCCAGAGGCCACGACGCTGTCAATCACGCTCTGATTGCACAGCCATGGTTCATCAACCAGACTTAGGTTCCTGTCTCCTTAGAACTCAAGGATACAGAGGTACGAGCCTATAGAACAGATCATGTTTTCATCTAAAGAAGGAAGAAAAGAGAAAGAAGAGAAGGAAGAGAAGAGAAAAAAATAAGAGAAGGAAGAAGATGTGGGTCTATAGACCCACGGTGCTGGCGCAACGGACCCACGACCGGCCTAGATCTGGCCAGCCACTGAGACCCATGGCCTGGGTCTTGCCGGCCGTGGGTATTGCTCCGGTGAGTCTATTTGTTTTGTTTTTTCTGATGGATTTACTCCGGTTTGGGTATGGTTTTTTGGCTTTTTCTTTGGTTTTCACATAGCTCCGATGACTTTTAGGGTGATGAAATAGCTCCGATTTTAGGATGACAAAATCCCAAAAATGGTTAACCTTCCCTTCTAGGTTTTAGTTTTGAATCCAAAATAAGTTTTGAGGAATTAGAATCGATTTTTTAGGTTGGGTTTACATTTTTCAGTGTTTTCCGGTTAGGTTTGGCCAGAAATGAAGATATTCGCCGGAAATGAGTCACGGTCATTATGAGTCACGGCAGACCCAGGGTGCCGGTTGGGTTTGAGGCTAGACCCATGGTGCCATGGGTCTCTCCAGACCCACGCTGTGGATTCGACGAGACCCACGCATGGGTCTGGCGTTTTGGAATCCAGGGGCATTTTGGGGTTTTAATCATTTTAATTTGCTGCTTTGTTCTCATTTTAATTTTTTGTACTTGTTGAGGTGTTAAGATGGGATTAGAGCCTGCAAAATACCCCTTTTGCAGATGGACCGCATAGTAAGGGCTCCCTTAATTTAAATGGGGGATGAATTGACGGAGTTAAGGTTCAATCTCATAACCTTTGGCTCTAATACAATCTTAAATTACCAGTTATCCTAAAAGCTTAAGTTAATAGAAAGAAGTAAATTTAATCATTTAATCATTAGTTTAACAAAAAAAATTCTCTCATGGTTGTCCATTTGAAGCCCTGGGTAGAGATGCGAAAAAAGATTTTCTTAAAGAGAATGGAAAGTACCCTGTTATAATCAAGAACCGGTTATCTGGTGGTGATTGGGGAAGACGAAGAGAAATTAGATTGAATTTGTTTGCTTGATGATTTTGAACGTTGACTGGAACATATTTGGATTGACTGGAGATGACGTTCAGGCCTGTTATTGGCTAAGGGCCGCTGCTTCTGGTAGCACAAATGGTTAAGGTAAAACAAATTTTTTTAACCTCCATTTATCACACTTATTTCATACATGTCATTATAACGCTAAGCTGCACCAGTTGATCAAGTCACAATTCCCTTGCAGTTTGACAATTGAATCTACGTCTACTACGAAACAGTTGATCATGTCAATCGATATAAGATAAGTGTAAAAAGTAAAATTATTTNCTCATAACCTTTGGCTCTAATACAATTTTAAATTACCAGTTATCCCAAAAGCTTAAGTTAATAGAAATAAGTAAATTTAATCATTTAATCATTAGTTTAACAAAAAAAATTCTCTCATGGTTGTCCATTTGAAGCCCTGGGTAGAGATGCGATAAAAGATTTTCTTAAAGAGAATGGAAAGTACCCTGTTATAATCAAGAACCGGTTATCTGGTGGTGATTGGGGAAGATGAAGAGAAATTAGATTGAATTTGTTTGCTTGATGATTTTGAACGTTGACTGAAACATATTTGGATTGATTGGAGATGACGTTCAGGCCTGTTATTGGCCGAGGGCCGCTGCTTCTGGCAGCACAAATGGTTAAGGTAAAACAAATTTTTTTAACATCCATTTATCACACTTATTTCATACATGTCATTATAACGCTAAGCTGCACCAGTTGATCAAGTCACAATTCCCTTGCAGTTTGACAATTGAATCTACGTCTACTACGAAACAGTTGATCATGTCAATCGATATAAGATAAGTGTAAAAAGTAAAATTATTTGCGTTTGATAGTCGTTTTTTTGAGTCTGAGCCCACCAGAGAGAGATGAATGCACTTATTTATGATTGAAAAATGATAAAATCACAACTTAAACTCAATTAAAACCCAACTTTTTTTTTAAAAAAAAAAAAATGTCTGTGGAGGAGGGAAAGGGCCTTAAATTAGAAGAGAGATAGAAATTTGGATCTAAAAGTTGGGTCTTAATTAAGTTTAAATTGTGACTGTATCACATTTCATTCAAAAAACTGATGAACACTGCCATATCATTTTCTTTTTTAAATCAGCTTAATAAAATAAAGGTTAGATGGTAGCATAGTGTATAATATATAGCATTATTCAACGTATGTGTCTTTATTATATAATATATCTCCATATAAACGATTTAGTGATCAGTGAGTTTGACTTGGATTCAAGATCTGGATTTGTTACAATTAACACATATTTCATAATAGAATATAAAGAACAGACGTATCTCATAACATAATGGATATTAAAAAAACAGTATCTCATTTCCAACCAAAGAAAGTCAGGTAACAAGAGATGAGATAGAATCTCTACGAAGACTATGCAAAAAACATTAACAATATTTCGGAGGTCTGAATAAATGAATTATTTGTCTCAGATGGAAAGGGACAACATGTGTTACGATCTAATTAATTGCACAAGCACGTAACTGATAGATTAAGAGTAGTTCTTTATAAATCAACTCAACGCTGAATAATAATATTTTTTACTTAAATTCATTAATAAATTTGGTCTCTTTAGATAGAGACTTACAAAACATAACAGATATAAAAGACTAAAAGAAATAAACTACTTCTAGTGATAATATATTATCTTTAATGATAACATATAATCTATAATATTTAAATTATAAATCTAATTCTATAAAGATAACTTAAAGACTTGTAATATAATATGACAAAATTAAGAAAAACGCTACTCAGCATTCTTGAGTGTACATCTCTCAAGGCCGTTAGTGATAAACTTATAGATCGGGGGATAAACGATTAGGTTATGTGAAGCCTGGTTTGTATTTGACCGGTTTGCACCCAACTCTGTCCGACTTTGAAAGCCTTGCAGTTTAAATAAGATTTGTTTGGCCCGTTTTGGTGTTTTAACCCAGTTAGGGGTCATAATAGTCGCTTCTTACTAGGGTTTTGCATAGATGTATTATTGACGCCTTCTATATTGTTTCTCTCGAAAGTTGTTAAATTTCGTTGAAACTATGTGGACGTATTTCTTAGTGGTGAACCATGTAAATTTCGGTGCTTTGAAATTACTTGTTTTTTATTCTCTTATTTGTCATATTTCACCAATTCTGAAAAATATGATAAATTTCCTAAAAGAAACCTGTTCGACACCTGTACAGCTTAAATAATGTCCGTCACTCGTTCTGGTAGACCCAAAAACCATGCCACAAACCATCAAACCTAAAAGTTTTGACAAATTCTGAGAACAAGGTGGCTGGTAACTCAATAGTCCATGGTGATGTTCCAGTGGGAATAATGGGCCGGGCCAATTTGGTGGTGATAGAAAAACATGGTTGGGCCTAAGGTCAAGTGTTGCAATTGCTAAGCCCAAAATCATAAGGATTAATTCTTAGGGACCTTGAGGACAATGTCCATTCAAAGGGGAAGGAATCTTAGGGATAGAACTATGGGAACTGGGAAGATAGGTTTAGGGAAAACATGCGATTTGAAAAAGTGATTTTTAAAAATGAAATTAAGCGTTTGACAAAATGGTGATTTGGCTTTTAAAATTGTAGTTTAGCATTTTGAAATTATGCTATTTCAAAAAAGTACCTCATTATCTATAATTTTTGCGTTTTCAAATCACAACTCTTAAAAAACCCAACTCCAAACAATCGATTTTTTGCGATTTAGTATAAAACTGTACTTTTTGTTTATAAAATTGCAATGTCAAACGCATTCTTATAAGTTGTATTAAAAGTAGGAGTTTATTTAATAATGATTAATAGTTGTTTTAATATTGGTTTTCATCATTCTAGGATTGAGATTAATTCTTATTTGTTATCATTATTATTTGGGATAAATGGAAAATCAATGTCTGTAGTTGGCTTAAATTATTAAATTACAAATCACTCCATGTTTTATCAAAGTAAGCTGAGATTTCCCTAGGATATGTCAAAAAAAAAAAAAAGTTATAGGAGGCAAATTTCGTTAAAACATTTGACATATTTCGTTAGACACCATCTCAACACCAATAATATGGCAATGTGTGTCCCTCTTAATAAAAAATATAAATATATAAAATTAAAAAATTAATATTTTTTTAAAGGGGTAACTGTCAATTGGTAAGCCACCCCTAGAGATGGCAAGGGCAACTTGTCGCCTTCCCCAGCCACCTTCGGGGGGGACCGGGATCCCCTCGAATTCCATAGCCTCAAATTATGCATATGGACCGTTGGATGTGATCCAACGGTCCAAAACAATCTACTAAAAAATTAATAATAAAATATTACTTTTATTTTAAAAAAAAGTTAATAAAAAACTTTAAAAAATTTGTATTTTTTTTTTTTTTTTGGTGGTGGCTAGCCACCACTTGTGTTTA
>CM017326.1:1715595-1855299 GCA_006937295.1 Carpinus fangiana | reverse complement strand
TTTAGATTAAAAAATTTAAAATTAAAATTTCAAAAATTAATATTTTAATCAACCAAAACGGTGCGTTTTGGATCCATTAACGGCCGTTACAAAAAGTGTGACGGCAGAGATTTTATTGTAGTTTCCTTACATCCAAGGAGTAAATTTTTGAAAAAAAAAACCTAAGCATTTTAAAATTTTGGAAGGTTGACCCAAGGAGTTATTATATATTTTCCTTAAAAAATAATTATTTTTTATAATATAATATAATTTTCGATTTAATCCTTGAATGTAAAGTGTATTAAAACTTATCAGAGATAAATAAACATTACACACAGTCACACAATACTAATGTAAAACGTATTAAAACTTAAAATTTTTGTACTATTTTTTATGGTCCAAGACGAAACTTAATTTGGACTACCTTTAATTGGCCTGGGCCAAACTAATAATTTTTTGCGCAAATTTACATTTTAACGCATAATAATAATAAAAAATTCAAAACTAGGGAGTGGCCATGGCCTACTCCGGTATGCATGTAGTTCCGTCTCTGGGTCTATTTGGATTTGTAATTTTAAAACATTTTTAACCTTTAAAATCTAAGGGTCTAACAAATTCTTAGAGTACTTATTTGATAGGATCTTCTATTAACGTGTGGATCTAGTTTAGGAAAGATCTCAACAACTATATCTAGATATGGCCATGCCTTCCAACATTTAACCCACTCAAAAACTTTGATGCATCATAATGGGCTTTTAGTGTCTATCACTTTACCCATTTTCAGGAAAAAAAGAAAAAGAAAAAAATGTTAACCAGATCTACGTTATCACCTCAAAATGATTAGTTAATTTAAAGCTTTTTTAAAATTTCTTATAAAGTAGATCAATTTCACCTAATAATTAAGCAGTGTGAAATTGGGGTGTTACACAAAATTTCTTTAAGAAGACAAAATCATGAATGAGATGTCAAGTTTAACTTTTACGCCCCTCGACCCTTGGTTCCGTCCCGAGCACATTGAATATTAATGTACGATTTGTGTGAAGGAAAAAAATAAAAACTAAAAAATCCCTTGATGAATGATTATGACTAAATACGCAAGAAAAAATGTTGGTATGGTGGGAAACAAAAATGGAAGGAACGTCAAAGTTTTATGTCACATTAGGAATTCAAGGATGTGAGTCTAAGAAGATTAGACAGGGCATATTATATATATCTGGTGGCCATTCCTTTTCATCCTCCACTACCATCTCATCACCTCTTAGAGGTTGCCTTTTTCCACCTTTTGGCTAATTAAGATCTAAGTTTCAGTATTCATGCAAAAACTATACAGGCCAATTTAGTTTGTTTGATGGAAAATTGAATCAAAAAAATTAAGAAAAGGCTAGTACTACCAAAAAAGAGAAAAAGAACAGGGTTGTTGCTAAAGCTTTTTGGTCATGGCTCTTATCGATCGTGTCGAAAATGCTTATCTGTAATGGCCAAAAAAGGCGTTGATGATAATTGTTATTAGGACAACTTTTGTCGTTACTAGCTGAAAGTTACCCTATGTAGCAACGACCCATCTTGTTGTCACTAATATATATCTTATAAGCAACCACCAGTTCGACTAACAACTTTCTTACAAATATGTTTTTACTGTTAGATCTCCGACTTGATAGTGGCAAAAATCCTCCTTCATAGTGTTTTTGTTGATGTGTTATGTATTAAATTACTAGTTTTCTTAAGAGTTTAAGCTAATAGAAAGATGTTAAAAAAAAAAAAAAATAATAAATAATGATCTGATACAATCGATGGCTTAAACTTACATACTTGAGTTTTTTTTTTATAAAATGGTATTTCAGCATATCGTGCTACTAATAATTTTATAAAGAATTCATATTCTGATAAGAGAGCATCTCCTATAAGGTCATGGGGTTTCTGCCTTCCACTCAAATTTTGACACCTCGTACTATTAAGAAAAATGTATAAATGTAGAATAAAATCAAAACACCCAATTAACTAATCAACCAACCAACCAACCCAGACGCCGCCACTCATTGCCGCCCACCTCCGATGAATAGACGCCGCTGCCCACCGTCCTCTCCGATGAAAAAAGAAAAAGAAAAAAGATCTGGCCACTGGGAGTGGCCGCGATCCACCTCAACAGCAAGGGGGAGAGAGATCCGGCCACCCCTAGTGGTCATTTTTGTCTCCGACGAACCCAAAAAAAAAAAATTCGGCCAGCCTAAAAAATTGTTTCTAATGCCTCAAAAATCAATTCTAATGCCACAAAATTCGTTTCTAATGCCTCAAGACTAAAACCTAGATGGAAAAATTAACCATTTTTGAGATTTTATCATCCTAAAAACCAAGAAAAAACCAAACCCACGGCTGGCGAGACCTAGTCGCGGGTCTCGGTGGCCGGTCGTCGACTTGTTGTGAGGTGGGTCTCCGCTATGTGTCTGGGCTCAGAGCGACGGTGAGGGACGGCGATGGCGAGGTGATGTTGCGAGACCCACAGCCGGAAAAACCAAAAAAACAAAAAAAAAAAAAAAAGAGAAAAAAGAAAAACAAGAGAGAGACCCACTGCGAGATGGAGGAGAGGGAGAGATCAGAGAGAGAAAGGGAGTAAGGGTCTGAGGGAGAGCGACAGAGCATGCCTCTGGGGGGAGGAGAAAGAGAGAGAGGGAAAGGGCAAAATGAGGGTTTTTGTGAGAAAATGTTTTTAATCAAGTGTTTTGCATCTTATTTTAGTTAGTGTAATAATCCTAGTTGTCAAATGCTGATTGGTTGGTAGAAAGGAGGTGGTTTACACCATCTATGAACTGAAGTTATTCTCTTCCGATAAGGAATTGCTTATTTACACTAAATATGTTTATATTAAATACGTACAATTGAGAAACAAAAAAGAAATAAAATAGTAAAATACACAAAAAAAAAAAAAAGCATGCATTTGAGATAGCTTCGAAGTACACAATATTTTATAGGAAAATATTTGGATATAGAAATTATATTATATGTTATTTATAAACTGGTATGACAGTATGTTAGTCTTTAACTAAAAAAATTAAATCTGCCCCACATTTCTCAATCATCGGCAATAGCACTATGTCCATCCCGCCGCCTCAGCCACCTCCTTCGTCGCTACCTCCACACCCACTACGACAATGCCAACCACCTTATTTCCCTTGGATGGCTAGTGCGGCTACCCTCACAAAGACTCACAACTTGACTCACTATTTGGCCGTAGGTGAATGAGGCCCAAGGTCAACCATAGGGATGGTTCAGCCACTCTCAATGATTCATTCACATGGTGAGGAGAGGTGGCCGGGGACTGACATAGGTGTTATTTAACTGTCACTTCAATTTAATAACTTGTGTAAAAGGTGTCATGTAGATTATCACATTAATTTGTAAGATTATAGTGACTAGATTTTTAATTGCGGCGTCTACATCATCTAAAATGAATTATGTTGACGGCAAAGCCTAAATGGGACACCAATATTATTAGTACGTATTCCTCATATTCAACGATCCATTCGAAGTTAAACAAGATTTTTATTGTGATTAGCCTTTCAAAACGACAGCTCCCAAAATTATTGTTTAATTAATCAAGTTCAACAACCAAAATGAGAAAGAGAGAGAGAGAGATTGAGGAAATTTGTCAATGAACACAAGTTTGAAAGTTGAGATATATTTGTGGGCAAAATTTCTTATGGTTGGATGAGAAGGCAATCACCTCACAACCTGCCGTACAAACGGGAAAAGTGACACATTGACCTATTCTATTTCTATTTTAATTTTAACCACATGATGGATATTATTCTATTAGATTTCTCCACTTCTCAATTATATTATGTTAATTAAAGTTCATAGCTATAATGAGTTTTAAGATTTCCATATTTTGGTAGGTGTTGAACTGTTGGTCGGTTAACTTTCCGTCAAAGATTTCTCAACTATTATTTCCAAGGTGGTAATTAAGTAATCATGCTTGTCTTGGCCATTGTTTTTCTTTGATCTTTAGCAAGTTAGATTGTATTAATTATAAAAGAAAAGAGAGTACAAAAAGTAGACTAAATAGATGATTTGGTCCAAAAAAAAGTTCTCAAAAATCTTATTTTTCAATGCAATCCAGTGGATGGACTACTTGGAGAAAAGCTTACTGTGACGGCAAGAGAACTTAGTAACCACAACAGAGAGAGCTAATAGCACTGATAATGACTGAACCGAAGCCACCGTGAAAAAAACATCATTGCTATATTCGGTGAGAGACGGACATCAATTATAAAGATTCAAAGGAGAAGGTAGAGAAGAGCTAACGATCTATTGCAAAAAAAAAAAAAATCAAGAATAGTTACGGCGCGTATTTACACTTAAATTGAAATGGAGAATGTGAGAAAGCATACAATTTAAAATTAGAAATATTTGAGAAAGTAGCAACCTTTTCCCCACCACAAAATATAGAAAATTCATACTTTTAATACGTGTAAACTCTAAATAATTCCAGTTATAATCTGGTATACGCGACACAATCATTTACAACATGAAATATTATTATTCTCTAACATTCAAAGAAAGACCCACTTATCATCCAAAAATACATATTATTGCCTTGTTGAGTAGCAAAAACCTCCCATTGGATTGGCAGCGGAAATTATTACTATTTTTTTAAAAAAATATTATTATTATTATTATTATTTCTTCAAAAGCACAGTGTTTCTCCAGAAACTGTCTAATGTTGTCATTCCACGTGTTGTAACAAAATCTCAATCCACATAGCCTTCCCTTTCCATGTGAACAATACTATTGCTTGATGTTTTATTTGATTATTATAAGATAACCATGCGCCTCTAATTGGTACCAATTTCTACCAGACTAATCAAGTGTGTCGGTATGGAACATTTGACCTTTTCTACGACCAAAATACCCCTTTGTTATGTTGGGCACCAATGTTGTTTTACACACCCAATCGCAAATTGATTTGAGTATCTTTATAATTGTAGTAGTGTCCGAATTACCTATAATCCGAGCACTCCTCAAAGGAGATTGTAAGGCGATCTACTCGTGTCAAACAATTTCTCCTAGTAAAGGTGAGATAGTTTTTATAAGATTTACTTGTCTGAACATGTCTATAACAGGTAAAGTTAATAGGTATTAATTCTTTTATATTTATTGTCCGAATTACTTTAAGAATATCCAAATCCCAAAGTAATTCGTTTAAGGAAGAATAAAATGGCCATTTTGGTCCTTTGAGACAATTCAAAGTCAAGAGAAAGGCCATGGCCATCCCTTAGCCTCCAAGTTCACATTTGAGTTAGTGTCTAATTCATAATGTCAATGTCCCAATTGAATGGCGACCTCCACCACCACCCCAACCGTCATTCTAGGCAAATGATCCCATGTTTGAGCCCTACCCATAGAAAATTCACAACAATGACCCATCACCACATGATCATGATCAGACGGTGTCGAAGCTATGGCCCACTACCAACACATAAGAAAGACAAAACTCTGGGAGACTTATAGGCTATTTGAATAGACACATCATGTCCATATATATAACAACTCCTTGGCCATTACCTTGCCTTTCCATGTCCATCTCTCTCAAATATTCTTCAAAAATGAACCGTTTTCACCTCTGCAGCCTCCTTGTTGCTCTTCTACTTCTGTTTACTCCGAGGCGGATTTACGCCATTCGGGCGAGCTTTACGGTCCCTTCCACTGCAGCTGAACAAGCTTTCCGGCCTCGGCCCGTCCACGCTCCCTTTGCCAGCCAAACCAGAGGCTTCTTCGAGTCAGAGAAGCGAAGGGTGCCTACAGGTTCCAACCCTCTACACAACAAGCGATAGTTTTGTGGAGTTCTGCAGGAAGAAACCCATCCATGTTCAGATAATATATCTTCCTTTTTCTTATGCTTTTAGTTTGAAGAGTTGTCCTTTGTATCACATATTAAGCGTCTAGAATACTTAGCTTCATCGGTAGAGATATGTTGTACAGAAGGTAAAGAAGAGCCTTTGCAGAACCCATGTACGATTTAGAAATGAGTAGACGCTATTTAATAGACCGTTAAATGATTGCTATAAAATTATGATAACGTGTCGGTAAAAGATCGTTTAATTTTACTGATACGTTATCACAATTCTATAACAGTCGTTTAATGATTTACTAAATAACATTACTCGATACAAATATATAGCTTTTGTTTTATTAATTGCTTGTTGCTTGTAGGCTTTGTATCCATCTTTGTTTCCCAGAGAGGTTCATATTTATAACCCAATAGAGCTATATATTCATTGGATTCATTGTATTAACTATTCAATAAGCTCATCAATATATATATACATATAGGATTTGATCCAAGAATGCAAAACCAACAACATATGATTGCTGTATAGTTATACAAATCCTCAATTTCATGTTTTCCTCTGTGTCTTCTTTTTGGCAACTGGGAAATGATTATCAAACAGATATACTGACAGCAAAGTTACAGACTTTCATTCTTATTTCTTACACCAATCAGCCAAACGGTTCACGCACATCTAGGAACATAGGCCCCTCACTTTGAATGCTGTGTGTAAATACCCATTACTTCATACAACCACCATGCAATTAAGGAAACCCTTTGTACGGAAAAAGAATATATGTTGGGTCTAGGGATCAAGAAGCAGCCTGCAGAATTAACTGCGCGCATCCTCAAATGCAGTAATTACAGCCTCCCCAGTCCCCATGTTTGTACTTGTTAAAAGTTATTCATTGAGATATGGCCCAGATGGGTTTCTAAAAAAGAGTAGGGTAAGTAAATATATTATAGGCCAAAAGTACAAAGATGAAAGCAGGCAGCTCCATCTCCCTGCATATCCTGCATTGAATTGTGGGGGGAAATTAGCTGTAATTGGTTGTGAGGGGGAGAGGGTGGTCCATGGCGCATTAGTGCACACACTGTGTGGTTACAGTACCCCACCTGCCTTTATTTTGTGCGCATGTTATATATGAACCTAGTTGAACACATTATTACTTAGTTGAAAAAAAAAACTTTAGTATATGCTACTCCTTTCATGCCCAAAAGAAAAGAAAAGCCCTAACACTGGGCTACATATATACGTGGGAACCCATCACAGGCATATATAAGAGGGCGATTGAGTCGGCAGGAGCCGCACTCACCATGGCAAAAGTGGAAGATTTTTTTAGGGACAACTTCACTTATCACTCCAGATCTTTCATTACTTTTGTAATTATATCATTAAACTTTAAAAAGTATCAATTATTTAGAGTTACCATCTTTCAGAAGTTTGCAATGCTAACCATCTCGTCTAAATTCAACGTTAAATCATAACAGAGGAAGTGAACTCCCCAAAATATCCCCATCTAATTAAATTCAATGTATTTTTGTAAAAAACTTAGGGGTATTTTGGAGATTTCACAAATCAAACTGTTTGATTTAACACTTCATTTTGACGGGAGGGTTGACATTGTAAACTTTTAAAAGATGGTAACTCTAAATTAACATTTTTTTTTTTAAGTTTAAAAGTATAATTAAGAAAATGATGAAAGATTAGGGGCGGTTATAAGTAATTAAAGTTATTCCTTGAAATTATTCATCTTAAATTTATGAGATTGTTTATGCTTTATGATATCAATTTACAATGTGCACCTTACTGCTATTAAAACCTACTATTTTTAGCACGAACTCACTTATATGCCTAGAGATGTCCTGCTATATATTGAATAACATGAGACAATTCAAATCATAAGCTTTTGAGATCAATTTACATTGTGAATTAATTTCGATTGAATGATGTAGCATATAAATTTATTTATTGATTTTGAGACTTGTGTGAATAGTAAGATAAACATTGCAAATTAATTTCAAATTAGGGTATTGGCTACAATTTTATTTTATAATTTATGATAAACATTGCGAAAGTCACATATATAGTTCAAGTGAATAGCATCATTTTGAAAAATTTAATGTTATTTTTCCTAAGTTGAAAATGACCTTGTTTTGAAGCTATATACATATATGTATACCCTTCATTCCTAAACCTATTTGATTGTGTCATTGTTCATCTCATCTCTCAATCTCTCAAATCTCTACCTCTTCCTCACTCTCTAACACCTTTTTTTTCTCCAAGTTTCAATATTCTTTTTTTTATTGTCATTGTTCTTCATTTTTATTGTCACCAAACCAGAGAACAAGAAGAAATCTTCATTGAAGACTAGGAAGTCTTCATCAAAGACAAAGATATGTTCTTCATCTTTGAACACCATTTTTGACAAATTTCAACTAACTTCCACCCGACTTTGTGAAGGTAGAGGCGGTCAAAAATCACTTTTGTTGAAAGTGATGTCGAAGGTTTTTTTTATTTTTGTTATTATTATTTCAACTTCAACAAAAACTGAAGAGGCAATTCCAACTTCGACCGAGTCGATACTCACCCCTAGGGCCCTAGACCTTTTTTTTATTCTGTCTACTTTTTGAAATATACCCAGGCCTAGACTTCACTTAAGGAGAAAGAAGAAGTTTTTGCTATGGGCCGTAGCTCTCATAAATAAATTTCTTTTTCTGCTCGTACACGTAGAAAAACTTTGGGGGTGGCTATTTTGTCAAAGTTATCAGAAGCTATACAGTCCATAGGCCCAAGAAGGGGTTTTTTTTTATTTTTATTTTTATTTTATTTTATTTTTTTAATTATTTTATTTTTTTTTTATTTTTATGGGTCATACTATTTTAAACAAGTGGAGAAATCAATGATTAAAATTTAAACCCATTGTTTCTCCTTGTCCCGGAACTGATTTTCCTTTGGATAAAGTTTTTTTCTTTTCAAATTGGGTTAAACTTAGTCTATAAAATTGACATGTATTTTTTTTTTAATAACATGTGAGATGTACATGAGTTTTTAATAAAATTTATTCAAACTTTGTTCATGCTATAAAAAAAACATATGCATTTCACATGTTTAAATGACACATGTCACTTTTACAGACTCGGCTCCGTTTACTTCGACGTAAAATGGTTTCCGTCGAAAAATATTTTCAGAGAAGTCATTTTCCCTGAAAATATTTTATATCGAAAATATTTTACGGTGTTTACCGCGCGTACGAAAAATCACAAAATTTATATATATTCATTAAATCATATTAAACTCTAAATTTACGGGTAGGTCCTGGGACTTGACCGGACCCGCCAAGACTTGACCAGGACTTACTTGGAACTTTAATGGGACCCACTCGGGACTTGATCGACAGTTGCCCGAAACCCGCCCAGGACTTAACCGGGACCTACCCAGGACTTTATCAGGACCCGTCCGAGACCTACTCGGGACTTGACCGGGACCTGCTTGAGACACGACTGGGACCCACCAGGGACTTGACCGCGACTTGCCTAGGACCTGCTTAGGACCTGACCAGGACTTGCTGGGACCTGCCCGGAACTTTATCAGAACTTAACCAGAACCTGCCCGGGACTCGACAGAGACTTGCCCGGGACTTATCCGGGACCTACTCGGGACCCGACCGAGACTTGCCTGGGACCTTCTCGAGACCCGCCTGGCACTTGACCAAGACTTGACCAGGACCCGCCCGGGACTTAACCTCGACCTGCTTGGGACCCGCCCGAGACTTGCTCGGTACTGCCCATGACTTGACCGGGACCTATCTGGGACTTGACCGAGACCTACCCGAGCAAGGACCTGTCAAGTCCCTGTCGGGCCCAGGTCAAGTCCCGGGCAGGTCCCGATCAAGTCCTGGGCGATCTCGAGCATGTCCCTGTTGAGTCCCAGGCAGGTCCTGTGCAGGTCCCGGTCAAGTCCCGAGCAGGTCACAAACAAGTCCCAAGCGGGTCCTGGGCAGGTCCCAGTGAAGTCACGGGCAAGTCTTGGGCGGGTCTCGATCAAGTCCCGAGTGGATCCCGGGCAGGTCCCGATCAAGTCCTGGGCAGGTCCCGGTGAAGTCTCGGTCAAGCCTCAGGTAAGTCCCGGACGGGCACGGGACTTTATCGGGACCCGTCCAAGACCTACCCCGGACTTGACCGGGACCTGCCTGAGACATAATTGGGACCCACCCGGGACTTGACCGGGACCTAGCTAGGACACGACTGGGACCCACCCGGGACTTGACCGGGACCCGCCTGGGACTTGACCACGACTTGCCCGGGACTTGTCTAGGACTTGCTCGGGACCCGACCAGGACTTGCCCGGGACCTGCCCGAAACTTTATCGAGACTTAACCAGGACCTACCCGAGACCCAACGGAGACTTGCCAGGGACTTAATCGAGACCTGCTCGAGACCCGACAGAGACTTGCCTGAGACTTTCTCGGGACCCGCTTGGCACTTGGCCGAGACTTGCCCGAGACTTGACCAGGACCCGCCAGGGACTTAACCGCGACCTGCCTGAGACCTGCCCGGGACTCGACCGAGACTTGCTCGGTACCGCCCGCAACTTGACCGGGACCTACCTGGGACTTGACCAGGACCGCCCAGGCAGGGACTGGTCAAGTCCCGGTCGGGCCCCGGTCAAGTCGCAGGCAGGTCCTGATCAAGTCCTGGGCGATCCTGAGCAGGTCCCGGTTGGGTCCTAGGCGGGTCCTGTGCAGGTCCCAGTCAAGTCCCGGGCAGGTTACGGACAAGTCCCAAGCGGGTCCCGGGCAGGTCCTGATCAAGTCCCGAGTGGGTCCTGGGTAGGTCCCGGTCAAGTCCCGGGCAGGTCCCGATCAAGTCTTGGGCAGGTTTCGATCAAGTCTCGAGCAAGTCCCGGTCAAGTCTCAGGCAAGTCCCGGACGGGTCCCGATGAAGTCCCAAGCCGGTCCCGGGCAGGTCCCGGTGAAGTCCAGGGCTAGTCTTGGGCAGGTCCCGATCAAGTCCCGAGTGGGTCCCGGTCAAGTCCCGGGCAGGTCCCAATCAAGTCTTGGGCAGGTCTCGATCAAGTCTCGAGCAAGTCCTGGTCAAGTCTCAGGCAAGTCCCGGACGGGTCCCGATGAAGTTCCAAGCCGGTCCCGGGCAGGTCCCGATGAAGTCCCGAGTGGGTCCTAGTCAAGTCCCGGGCAGGTCCCAGGCGGGTCCTGGTCAAGTCCAGGGCAAGTCCCGATCAGGACCCGGGCAAGTCCTAGGCGGGTCCTGGTCAAGTCTCGGGCAGGTCCCGGTCAAGTGCCTAGCGGGTCCTGGGCAAGTCCCGGGCGGGTCCCGGTAAAGTCCCGAGTAGGTCTCAGGCGGGTCCCAGTCTAGTTTTGGTCAAGTGCCGGGCGGGTCCTGGTAAAGTCTTGGGCAGGTCTTGGTCGGGTCCCGATAAAGTTTCGCGCAGGTCCCAGTCAAGTCTAGGAGGGTCCCTGTCAAGTCTCGAACAGGTTCCGGGTGGGTCCCGGTCAAGTCCGGGGCAAGTCCCAGGTGGGTCCCAATAAAGTTTCGGACAGGTCCTGATTGGGTCCTGGTCAAGTTCCAGGTGGGTCCCGGACGAGTCCCAGTAAAGTCCTAGGCGGGTTTCGAGAGGTTCCTTTAAAGTCCCGGGTTGGGTCCTGGGCAAGTCTCAGTCAAGTCCCGGCAAGGTCCTAGGCATGCCTTGACAGGGTACGTCAATTTGAAAATGAGATGCTCAAAATCGGAACCGTAAATCATTTTTCGGAAATTAAAGAAGAATTTTCGGTCAAATGGAAAATATTTTCCTTTAACCACTATTTTACGTCGAAGTAAACAACGTAAAATGCGGAAATCATTTTCTATAAACCATTTTACGTCGAAATAAATGGAGCCTAAGTTAAAAGAAATTTTTCCAACCCAATTTAAAAGAAAACTTTGTTATTTTTCTTTTATTTTCTGTTCTTTTATTTATTATTATTTTTTTTATGGGCCATACTATATATTTTAAACAAGTGGAGAAATCCATGATTAAATCTATTGTTTCTCCTTGTCCCAAAACTGATTTTCCTTTTCTTTTTCTCTTTTTCTGGGTCATTCTATTTTAAATAAGTGGTTAAATTCATTGTTTCTTATTCTCCCAAAAGTGATTTTCCTTTTCTGTGGCATTCTATTTTAAAATAGTGGAGAAATAAGATACCAAACAATTTCGTAGTTACTTTAATTTTGACAAGACCGGGCAAAAATTTAAGGGAGATTGTGAAATCAATACCCAGATTCATGATAAAGACAAACTAGGATGTGAACTTGCTAAATGTCAAGCCTTGTATTTATGAATAATCCGAATATATATTATTTTAATTTGTTCTTTGATAAGACCGTCGAACCCGATGCGTGTTGTTTGACGCGTGTTGCCTTAAACAAACAAGAAACAACTGTTTGTGAATGAAATGGAATAGAGTGGAACGATACTGTTCATGAATTTGCATTATAGCTGCTATGACCTTTTGGCAGGTGGCAGTCTGCCGCGTTTTAATTTGGTGGGTTTAGATTGGAGATGGGATTAATGTGTTAATTTGGGTTGGGGGTGGTTTGTGGTTGAGAATTATTGATGGGTGGATTGGGTTTAATTCAAGGAAAAAAGTGATATCTGTAGGCAAATTTGAGTCTTCGTCCATTATTTCTCACCCTTGGGAACATAAGCCTACTGACTGTCGCCTGCCAAAAGTCATAGCAGCTACGGTGCGAATCCATAAACAGTAACATTCCACTCCATTTCATTCCATTCCATTCACAAACAGAGCCCAAATGTTCTCCGAGAACAGCTTCGCATTGAACCGATGGTGTGTGTCTAGATAAAGTTTTTCTCTAATCAATAATGTTAAATGGATGATAAAAGTTCAAAAATACATTCCAACCTAGTTTATAGTAGGGATCTGGATCTCCTGAAATTTTTGATTCAGGCTGTCCATTTTCATTCAAGGGCCATTGTCTTGCCACGTGTTCTAATACTAATAAAATAATATTTAAATTTTAAAAATAAAATATATGGGATGACCAATCACCCCATTTTTGCCATATTATTTTATTGAGAAATGCTAGATGTTTTTATAGTATTCTTCTAACATTCTCTCAATTGTTATGCGACTTTTAAAATCACCATTGAATTTGATAGGAAAATGTTAGGGGTTTTCCTAGTATTTTCCCAATTGTGAGTTAAATTTGAAATTATTATTATTGACTTTTAATATATTGGTAATTTTAAAAGTCACATCACAGGTGAATAAACACCAAAAGAATCCCTAGTATTTCCCAATTTGAAATTATTATTAACTTTTAATCTATTGTGACTTTAAGTCACATCACAGTTAAAAGAATACCAAAAAAACAACTAGCATTTTCCTATTTTATTTTTTCCTCCAACCCAGTAAACTTTGTCACTAAAATTTTAAACCAAAACCGTCCATGCATGCATGTGTGTGTGTGTTTTTTTTTCCAGCAACCGTACATGTGTTGTTTGAAAGTGGATACTTTTGCGCCACACAACGTTGTTGAATTTTGGAACTTACTATTTTAAAGAGAAGTATAAATAAATATGAAAAAAAAATAAAAAATTAGCCGACTAAATAGAAAACAGAGAATTTGATTTTCCTCTGTTTTCTGTCATTTCTGTATGCATTAACGGACTAACAGTTAACCGTTCTTTAAATGGAAAGATTTGACTTTTAATAATTAGAAACACCCAGCAATCATCAAATTTGACCGCTTTCCTTATCCATTCACTTTTTGTGGTTTTTATCTTATTCTTCACGAATGTTCACAATCTTTATGATTTGGTAAAACTCGGAGTCAGCGCCACGTCCTCATCTTTATCTTTTCTCAGAATGTATACACCTGGCTTGTTTAATCCTGTGTTTAGGAGCCATTTTTTTTTGTACAGACATCGTGGAATTTTGATTTCTGGGATTCTTGGGTTTCTTTGGGAGGTGTTGAGAGTTTTGGGTTGTGGCTTTACATTGCATTGGGCTGTTGATTGTTGGTTGGGAATCAGAGGTGGGATTTGTGTTTTGCTTCGTGGGTTTTATTGGAATTTGAAACAAAGGTTGGAATTTGGAAGGTTGTGCATAGTTTCCATTGATCAAGTTTTCTGATTCTGGGTGAAGCGTCTGGAATACAGGTATTTTGATCTCTGGGGTCTTGTGAGTTTCATTATTCATGCTAATTTGGGGGGTCTTTGATTTATAACCCATTTGGCTGTTGAGTTGGAGGTGGTTAGGAAATTGAGGGTTTGAGATAAAAAATGTTCTTTGGCATTTCATTTCAGATATATTTGCTGTAGCTTTTTGTGCTTATCTATTTTCCTTAAACTTTGTACATTGAGCAAACTCAGCTGTAGGGAAACCAGTCATTTGAACAGAACTTCTTTTTATAGTTTAACCAGGATATGGATATTAGTAATGAAGCCAGTGTTGATTTTTCTCCTATTGGACCTTCAACCGTTATTGGTAGGACAATTGCTTTCAGAATTTTATTCTGCAAGTCAATGTCACATTTAAGGTATCAAATATTTCATGTGGTGCGGCATATCATCTTCAGATTTAAGGACATTTTCATACCCATGATATCATGGTTGCATCCGAGAAACCCAAAAGGGATATTGGCAATGGTGACTGTAATTTTCTTTTTGTTGAAACGGTACACAAATGTAAAGCTCAGGGCTGAAATGGCTTATAGGAGGAATTTTTGGAGAAATATGATGAGGAGTGCATTAACCTATGAGGAGTGGGCTCATGCTGCTAAGATGCTTGATAAAGAGACCCCAAAAATGGACGAATGTGATCTATATGATGAAGAACTGGTCAGGGACAAGCTTAAAGAGCTCCGCCACAGACGCCAGGAGGGATCTCTGAGGGATATTATCTTTTGCATGCGAGCTGATCTTATCAGAAATCTTGGTAATATGTGCAACCCTGAGCTTCACAAGGGTAGGCTCCAAATGCCCAGACTCATAAAGGAATATATCATAGAGGTCTCAACTCAGTTAAGAATGGTTTGTGATTGGGATTCAGAGGAGCTATCGTTAGAAGAGAAGCTTGCTTTTGTAAATGAAACAAGATATGCCTTTGGGAGGACAGCTTTGCTTTTAAGTGGGGGTGCCTCTCTTGGATCTTTTCATGTTGGTGTGGTTAGAACACTGGTAGAGAATAAGCTTTTGCCTAGGATAGTTGCTGGCTCTAGTGTAGGATCCATTATGTGTGCTGTGGTTGCCACTAGATCTTGGCCTGAGCTGCAAAATTTTTTTGAGGATACTCTGCACTCGTTGCAGTTTTTTGATCAGATGGGTGGGATTTTCACAGTCGTGAAGAGAGTAAAGACACGAGGGGCTGTGCATGAGATCAGGCGGCTGCAGATGATGTTAAGGAATCTAACTAGTAACCTTACATTTCAAGAAGCTTATGATATGACAGGCCGAGTTCTTGGGATAACAGTTTGCTCCCCAAGGAAACATGAGCCGCCTAGATGCCTCAATTACTTGACTTCACCTCATGTTGTAATATGGAGTGCAGTGACTGCTTCTTGTGCCTTTCCTGGCCTCTTTGAGGCTCAGGAGCTGATGGCAAAGGATAGAAGTGGAGAGATTGTTCCTTACCATCCACCATTTAATTTTGATCCCGAGGAGGACCCTAGCACACATGTGCGTCGGTGGAGAGATGGTAGCTTGGAGATTGATTTACCTATGATGCAATTAAAGGAACTGTTTAATGTGAATCATTTTATTGTCAGTCAGGCAAATCCTCACATTGCACCACTATTGAGGATGAAGAAATTGGTGAGAGCTTATGGAGGCAATTTTGCTGCCAAGGTATGTGTATATTGACTTGAAACTTCAATTTGTTTGATCTGTTTTACTCTTGGTTGATGTTTCTGCATCTATCTTCAAGTTTCTGCATTATGTCGTTTATTGCCAACAAAAAAGCTTAATGGAAATGATCGTGCCTTTAATTCCTTCTTTGTCCTTTTCCCTGCCCCTTATCGTGTTTCTGATAATTCCCACTAGTGGGACTAAACATACAAAAATAAACGATTAACACTATGATTTTGGATTTGAAGCGCTTGTGTCATGTACTCTTGTTGGCTGCTGAACTACTGCTTTCAGCCATATTTTAGATGGACTATAGCTCAAATTTGAATCAGTATTCTATATCCCTTATCTCAGATCTGGGGACTTCACATAGTCTCTAACTGTCTCTATGACTATATCTCTAGCTGGAGCAACCATAGGAAGGAAGCCTTCCGACCCGGACCGGAAGAGGCCTATTCGCTGGTTCGGATTGGGAAGGAACAGCTCTAGACTCTGGTTCTTATTCAGAATCAGAATGATTCATCCCTATGCTATGTATGATTCGTCGGATAATTCTTATGTGTATTTGTTGGGTGACTTAAGATATTTGGCATATGAAACAATGTACCCACATGCTTACTTATATATTCTCATCCACCACCCTTCTTGAGACTACATGGCACCCGATTGGAACCACATGAACATAGACTACTTGCCTGATGAGTCCTCGCCTAGCAGTTCTGTATTTTAGTTGTTAAAATATTAATTAAATGATTAACTTTACTTTTTTTTTATTAGTTTAAGCTTTTAGTATAAGTAGAGATTTAACATGGTATCAGAGATCACAAATCCTGAGTTTGAACCATGATTTCAAAGTTTAACTTTTGTTTCAATTAAATTTAAGTTTTTGGAATAAGTGGTAATTTAATATCAGTTATGCAATCCGTTATGTCTCTCTCTTTTCTTGACATTATGGTGAGATGAAAATAATGCATCTCATTGTATTAATTGTGTAGCTTGCCCATCTTACCGAGATGGAGGTGAAACATAGATTCAACCAGATGTTGGAACTTGGTTTTCCTCTGAGGGGAGTTACCAAGCTGTTTGCTCAAGATTGGGAGGGTGATGTCACCATTGTTATGCCTGCTACGTTTTCTCAGGTACATGCAAAAGTAGGCCTAGTAGACAGTTCTAATGATATAATGGTAAAATTGTGTGTCAATTGGAGAATTCTTATGATGTCGACTAACTAGCGATTTGTTTCCCAATTCTTACCAGTACTTAAAAATAATACAAAACCCAACTTATGTGGACCTTCAAAAGGCCGCAAACCAAGGGAGGAGGTGCACTTGGGAGAAGCTCTCTGCCATAAAAGCGAACTGTGGCATTGAGCTTGCTCTTGACGAGTGTGTTGCTATTCTCAACCACATGCACAGACTGAAAAGGAGTGCTGAGAGAGCTGCTGCTTCTTCTTTTCATGGCCTGGTAAACACAGCCAAATTCAATGCTTCAAAAAGAATTCCTTCTTGGAACTGCATTGCACGAGAGATCTCAGTAGGCTCCATTGAAGAAGACCTTCTCACTGAAGCTGCTTCCCCGTTCCATCAAGTTAAAGCATCCACGAGAGGACATTCTGGCAAGAATTTGCGAAGCCATGGGAATGATGGTGAAGCCGAAAATGTTGCTTTCGATTCTTGGACAAGATCAGGCGGGCCCTTGATGAGGACTATGTCAGCTGATAACTATATTGAATTTATGCAAAATGTGGCCACTGATGCTGAACCGGACAGAAGTTTAACAGCTAACAATCAATTTTTCCATAGTCCAAGGGTGACATCACCGGATAGAAGTTCAGAAAGCACAGAGATTGGATATGGAGTTTCTGCAGATGGTTCCAGCATAATGGTAACTGAAGGTGATCTTCTGCAACCTGAAAGAATCCGTAATGGGATTGTGTTCAATGTTGTTAAGAAAGAAGCCTTAACCAGGTCAAGTAGGAGTCATGATATAGGAAGTTTCAACAATGATGTTGCTGAATCTGTGCAAATTGACTTCCTAGATAAGGATATCGATGCTAGCTCTACATCTGACTATGGTGATCATAATGTCACTGTGACAAATTTTCCTGAAGGACCAGATCCAGATCCTACTTCCACGGATCATTCTGGTATAGATGATGGTATCAATCACTGATTTGTGGATGGTTAATTTTGAGAACCATTTTTCTTTATTGAATTTGTATAAAATTTGGATGAAGTGATCACTAAATTAGAGTTAATCTGAAAATTAGATTAATTTGTACATGGCTTTGTAAAGAGTTATAGTAAAAGTTGTAGTCATCTCAATGATTTTTTTTTGGATCAATATCTCTCTAGTAAGAAGATAAGTGCATTTAAGAGTCAATATGAATATTATGTTATTGGGGAAGAAGAAAAACCCTCATGTTTTTGCATGCTTAGTCAGAATCTTTTCCTCCAAGCAAAATAGACAATGTTATCTCACTGCTTGGTCCACAAGAAAATAGATTGCTCTAATCTGGTCTGCAGATGATTAACATGTTCCAATAAAAAATAGCCGTGATGATTGACTCTTAATATTTCATTCATGTTCCATTGATTACTATCTTAGGACATGCTTAGTCAGAGTCTTTTCCTCCAAGCAAAATAGATTGCTCAAATCTGGTCTACAGATTATTAACAAGTTCCAATAAAAAATAGCTGCGACGCGATGGTTGACTCTTATTATTACATCCATGGTCCATTACACATACAAGTAATTACCCTTAAATATGAAGTGGGGATATCGTAAATAAGATCTCTACAAAGTCTGAACTAGGGGACAAATTAAAGATAGAAAACATTGTCCTTGCTGTTATTTGCCAATTTGGTGCATAGAAAATTATAGATCCAAGCCACCAAAAAGAAAAAAAAAAAAAACTGTTCTTATTATTATTATTTTTTTTTTGTTGAGATGTCCACACAAGAGGGGGAGGGGGATTCGAATTAGTGGCATCTACTTTATTAAATGTGGTCCCAGCCGATTGAACTACCTCTTGAGAACAACTGTCCTTATTGTTACTTGCCATACAATTCTAGTTGAGGACTCCTTTATTGCTCATCTATTATCTCTAGTCTCTCCAACTTCCTCAAAAGTTGGAAAGAAACTAAGAAAAATATTGGTGCTTTGAAATTTTTATTGTACTTATTATGGATAGCTACAACTAGTTTTATTTGCAATTTTTTTATTCATTTCCTCTATTTCGAGGATATCTCATAAAACTGTGAAAATGACTGTAAAATTGACATTATTTTTTTGACATGTCCATACAAGGAAATGTGGAGAGAGAATTTCGAACTATTGACTTTCGCTTCATAAGGCGTAATTCATACCCGATTGAGTTATACATTGAGACGTAAAAATGACTTCTTTGAATTGCTGCCTAGGATAGAGTGTATTTTTTTTTTAGCCTGTTTTGTTTTAATTTCTTGTTCATCTCATCTATTTTTCTTTTTCCTCTTTTTTTTTTTTAACCCACACTTCTCTGGAAGTCTGAAACTGAAACTATAAATAGTAGTAACAATGTCTCATTTGTAATCTGCTCGGTAACATCCGAATTCCGAACCATTCATAAATATAGACAGTTGAACACAGAACACAGGGAGATGAGTTTTCTTGCGGGAAGATTAGCAGGAAAAGAGGGTGCATATTTTTTCCAGGAATCCAAACAAGCCGTAAGCCGACTTGCCCTGAAAAATACAACCCAGAAACCTTCTTCTCTGCCTGGTCCTTCTTCTTCCAACGCGGTTCAGCAAGAAGCCCAAGCGGACGTGCTTCCCGAGGTGCTGAGGCACTCTCTGCCTTCCAAGATTTACTATCGGCCGTCTGAGTCTTCGTCCCTATCCACCGCCTCCAAGTGGGTTCTTCAGTCGGATCCGAGCAAAGGGTCTTCTTTGTCTGCCGAGGCTTTGAACCCACTAAGAGCTTATCTGTCTCTGCCCCAGGTCACCTTTGGCCCCAAAAGGTCCACCTTTTGTTTCTTTTTAGCTATTTGTTTCTCTTTTGTTTGGTAGCTGAGAAAACGTAGGCAAGAGAGAGAAATTGAAATGTTGAAGCTAACAAAGCTGTGAATAGCTTTGTGTAGCTCAGTTTTGTTTTATATGTTATGGCATTTTGGATTTTGAAGCTTAATTTCAGCTACCCAGAAAGAAAAATCCTTCCTGGAGGTTACTATTGTCCCAAAAAGGTTTTATTTTTTTCTTAATGGTTGGCTTTTGGTTTGTTTGGATGCTGAGAAAATGTAGGTAATATGATTGTAATTGAGATTTTTATTTTTGGGTTGAATGTTATGCAGGTGGCAACTGCCCCAAACAGAACACTCGGTTTCGGCCTCAACAGCAAATGAATTGCGTCAAGACAGGGATGCTCCTATTAATCCCGAAAAGTTGAAGGCTGCAGCTGAAGGGCTTAAACAGGGTAGGTTCGCTCTGTTCTCTCAATGGCCAAATTCTTATCATTCAGTACATGCAATTGCTGTTAGAAAAGAATTAATAAATCTTTTTGTTCTTTTCTATGAAAAACAAATTGAGAAAAAAGAAGCCTATGAGGCGTTTCATCATTGAAATCTTAATACAAACTAACCAAGAATACTGCTTCCACACGAAAACTTGCTTAGAGATGTTAGGAATTTCTCTTAATAAATTTACAAGCTGATATATTATATATGTTTTATACGATTCAACAGCATATGGTTGTTTGACGTTGTGCAAAATTGTTCTAATTAGAATTCACCATAGCGTTAATCATATTGTATACTTCATGTTTGAACTAGAGATCCATGGCACCTGGCCATTAATAGAGTAGGGATCTCTGGTTCTTTCAAATCATGTCATAAGGAATGAAAGTTTATCACCATAGACGGGGAAAATTGGTGTTTAAATATTATGTAGCATTCAAAATTCAAAATTCAGAATGAAATTCTTATCAAAAGAAAAAAAAAAAAAAAAAAAAAAAATCAGAATGAAACTTAGCAGTCTTCAGATTTTGGGTTGACAGAACACCAAATTTTTTTCACAAGGGCTTTTCCATTGATTTAGAGCAGCCACTTCCTTGTACAGTCAATTATTATTCAGAAACCTATCTGTACAGTTTGGTTATGATGTTGGGTTTGCATGCCCTTGCAATATTTCTTTTATGCATCAGAAATATTTCAAATCTTGAAAGTTATTGATTCTTGTGAGTTTAAATGCACAGGAACTATAATTCTTGAGAGTTGACAATATTATTGTTCGGATATGCTTAGAATTTGAATTTACACCTTATTTTAGACTTCATCATATTTAAATATGCAAACATTGATTGTTGAAAATAAGCTTATACAAAACTCATTTAGTAGCTACAGACTTAGTAATTTGACAATTATGAATAATCTTTTAAAAATGAAAATAATGCCCTTCAATATTGATAATCAAATCTTTACATGAAATATAAACCTTTTTTTTTTTTTTTTCATTTTATTAATCTATGTAGTTATCTTTTCAATGAAAAATTAAATTTGATTGTCGCATTAAGAATTCTCATGGAAACAAGATATGCGAGAATTGACATTTCTTACTTAAAAAATGGGAACTAGATTTCTCATATTTTATGGAAATTGCAATGTTCATGGGAATTTTATTTCTCAGGAAACTTATCGAATAAATAATCAAACTTCCATGAACTCCCAGGAATGAATGGTTTTCATCTTGATTTGCTATGTAACAAACACATTCTTATGACAATTATAAGACTTTGTAATTTATGAAAAAAAAAGGCGCTTATGATCTTCGGTTGTTTTCCGTATCTAATGGATAACTGACTCAACATCAATATGCCTGGTCTTTTTGTTTTATTTCTTCATAGTTGGGAAGGCATTTGCTGTTGGTACTATAATTGTATTTGGTGGTGCCACCTTGCTATTTGGACTGGCAGTCTCAAAGCTAGAGCTGCGCACTGTAAGTTTACATTTGTCATCCTTAACTCTTAAACTCTCTATTTACTATGCAGGTATCCTCATCATGAATTAGTGACAACTTTCATCTGTATACCCTTTACTAGTGTATAAATACATGTACAAATGTATTGGCAAAGTATTAGTTCTAGTGTGTTCGTGACCTGTGAATTGGTTTTGCATGAAGTAGGACCCATGTATATGGTTATTGGCAAGAAGGGAAAGTCGGAAGTTTTAGTCTTTTAGAGGTATCAATGAATGGGAAACACTGTTGTGCAAATATACACAGATAAACACAATGATTTATGCTCTGACCAACTCAGTAGATTCTGCAATTACTGTTTAGATCATTTCCGCTTGACATGATCAATTATTTATCTTTGAATATTTGTGTTTTCATTTCTTTATTTATGTCTTTTATTTTGGGTTCCCACTGCTATCATCCTGCCTTGGCAATCAGGGGTCAGTATTTAGTTACTTGCAGTATGTGGTATTTTCGTCTTTATCAATGCCTATTGTTCATCCCTTCTAGAAGAAGCTACCCTCCATTTGCCGGCCATTATCTTGCATTAAAATTAGTTACTGTCTTTAAAACTAGGTGATGAAGTTTACACTGAAGTTGGTATTTATGTTTAACAGAGTGATGACATTCGAACCAAAGGAAGAGACCTGGTAGAGCCGAAATTGGAGATGATTAAGGAGCAACTGGTTCCCTTGAAAACCTGGGTATGCCAAATCGGAAGTTCTGGACGGGTTTTTTCCTATCTTTATTCATCAAGTTTACCTTAATCACAAACTAACTCTAGGCCTTTGATTGCAGGCTGATAATATGGCAAAGAAATGGCACTTGGAAAGGGAGGAAAATATTAAAGAAAAGCCTATCATAAAAGAGCTTTCCAAAATTTGGGGCGCAAAGACATCCAATTGAATTTTCTTTTTCTTTTTTAAGGTTTTGGAAGAAAGGGGCGGGTGCTGTTGATGTATGTAAATAGTGTTTGAGTGATTGTACCTCTTGCTGTGGTTGCAAGGCTTGTAGATGAACAAAAAGGGAAAAACGATACAAATATTTTTGTTGTATGAATAGATGACCACTCTGGGGCATGATGTTGTACAAGGGATATGAATAACCTATTTTTTTGCATTTCAGAGGAGTAGCTACTGAATATGCAGATTACAGGCATATGTTGTAAATAAAAGAATTTGCAAACATCTCTGGTGAAGTACTATGATATCTTTAATTAATTGTCAAGATCAATTTAGTACAAGCTTGGTAGTAAACAAAGAATTTTCCATTCCTGTTCAAAAACTATTGCTCCATCCAAGTGCTGTCTTCTTTTCCCTTATCCTGTCTCATTCATCTTCAAGTGACTCTTTAAAGCTTGTAATCTAAACCAGCTCCATATTTCCAAGCCTCAAGATGCCGCTTCCACTCATAGTTCATCTTGGAAGGAAGTGAGCTAAGCAATGGTCTTGCAAAATATGAAACTACTGAGAGTCTAGGAGATACGTATAATGAAGAATGTGAACATAAGAAAGCTTACTAAATAACAATATGGTTGTGAAAGCTTACTAAATAACAATATGGTTGTGAAATAACACTAGAATCCTTATTACTCATGCTTTGATTAAACTGAGAGAGGAAACATGAGCATGGAAAAATGATTACCTTATGACAGGGTCAGCAAAGGTTGAGAGAAACGTATAGTGACCCAGCATAAAGAAATGTCCAAACCAGTCAAGAAGCACAGGAACACCAACCTGAAATATGACCGTTAAATCACCAATTATCTCAAAAGTTTAAGTTGATAGGAATCGACAAATTTAATCATTTAATTTATAATCTAATACTCCCTTTACATGGGGTTCAAATTTTCTCTTAATAAGTGAGACTCAACACCTTAAGTATTTAATTAAAATCAAAGGTAAATTAAGGAGACAAAGTTCCAACTGAAGACTTTCCTTTGATAATATGTTAAAGCACTACTTATTTTAAAAACTTACAAAATATGGATTTTGGGTGATAGCTATTTTGTGCATATTAGTCGAGAAGATATAGTGATTGTACACCATACCAAGATGTATCTACTAAATTTCTGTCAATTTATGCACCACTGTCAAAGACTCGATACCTTTGCACTACCATACATTGTTCATTTTGGGACTGTCTCACAACTTGTTACACTGACAGTTCTAAGCCTGGATGATGGTGGGTCCTAAAGCAGGCCAGCTATGGAAGAGCTTCTCTAAATTCTATTTTTATATCTCCATCTTTTTCACCATGGCCAATTCAAATTTAGAGGGGGAACGCATTTTCTTAAGATGATAGGGAATCTGAGAACATATCCCAATCAAGAAAAGCTCTTTTTACTTTCATCAATTCAAATTAAATTTTTTTAAAATAAAAAATAAAAAATTGCTGTCAGAAGATCAAAGTAAATAGGAGACCTGGCAGTAAATGATAAGCAAAGATCCCAAAACATAAACAGAACACTACATTGTGGTGGTTAGGTAGGTCACAGACTCACTCAAGTTGGAGAGAAAAAGAGAAAATGTACTCATCAATTACCTGCTTGAATATTGATGGAAGAAGTTGAGGTTTAGTTAACATGACTAGGCCTAAGGTCTGGGCAAGAGGCCCAAACTGTACAACATCCTGTCACAATATAGTGTTTCAGAAAAAATAATATTGTTTATAATTTATGACGAAGCAATTAGTACTATTGAATCAGATGGAAATCAGAAATTTGCCAAACAGATAAAACAAGAAAATAACCTGAAGAAATGGTCTTAGAACTGGATCGCCTAGCCTCTAAAGAAGGGAGACATAAATTTATTAGAAAATGAAGGGGGGAGAGAGAAACAAAAAAAAAAAAAAAACTATATGACATTGCTATATTAAAGTACAAGCCTACCTGCATACTCTGAAAATTGACATGAAGGAGCTCATTAATAAAATATGGTGAGACATTAGACTGTTGCTTCGCCGACATTGCTCTTTGAAACAACCATGAAGAACGTAAGTTTGGCTGCAGTACATAAATTTCGATTCAAATTTCAGATAACTATGACGGAAGCAGTGTAAAACCATGAAGCCAAAAAACAGGAAGTCACCAACCATATATGGATTCAGCAGGGACAAACTGTCCGAGTCAAGAAAGTTGCCACTGATTGCTTCGTATATTCCTTTGTTCACAAGAAAAGAAATGAATATAATTAAGTCATACGAATAATATTAAATTATCATTTATCCCAAAAGCTTAAACTGATATAAAAATGTAAACTTTCATTTAAATTAATATTCTAACACTTCTTCTCACGTGTGAGATCAAACTTCTCATCAACAAGTGAGGCCCAACATAAAATATTTAATTGAAATGAAAGATAAACTATGGAATCAAGGTTTGAACTCATAACCTCTGCTTTGATATTATTTTAAACCATCATCAATTGTCCTAAGAGCTTAATTTGATACAAAATGCTAGACTCAATCATTTAAATTAATATTCTAATGTATAATAACATTTGTACACACGTTTGATCAGTGCCTGGATACCTTACAAATAATTGTGTTTTTTCTTCCGATGCACCGAACCCCCAGTGTCAAAACAAGCAGTTCCAGTTCAATCATTTAGGTTCATACCATCACAATTACCAATTATAATCATAGGAAAAGAACTTATGTGCTATGCAATAAAACTTACATGTATTTATCTTATGGCTTGCTATGAAGAACAATTTATTTACTGGGGAAAGGCTATTGCAGTGGGGTTATAAAGGCAACACTCTATGCACCTTTTACAAAGGGTATACTGAATCTAGTGACCATCTCTTTTTCCGGTGCAGCTTCAGCAAGAGAATCTGGAGGAAAGTTTTAAGAACATGTATGGTAGATGACCCTCCTTTAATTTGGCAATAAGTGACGACGTGGGGAATTACAGATTTAAAAGGCAAAAGCTTAAGTGTTAGCTTGTGCACATTAGCTTTTTGGGCTGCAGTTTATCATATATGGAAACAAAGGGGCGATTTACAGCATGGAAATGTGGCGAATTCCGAGGAACAGATTTTAAAAAGGATCGATTGGGAAATTAGAACTCGAGTCATGGGAGCTGGAAAGTTAAAGAAATCGATCATTAATAAATCTCTATGTTGCAGATGGGGTTTCAAGTTCGAACACTGGAAATAAACTTTGGTTTTGTGTTTGTAAAATGAGTGTAGGTTTGTTGTCTGATGTAGGAAGGGTTAAGACTGTGAGTTTAAAAGTGTTAGTAGGATTTGATTGTATTGGTAGTTAGTAGTTGGCTGAGTGGGTTTGTGGTCCAATAGTTGGTTTTTTGTTTTCCGGTTGGTTGAGGCGTAGGGATTGAGTTGAGCTGCTGGTTTATGCAGCAGAGTTCCAGTTTATTCTGGAGAGTGCGTTGTATTCAGTTTGTTATTTAGAAAAATTATGCTATTCATCCAAAATTTGCTTATTGTTATGTAGCTCCCCATTGATCAAGAACCTCGTAAAAGGCACAATAATATGCTGCTGAATTGTAAATAAAGTATATACCAGTTGACAGCCTCTGAAGGTGCCTAGTCAAGCTCCCAAAACCACCAAATGAAACAGGTGATTGTATGCCACTAGCATCACCAAACTGCAAAGAATGATTTTATGACACTTGCATTCCATATATTACAAGACCATAATCTACTTGGAGCTTCAGAAGTTTATAATGTACGCCACCTGTAAAATACGATTAAAAGCTGCTGGCAATGGGCTGTCAAGCCAAGTTGCCACCATAAAGAATTAAAAGGTGTCAGGTTTGAAGAACCATAACTATAGTTAAGAAAAATTATGAGAATATTTGCATTAAAAGCAAAATACACAAGCATAAACAAATATATGAAATGGCGTATTTAATCTAAGACAAGCATAGGGAAAGTTTTCCACTCATTCCACAACAGATGTGAAAAGCAAAAGCCTCAAGTTACATCATTTATCTTTGGATGTGGGGCAATACATGTCATGAATAGTTCAGAAAGAGATAGAGCTTACATCTATTTCCAACCATTCATTTTTCAGAATTCATAAAACATGTCTGTTATCCACCATATGAAATCCTACAAATCAAAGCTCAATTTTGCTGCCATAATGTCTACAATTAACTATATCCTCCAAAATTACTAAGCTATATAAGTTACAAAATATACAAATGATGAGTCCAAAACTTGGATTTTACTAAAAGTCTGGCAGCTCAGATCTAGGATTCTGAATATAACCAAAACAAGGATGACACTCGTTTCAACTGATAATGATCTATAAAAAATCTGAAACATATTCTAAAGAATTTTGACATGACTATATGTCTTCATTGATACCCTATAATATTTCTAACAGCATTAAAGGAAACCATATTGCAACTCATACAATACTTGAATCATTACCTATCACGATATGTAGGAAAAATGCCATAGATAACTCTCAGTATCTCCAAGTCCTCAAGAGAGACTCCCTACAAAGTAGACATTCGAATTGTATTTGTAAAACCAATGTGAGGGCATCAAAGAAAGGAAAGCAGGGGATACAACATCCTAAAAGCTGCTGACTCTATATGTATGATCTTTTGGAAAGTAAGACGTTGTTAAAGGAATCAGTATGCAATTTTAAAGAAGGAAGTACCAGTGGACAAGTCTAATGTTCAGAGAAAGAATTTCCTGAGAATTGGTAATAAAGAATGACCAAAATAAAATCCAATGTCTATCTGTTACATGTCAATTTTCAGAGTACATGCATTTAGAAAATACAAAAAAAGAAATGAATCTTAAATTCTCAATTATGGATTGACTGACTAGCAGTCGATTCACCACTCAAATAGGGACAGAATCGGAATTTCTTATTGGGAGGAGCCAAGCCTAATTCTTAAAAAATCAAAAATAAAAAAAAAAAGAAGAAAGATCCCAGCACCTACTGGAATACAGAACCAACCACGAGGAAGCATGATATGCTAGATGTTGTCTGCAAATCAAAAATATACCTGATAATGTGGCATTAGATCCCAATATTGTTCTAATAGTTCTTCCAATTTTGGGGATCCTGGTTGAGGCTCAACATAAGTGAACATATAAGTAGTACGATCCATGGGACCTGAGCCAGCTGGAAATGCCTGACAAACATTCAGAGAAACCTTGAGATTAAAGTCACAAAACAAAATGTTGACATTACCAATATAGTAGAAAGTTGAGTTACCTCCCAAAAATATTGAGCTTCTGAGGTTCCAACCTTCTTCACTGATGAACTACTATATATGACATCACTAGTAGAGTTATCCTTAAAACCGCGAGCACAAGATCCAACAACAAGGCAGACACCATCTGGCTTTCTCCCACATCTTATCTGTAAAATCAAATACACAACACCGAGTGGCAGTTCCAGGCAGATTGTGGGCATGTGTCAATTACCTAAGTTGGTAATAATCCAAATCACACCAGATTGAAAAATTAATCGGAAATCCTATTCCAGTAAGCAATGATTGGAAAAATCAAGGGATTTTTTTTTTTGGTTAAAATGTTTGCATTATAAGTTAAATCAGATCCAGTAATTTAGTCGACCTCTCACAATTTTGTAAACTAAACTGTAAGGAATAGCTACTTATTCTACATATGCTCAACAACACACACTGAAATGTATGCATGCTTGCATGTACGCATATATTAATTAATCTAGCCAATATATGCTTAAGGTGGTTATGTAAGCGCACATCAATCATGAAGGAGAAGAGAAACCAGACCTGTTTTACCACAGGGGAAAAGTTCCCCATTGCGTCAATTATGAGACGAGAAGATAAAATGTTTCCTTCAGCAAGTTGCAAGACCTATGCAGAAAAGTGGTAGAAGCATTTATGTTATCTAATACTTCATAGACAGAGAATATTGATTACCCAAATTCAATTTCCATTTCTTTTTGTGGGTATGCTTTAGTTTAAAAAGTAGCCTTGTGACCCTGTTTTTTGGCATATTGAAAGCCATGTCTCAGTTCATGGATGAGATCAAAACTCATACAAAATTTGATTCATGGAACCTTAACACATTAAACTGGAAAAACTTAACATCATCATAATTGGACTTCTTTACTCATGTTTGAACCAGGACCCGCTATACTACCACATGGTTTCCAAACTATCCCCAAATCTGATATATTAGTTCTAGTCTTCCCACTCTTCCATGTAGACAACCTCATCTCACAACACTAAAGTTGGGACATGTCATATCATTTCATAGAAATATGGTGTCTCATAGCAGCTTATTATAATGATGAAATGTTAATGGGTCTCATCAGATTTAAGATATGCACCTAAATAAATTATTTTGCAACTGTCAGAAAACTTACTGCTGCATCATCATATATACAAATGCTGGAGACACTGTAACCTTCCAAGATGACTCCACCAAGGGAAATAAAACGTTTCTTCACAATCTCTATAAGCTTTGCAGGTCTATAATGATAGAAAACTGAAAATCAGTATTATGAACGAGTTGCTGGGACAAGGCCCATCCTCTTGTAATAACACTATCAATTTCCTTAATCACTGGAGATATGACATAAACCAAACAGAGAACCAGATTGAAGCATTTAGAACATTAGGAAATCCTAGAATTCCAGTTAGATTTTCAATATAATAAATAGTTAAAAGCAATGTAGAAAAGAAAGTAAGACAACTCACGAGACACCAAGATTAAGAATGTCTTCAACCCAGATCTCACCTTTCCCCTCAAATCCACATCTGTTCTGCGCATTCATGGAATGCCAAAAGAAATGGTAGAAATAATTAGGATAGCATCAGGACCAAAGAGGACACAAGACAGAGTTGACAGTTGGGTAGTATCTGGCCTTATTCAAATTGCTATAAGAACTTTTGGATATGTGAAATTCCTTAACAAAAATCTGTGCTTGGTAACACAAGTCAAGCACTCTTTTTGCTGAAAACGTTAGGGTCCTCCTCTGATCATGGTTCAAGGAAAGTCCAACATTTAATATATCTTTGTATTGGAAGTTACATTTTCAGAAATTGCCTTTTTAACTGCTAATGTTCTTAATTGATAAGTTACCACACTCACACCTCCAGTTATGCGCTATGACCAGTGAATATGAACTTAAATCTTTATGCAAGTGTATTTGTGTATAAGCATAGTTGAAAGCTATAGATGCCTAAACTGAGCATCCAAAATCCTTTGCATCTGTTTTTTTGGGACTAATGTTTTTGTACGATGACAAATCATAGAACTATTATGACAAGAGTAATGATTGTTTAATAGGCTGCAAGAAAAATGGCAAGCAATGCATTGTTAAACACCTAGTAATGGACTCTTTTGTAAGCATATGAATATGTGCCATGTTGCCTAGTGTTTGACATGCCAACTGTAGGAAGGGAAGAGCCCCCTACAAATCAAATAGCTTGGATAAAGTCACTACATAGGTGAACTTCACCAATATATAGAGTTATTATATAAAAGCTCTTTGCTTGTGAGATATCATTCAAGGCAAGCATGGCCTAAGGATCGGCTTGTTAACAAAATCCATTCCTAGTCGAAGGAGTCAAAAGAAAAAAACTGAATCGTCCACGTCAATCGCATAATTCATATGGCCCAACATGAATTTGACTTCAAGTTCATCAATTTGTGAAGTTCAAAACTTACAGGATTAAATTTCACAGCAGTCGCTTCTTCAATATCATCCTCTACAAGAATTCCAGCTTCTACAAGCTCAAGGAGCTCTTTCTTTGAGATATTCCATTCTTGTTCCCTCTGAATGAACATCAAAACATTGTTTACCACTCTCACAACAACTGGTCATCTAAGAGCAATTCTATATGTCGAAAATTATCGTTACAATTAATCCATAGTACAGTATATACCCCCTTTAGGATATTTCTCTCCACGACTCCTACTCGAAGACCTTTAAAACTCAAGGCTGTGGCAATGAAGATTCCCAAAGTACCTCCACAGACTAACACATCAAATGTATCTACCGCTTTGCCATCCACGCCAGAATGGCCAAACATACCACGAGAACTCGTAACTATTTGCTGGGGTTCTGGCACAACTGCAAAATTCATATGTGAAAGTTACCTAAGATTCAAAGAATTTTCTGCACATTCATAAGAATTCACAGCTTAAAACAGGGGAGAAAATCTGCGATATATGAAAGAACCTCACCTGTCTGAGCAGTGCAAATACTAGACCAAAGCTGGTCCAACCTCTTTAAGGCATTATATGAGTATGCCCCACCAGCACCACCAACTTCACCACTAACCGCAATACTCTCCATTATTTTCTACAAAGATAAAACACAAACACTCGCATATTACATTGGCATAGAATTAGGGAAGAAATGTAAAATCAGTTAATGTGGTTGCACCAATATACAATAAGCTTCCTATGGTTTAAAAAGTTACTTCAAATTTCATGCGGTATGCATAAAGGATAAATAACTCCCCATATTGAACTACCCTTTGAAATTTTGACTGAAACCGTTGCCGAACCCGGAACCACCCCAAATTGTGGTGGTCCGACCACCACCTACTGGACTGAGTTTGCATTTTTCACTAGAATTAAATTGGACCATTCTCACAATACAAAGGACAATAATAATTCTGTGGCAACAAGTGTCTGAGAATTTTGAGAAAAGGGTACCTGGGTTCTGGAGGGAATAGATTGTGCCATAACGCTCAGGTTTCTTGAAGCTCTATTGCCTCGTCTTTGGACTAATGGACTCACCAGTGGGTACTGGAAGAACCCATTAGTGGGTCGAAGCTGAAGCAACACCATGAATTCTAAAATTATCAAACCAAAGCAAATTCCTCTCTTTCTCTCACTTTTCCGTTACTTTCTCTCATTTTTATCGTTTGAAGCTCAAGATGCATGCGTACCATAACGCGACACGTTAACGGCCAAAACTGTCTGTCTTTTCCCATTTTTTCGAGAGTAATAACTCACTTTTAAAATTACTAATACGTTCAAAATTTAATAATAATTTTAAAAATTACATTTTAGAGTGATAAAAAAGAACACAGTAATAGTGAAAATAGCTAAGGTAACAGACATCAGTTCCCACTTCCCAGTCCAAGGCTACATGCGGGTGAGAAGTAGAAAGGTCAATGGCAGGTGACGTAACAAGAGTTCACTTGAACAATTGGATAAAACCTTGGATTCAGGGTTTTAGTCATTGCTCCTCTCTCCTCAGTGTCTCGCTCTTGGTCTTGGAATCTGCAGACTATATTCAACAGGTAAACACACCCGCGATTTTCTAGTTCTTTGTTTTGTGCTCGTCTTTGTTACCAATATGGTGTTTGTTCTGTTTGTGTTTTCTTCGACTTTCTGCTTGGTTACTGGGAAAATGGGGGAGAACCGGAGAAGAGAAAGGATATGAAATGAAAGTCTGAATCTTGATTGATTTTTTTTTTCTCAACATTTTGTGCTGGGTTCTGAAAATTGGAAAAATCTGAACCCCTTAAAATGGTTCTTTTAGGCTCACTTGTGTTGGGTGGTGGTTTTTGTTTTCTTGTGTCTCACGTAGTGAGAAAATTTAGATATTAGAGTTTTGATTCCACTCATTTTCTTAGCAGCCAAAGCGAGTTTGTTAATTCTTGAATTCAAGTCCATATCTTTTTTTTTTTCTTTTTTTCTTTTTTTCTTCCCCCTTGCTGACTGTTTCTAATGGTTGAAATTTGAAATCGGAAGTAAATAGTAATGGACTGTGAGTCTTCTTGAAATAAGAACCCTCTAGTAATCATGTAGAATCCTTTAGTAGTTTTTGATTGATACTGTTTAAGAAAATTTATGAGGACAACTGCGCTTGGATATATTAGGTTCAATTGATATAACTCTTTGGAAGGGTTTTTCTTTTTCTTTTCTTTTTTTGTTGAAAAAATGTTTTAATGTAGCGTAAAGTTTCTTTGTGTTTGGAGATGTTTGTTAATGCTTTTGCTTTTTTGTTAAAAAGAAAAAAGCCTCTCTAAAAAGTATTATCAAACGATGCCTTTTTTTCATCTGAAGTTACATCAATGGCAATACTAATTTTTGGATATAGGCATAAGCCAGAGGTAGATATAATTTTATATACGTATTCTAATCTTTGAAGATGTGAATGAATTGAGGTTGAGGATGTTCCTCGTGACTTTTCCTTCATCTTTCACCATATGTGCTTATATTGGATACATTTTAAGATACAATAAACAGCATAGAATCCATAGTTGGAATGCATAGGGCAGATGCTAATAAATGACATGAAAGAAACATAAGATGTGCCTATAATTTAAGTTCAGTAGAGCAAGATATGAAATGTGCAGGTTAACTAGAAAGGAGGAAGTTATTAGGAGAGTGAAGTTATGCAGTATTGTATCATGATATCATCATTCCCAAGTGATAGCATATGATTCATTCTTACTGTCTTGGTAGTTGGCACCAAAAGGGAATACACATGCTAATGGTGTCATTTTTTGGGAAGTTATATAAAGCACAATGTTATTAACTGCTCTGAAATTCGTCTAATATTTTGCTCTTTCGCAACTTGGCCATCTTGAGAAGGTTGAGCAGCATAGGCATGGCAAGCCTGACCATGCCCTCAAGCTTCAGTTGCTTCTCTGTCAACAGCATCAGCAGAGATTGTAGGAAGTTGAGCAGTGATATTGGGCGATGTCAGGGTATAAAGGCGATGCGGGTAGAGAAACCTCTTGAGGAATTGTACAATGTGAGGGTGGAACGGAAAGTGTCACAGCAGCGGCTGGCGGAGCTTGGGGTTTCAAGATGGTCAATGTGGAAGACCGGTAAGTGCAAGTTGCCCTGGGACTGGCAGGTGGACCAATTGGTTTACATTGAGGAAGGGGAGGTGAGAGTAGTTCCTGAAGGGAGCAAGAAGTTCATGCAATTTGTTGCCGGAGACCTTGTTCGTTACCCAAAGTGGTTTGAGGCAGACCTCTGGTTCAATGGTCCATACCAAGAGCGTTACACTTTCAGAGCGTATGGCGATGATTAAGAGCCCATCATGTGAAGACATGGATTAATAGTCTTTCCCTTGATAGGTATCTTCTTGTCTATTTTAACCGCTTTAGTTGAATTAATGTATATTGGATCAAAAAGTTGGTCTGAGACCAGTTTATTGTGTGGTACTGAATGTATCAAATGACTTCCCATCAAAATACTAGTTACTTATGGAAACCAATTGCCAACATGATCACAACTTACGAGTAGGAATGATAATTCGTATTTACATGTCGGGTTCGGGCCGTATCGAAACAGGGATATAAAGTTATATAAGTCAACCGACTCAACTCTAATATGACTCATTTAATTAAACGGATTAAACTTATCAACTTTAACTCGTTAATTTCAAGTTGAGTTAACGTATAGTTCGCAGATCGTGTTAAAAATTGTCAATTTTACTGTCACGTTATATGCAAGATTCAGATCTTGTCGAGGAATGGATATAAAACATAGATACAATAACCCAACTTATTTAATTAAACGGGTTAAATTTATCAACCATAATTTACTAATTTCGTTTCAAATTCACTTAAAGTTAAAAAAAAAAAAATTAGTTACTTATGGAAATCAATTGCCTGCATGATACAATGACACAACTTACGAGTTGCAGTGCATTAAGTTGGCATCAGCAAAAATACAAGAGTTTGGTGAATTTACATTTGATTTTCATGCAAAAAATGGTAATCTAATACTACAAAAGGCGTGAAATTCTGCAAGTAGGAATAAAGGCAGCGCAGGAGGTGGTGCTGGAAGGGGATAGTAATTTCTCAGTCAGGCCCAACCATTAAAAGCTTCAACCTAGTAATAAGTTGATAATGGCAGAACTTCTGAAAGTAGTCTGGCAGAAGGTATATACAAACGTCCTCCAAATCAGGGCGCCATTCAAGAACAATTCTTTCTATTAAAAATTGATAATGCTACTCTTCACATTTATTTTATATCAATTGATACAGAGTATTTTAAATGATTGGCATGAAAAGCAACTTAAAACACGTCACGTTAACTAGTGTAAAATAAGTGTGAAGAGTAACATCTCATAAAAAATTCCTTCCTCGTCGCTGGATGCATTACGGCAGTCTCTGAGATCCACAGCAGGCACAGACATAACAACCAGGTCTTGCCCTTTGTATTAAAATCAATCAGCCATGACAATTTTTCCCCCAACCATAGGACACAGTACATAAAAATTTTCGAAAGAAGGATGATATATACGTTTGACATAAACAGAACTCAGATAGACTACAAAATACAAAGGCTTATAGCACAATAGGAACCATGTTTTGCATCAGAGAACAATAAAATATTAATCAGGTAGGAATCCGAACAACTACCTCAATTGACCAAATCCCTTATGATACACAAACACCTCCATGCTGAAGAAGATAAAATGAATGAGCCAAGAACCCAAAAAGACCAACCGGAATATCATCAAAACCCAACTTTCACTCTTCCTTCTCAGCAGTTATACTTTAATAAGAGACACAGGGGAAGCGATGCCAAAAAACCCTAGATTGCGCCAACTGAGTTCCGCCCACTTGCTTTGTTCAACTATAGCTGAGAAAGATGAACTCTAGCAACATGCATGTCCTGTGGCTTAACTACCTGCAGTAGCCCGGGGTTTTGGGCTAGTAGCAACGGGAGCAGAAGAGATGGACCTTGAGACAAGCACGGCCTCATTGCTTATAACCTTAGAGGCCGCCACATCTTCCAATCGCTTCCAGGTTGATTCCCGCTTCTCCTGCGACTCCCTCTCCTTGACTTCATTTTCTTGGAATTTGACCAAGCACTCATCAAAGAGTGCATGATCTTCATCCGAGAATATTTTCCTCACATTCAATGTCAAACTCTGAACAGCTTGGTTCCAGTGACTCCGTGTATTTCTCTCCAAAGCGGGCAAAATTATAGGCAGAATCACATTACGGTTCTGTGTGATTAAATTTCTTATGTGATCGTTGTTCCACAAAAACAATGCACGTTCAGCTACCTGCCAGAGAAAACCAGTTAAAACATCTATCCAGTAATATCTTAATGATGTTTGACAAACACACTGTTTGAGGGGGTCTTTCATCTTTTGTAGAATTAAATAAACCACCAACGAGGGGAACAAGCGAAGCAATTACAGTAAGTATAAAAGGTGAAGCTCTAAAAAATCATGACAGTCAATTTAGGATCAAGAGTACAAATTTCTAATTGGGATTAATCTGTAGAGTAGCAGGAAAATTCATGTGATTTCTGCAAATTAAATAGCTTTCCTTTCTACTTATTTTCACTTTAATTTTTTTTTAGACAAGTAATAAACCAATCTCATTAAAAGCGTAAGACGCCCCTAAGCACATAGGAAGTATACAAAAGTAACTACTTAACTAACATGGGCAAAACAAACACACTACAAAAAACCATTTTTTTAGTAGCTAACCATTAGTAACGTGTCAAGACCATTGACACGTTACTAATGGTTAGTGACGTGCCAACGGTAACGTGTGTGACGGGTTAGAAATGTGGACGTTAGAACTGGGATTTTAGTGACATGTCAAATTGTGACACGTTACTATTTGGTAATGTGTCACAATTTCACATGCCACATGTACATGAAAGTCACTATAACTAAATCAACAAATGAGACACATATGCCGCTGTCCATAGATACAAAGTTTCACAGAACAAAGATAAAATTTCCCTAGCGTCCTCTCTCTGTCCTCAAAATGTCTATCATACTCACTGCAGAAAATGAAAAATACATTTCGTTGCCATAATATATTGGCTACTCTTTCTAACATCAATCAGCCACCAATTGACTTTGTTGTTAACGCTTTTTATTCTCCCTTCTGGTTTTTGTCTTCAACACAAAAACATTAACAAACAACCCAAAATACAAAACACTCAAAACTAATTTTACCTTTATGTCATATCAAAAAACTTTTTCAAACAAAAACCAAAAAACACACTCTAAAAAGCATTAATTAACAAACAGACCCTACCTCAAAACCTTCTATGACGCAATGGTGGTTGAAACACACACACACACAGTTAGACATTAACCCTTTGGTCTTGAATCCATGGCCTCACTCTCAATTTTATGAGAGGAACAAAACCTTCTATGACGCAATGGTGGTTGAAACACACACACACACAGAGTTAGACATTAACCCTTTGGTCTTGAATCCATGACCTCACTCTCAATTTTATGAGAGGAAACATTATTTGAGCTAGAGCTCATTGGCACAATATTGACCGAATATTGCAGCTATAAGAAAGAGTTTAAATGGAAAGTACCATTCATGGCATAAAACACGATTTGCACTTGCTATATACATGCAAGTCCTCATTACGGATGGCCAGCCTTTCCATTTTTGTTCCAAATAATATATAAAACTGAAATTCCCCACAAAATCTGTGTTATATGGGTTGCATCACAATAAGAAAATATTAGCACCCGGAGTGGGGGAATTGGGTTCAAGCAAAGCATCACTGATGCATCTATAGTAGAGAGAGACCTTCTCAGAACAAAAACCTTGTATCCGGAGATGTGCCATTTCTAGGACATACCAGCAATGTCATTTCCCCAAAAAAATCAGTGCCACGGTTTAAAAAAAGTAGAAATGACTATGACTGCTCTTGCAAAAAAGATGTAAATGCTACAGAATCTATTTCTCAAAAGAAAATGCAAGAAGAAAAGGACATTTTCAAGAATTTAGAACACAGCTATAGTATTTTATTAAGCACACTCAAACTTGAAGGGAAATGGCCAAGTATATATATGAAAATAATTATCCTCACATCGTCAAAGGCATGGAGGGAAAGGTGGACTCCTTTACAGAATAAAGTATAATGCAAATGTAGATATGTACCGGGAATCTGTGATGAAATTCTTACATTCAGAGATCATGTTAAACTAGATTGAAAGGACTTTAATTCTTACCATATTTAATAGAAGTCGCATTTTAAATCTTCACATACATTAAAAATTATCTGAAGACTTTTGACCATCTTAATACATACATTCCACGCCAAAAGAATCTCCTCATTATCCGTAAAATCATGATAGCGCCAGTGAGCATCTCAAAAAACCATAAACAAAAACTTTATCCCACATCTAAGATATTGAATATCCACAGATTCAAAAAAGGAAAAATCAAAATAAAACATCAAAGACTCAAGCTTTAACACATAAAACTGACAAAACCAACTGGCATGAAAGTGAAAAAACCAAAACCACAATTCAGAATCCCAGTCTTATTGCGACAGCAATTAAATTTCCATGAAGAATAAGGACCCAATATAAGAGAAATTTAAATTAAAAACTAAATAAAAGACAGAAAGGATGAATGAAACGGGATGCCAACGCTGATGATGTGTATGCTAGATATAGAGAAATCTAGAAAGATCCTAAAACCAGCACCTGAAAATGTGAGCTGTTGAGGCAGCGACCAATTTGACGGAATAGAGGGACCATGCAGCGCTGGAACTCTGCTCCCTGAGTGGCTTCAAGAACCTCCTCCAATTCACCAAGGAACATAACCTCCTTTGAACTATTAGTTATGGGCCAATACTTTAAAAGACCTCGAATCACAGTATCAGCAAGCTTGGCATCTTTCTCCACAAACTGAGTAATGCAATATGAAAGTTGCTGATGGTACAAAGATACAGACTTTGGCTTATGAAGGGGAATCAAAGCACGGACAAGGAACAGCTTGTGCTCTTCCTTCAAAGGCAAAGCAAATCCATTAATTATACTGCCCAATATTTCAAGCAATTCTGCGATCCCATTGTGCTTCTCTGTCTCAAAAATGAAACGATAGAAGATATTGTTGATAGCTTTCCTAATGAATGGTCGATGCACCATGAACTTCCCGTAAATGCGGTGGAGAATCGTTTTTAAGTAATCCCGCTCTCTCTGGTCCTCAGAATCAAACAACTCAAGCAATCTCAATACAAACGAATGGTCGATATATCTTTTAGCAAGCTTGGCATCTGTCTCCGGTGAACCTACAAATCTTAATAAAAATTCATACACTATCTGAAGATGAGGCCAAGCAGGATCCATGGTCGGTTCCTCCTCTTCTGGGTCATACATTTCTGAAACCTTACCATCATGATTTGGAGACGGGAGTGTTCGAAACAAATTGGCTGCCACCATCTTCGTGATCGCCTGCATTGCCACCTCATTGAACTTCGAAGTTACTGCTGAAGCATAATCAACGAGCTCCAGCAAAGTTTGCCGCTTGACATCCTTCTCTTTAAGATTCTTTGCAGAATCATTGAAATCGAACACAACAGCACACATATTCAGTTTCCTAATAAAGAGGTTCTGCTTTTCCGAGCTCGAAACATCTCGAAAACTCGGCAAAGCCTCATATACCACCGAAGCCAACACAGGACCCACTTGGGCTGCAACGGTCGCTGATTTTTTCCCTTGATTCGATTTGTTTACAGGTGTAGAGTGAGAGGCAAGATTCCCATTATTCGAAGATTTCGAAGAAGCTGGAGTGGGTTTCGAGCTATTAACAGAAAAAGAGTTCAACGAAGAAAGGGCATTGACCCCTCCGTCATTGTTCGAGTCATTATGCGATGATTTTGAGGGTTTTCGAGGTAGTTTACCCAATATCTGTTTGATCATATCTACAAAACCCTAAAACCCTAACCCCAATCCCAAATTTCCTAAACAATAGCCAAACTTTATACCTAGAAATAGCTCAAAACATAGGTATTTCTCATAATTAATGAATATAAAACACAGGAATTTGAAAATGGGCACCCAGAAGAAAAGAAAGAAGCAAAAACCTAATCAGAAACTAATACCTAAATGGGTCTGTGCATGTGAAGGTTAAGAATTCAAAATTGCAAAGCAGAATCAAAGTTAGAACATTTGGGATTGAAGAGCAGAGAGTGGGCCGCTAAGTAATTGAAGAGATAGAGAAGAGGGAATCACTTACATTGACGACATGGTTGAAGAGATCCAAGAAAGTGCGAGAAAAAACGAGAAGAAAAAAAATATCTGAGTTTTCCCAAGAAAATCTAAGCTGAAAAAAGTGATCTTTTCCAACTCATAAACCCTAATTCAAGCTAGAGAGAGAGAGAAAGAGGGGTACAAAAAAAGGAAAAAAACAAAACTAAGAATAGAAAAATTGGAAAATGCCTCTGAAAATTATAGCTAAGCTCTTCTGTGCAGCCTTGGCTTAGCTTATTTTTGCACTTTGATGATGAAAAATGGAGGAAAGCAAAAAATACCAAAAAAAGAACATGGGAAATTGCAAAACAGAGGTTCAAATTGTGTTTGGTAAATGTCAACAAGGGTAAGACCTAAGGTTTTTTTTTTTATAAAATTCCTTCTATGTCCCCCATTTGAAAATGTTCATGTGTTTGATGTGAGACCAGTGATCATGGGGATGCAAAATGGACCCAATGGCATCACATATTGCAGATGGGTGTGGGTTCCACTGTGTCTGCTGCCTTGTGGATTGGGTCTTTTGGGTTGACTTGGCAAGTGAAGTGAGATTGAGGGAGTTGAGAAAGTCTTATTTAGTCTCCTACTCCCAACAGATTGGGTATATTTTGATGTCCTCAAATATTTTGCTTTAAATTTTGTTTGTTCAAATTGTTTTTTAAATATTAAAAAACCCTTAAAACACATTAACAAACAAAGCCAAGTATTTTTCTTAATCTTAGTATAGGGTTGAAGCCCACATGCATATTTGTCTTGTACTGATTTTTTAGTAATATGGCATGCATTTGATTTTTGGACAACCAAATGGTTAGATTTGTTAACATATTTGGGTAAGTGTTTTATGTTTTTTGTTTTTTTAAAAAAAAAATGTTTTGATGAGTTTACATTTGAGAATGTGTTTGATTATTTTGAGAAAACCCAAACAGACGTAAGCCTTATTTATTAAAAAAATAATTGTGTGGCTACATTTAGTGAAGGATGAGTGGCTGCAAGCGACTGCAAGACCATCTCTTCTCTACTTAAGGCCCTAAACTATAATATATCTACTATTATAAAAATTTCTTCAAAATCAACTATAAGAAATGAATTGTAATATATAAACTGTATCAATGGGTTTTATTTATCCGTACTTTTGATGGTGCTATAACGGCCTACGGTAATCGGTTAGCATCTCTATATTATCACTCTAAAATAATTAGTCAAGTTGCAATTAAAACTCCCTAAAATTATTTATAACACTCAATTTCATCTAGTAAAAAATTAATATGAGACTTAACACGCATAAATAAACGTCTTACCAATGTAAGACTAGAGAGTTACAAATGCATTGGAGATTTTGCATAAAGTTTAAAGCTTTAAGACCTGTCGAGTCAAATTCACAATAGGGACTTAGTCATGCCGTGCTTCATACATTCACTTATTAAAGTCGAATCCAGCTGAGTCTAGTAGAAAGTCATTGTGCACACGACCATGTCAAAACCTAAAAGGTATAGGCATTGCTCAGTCAACAATTCTTTAGATTCAATTCATGAAATAATAAACATCCCTTGTTTCACTGTGTTGTTATTCTAACCCTCAACCAACCAATGCCTCATTATTGAATGAAAGATACCCCCAATCATATCATCCTCTGCTCCATTCCTTCTCCTCTTCATGGAAAGTTAGAAAAGTTTTAGAAATCATTTGTGATAAAAGGGTGATTTGTTTACATTAACATCACTCAAATTACTTGTAAACCTCTAAACCTACACAGTCAAATCAATCAAAAAATAGTAATTCTAAAAGTCTCTCTTGTATCACTTCAAAAATAAGGTGACTTTTAAAATCATTATTTAATTAAAATCTAATAATGATCAATCACAAGCTCAATAATGATTTTAAGAGTCATATCATTATCATTCTTAGGAGAAACAAAAGAGTTACTTCTAGTATTACTCATCAAGAAAAATAATAGCTTATGATATTTTCACATGTAAATATAAGCCCCTGGCCGAACCATGTAACTTTGTCTTTCTCCACTTCAGTCTCTTTACTCTCTCATGAATTTCTACGTAGCTTTCTTAGGAAAATGGGAAAAGAGGAAATGCCAAGGGATGGACCTCTTGTTCCATTTGACTTTTATCCTTTTTTTTATGGTTGAGAGTGGTTTTAATGCCGATCAAATTAATATGAGCCACAAAAGAAAATCACATGGAAAAAGTGAATTGCTTCTGAGCGACTCAAGCAGCACACTTTGCCAGATAAAGCAGAGGGATGCTGAAGTTTCCACTTTCCTGTGATATCAAAAATTTAACCCTTCGTGTGTAATGTCCCAAATCCTGCCGAGGCCTCAGAATGGATCCTGCCAGCTTATGATATGTTTGAGGCATACCAAATCTGACACATCGTTTTAGCCATCACAATCAGCATGTCACTTAAATCAACTCCAAATAATACTACTCATCAACAGTGATGATAAGTAACATTACTCATTAACTCCATATCAAACTGTTGTGTTGGAACAGACCTACAACCGATTGACAACTTTTTTACAACTTGCTAACGTTCATTAACATGTAATTGGAGTGTTAAAAAAAAATTAGGGACGGATGTCACTCCAATCACATGCTAACATGTATCTAAGTTGTAGATAAAAGAGTTGTAATCCAATATTAGGTCTAAGCATTACTATGAAATGACAGCATTATCCACATCGTTTGCCTGTAATGAGAAACATTTTCTTTATTGCATATGCAATGATATCCCGAACCTCCTTGATAACTCTATAATGTACAACTACAAAAAAACTTCATATAAAATGCCAATTGTAAGATACAAGTTTGCTTGTAAGAGAGTGCAGAACACTCCTGACGGTCTCAAGTTTTCTGGGAATGATCTTCCAGCCGAAAAGGTGGTAGGTGCATTAATGTGAATCTTCAATTCTTCATAACAATTCAACCGTTGGGAGTTGGGAGTAGGACTTCAGAGTTTTGAAAATCAACCAGAGGAAGGACAGATTGATTCAACAGAACCCAGCTCCACCAGAAAGTCAGGTCAACCCAGTGGCATCAGTAGATGTGGGGGAGCAAACCCACTTCATTATGCCAGATGGGTTTTTCCCGTCACTTTGCAACTACACTCACCAAGCTTTTAGTCCTATTCATGACAATCATCAGTTCTACTGGCAGCCTGCCTAAGGATCGAGGCAGTGCCTGAAAACTTCAAGAATCGAGAGAACATAGAAAAAAAAAAAAACCCAAGTCTGCAGAGTTCTTTTCAAAAGATTCAACATTCGATTGATCTTAGGGGAAACACATCCCACCTCATTCCTCTTCTTTCTTCTTTGCCCATCAACAAAGATCATAAAGGGGTAATAAAAGGCTTGCAGTTGTGGTGGCAAACACACAGATAATGGAAATAATGCCAGCAATAAGGACATCACAACAGAGCCAATGTTTCGCCTAAATTTATGTTGTGCTCTTGTGTGTTCTGCGCTTAAATAAGATTCAGGCGCTTTTTGCACATTTTGCACTCTGAGGACATTAAAGATCACAAAAAATAGTCATCTCCTAATTCTAGCACACATACAAACATTTGAACATGGTAAAATAAGAAAAGCCTTTTGGTTTGTGCAAGCACAGTATCTTCTCTGCACTGTACAATTCCACGTCACACAACAACAACAACAACAACAATACTGGAGGCGAGCAAGAAATGAGTACCTCCCCGTTATGCATCACGATCAGTCATCTCTTCCTGCGCTTTGGCTCGACCTAGCATAAACATTTGCAAGAGATTTATTAAAAGTTAAAAAAAGATGGTCCTTGATCGAATCATTAGAACCACCAAGGGCATGAGCTGAACTATACTAATCTCTTGTATGAACATTCTCAATGATGCCTCAAGGAAAAGAATGATTTCATAGTGCTTCAGACAGCATTTGAGAAACTTTGAACTCAAAATTTACATTGATTATCATTCACACATTAAGATACTTCTGACACAGTCAAAACACAGAACTTAAGAAATTAGAACCTAATGGACATTGCAACTTCACAATTGCATCCTTTTCCATGTCAACTCTAAATCTAAAATGTACACTGGCACAGAAGGAACAAAAACACTAAGTATTAAATTACTTCAGTATACATCAGCCCTTCAAATCTACATATCGTATTCAATTTTCAGATTGAAACTTGCTCCAACTTTCCACCATTAATATGCATCCTCCAAGGTCTCACAACTTCAACAATGCAATGTAGCTTAGCTTGATTTCAAGACTTCATTAATGCAGCCTGGCCTTACATTCTTTAATGATAGTTAGCATTTAGAGTCATAAAATCTCAAGAATGGAAAATATGATGTACCCAACATCCTCAAAAGTAACAATCTCTGATATGTAATTCAATTTTACAATGAGCTCCAGTGAGAATTAGGAACAATGGAACACAACTTTCATGGCATTCCATGTGATCACTTCCGAGAGAAGTGAACAGACCAAATCTTTGAACTGGAAGATCAATTGGCCAAAAAATAACCATGAGCAGCTTTGACCAGCATTTACTTGGGGCATATCATTTACTAACCGGCAAGACCAACAGAATCAATCTAGAACAACACAATTGGCATATAACTAAATGACAAAATACACACACAGTGACAGAGAGGATGCAAGTGTTCTCACCTTAGCCTCAACAGATGGTGATACCGGGAATGCATTCAAGGATCTTTTGGCATCATCATCAGATGAACACTCAGAGCACAAAAAGTGTTCCAATTTTTTTGCTTCTTCAATGGTCATACCCATACAAGAAGGATGAAACCTGCAATAGAGTAAAATATATGAGATATAGAAAACATGATTATTCTTTCTTTTCTTTTCTTTTGATAAGTAAAACAGGATTATTCTTATTATTTTTACAAGGATATGAAAAAAGAAAAAGCATACCGCCTAACACCCCCAGTGTCAATTGAAAGATAACACGTCATTTCACTTATACATCTCATTGGGTTTTTGACGAATTTCATACCCAAAAATAACAGACCTTCAGATGGACTTCCTAGACTTCTCACTGTTGCTTTTGTTAATATGAAAACCCACCATATGAATTAATAACTGATTCCAGTATCGCTTACTTAGCTTTTATTTCTTTTTCTTTTTTTCACTTATAACATAAAACTGGCATTAAGGTAAGGTCTGAAAATTTAGAGTAAATGGGACAATGTTACAACAAGAAGTTTAAAAGCATAGTTAAAACAGCAAGACTTTCATCCAAGCTTATGAATTAGAGAATCCTATATGTCTCTATTCCACTTATTTCTAGCAAATCCTTTTAAAGTCACTTAAAAAAATATCCACAACCAACTCACATACTCACGTTCTAATTCAAATTTTTTGAAGTATGCAATAGATATGATTTTCTTTCACTTCTTTTTTTTTTTTTTTCCATGAGTAATCAAAGTTTTATAAAGATTTTCTTTCACTTCAATCTGGTTGATATAAAATTTGCTTATGTACATGTCAAAAGTATAACCAAACTATTGATACTTGCTCATGATTCACTACTCATATCAAATTCTACAAAGTTTAAAGTCAAACCAACAACAAACTGAATACACAAGACAAAAAACTAGCATCAGTCTCACATAGCACTACTCACATCTTACTGAGGAAGAAAGCATAAAGTGCCAATTGATACAACACAGATTTCATAGTCAACAAAGATATGCTCTCCATGTTAAGTGCAAGGTAAAAGGTGTGCTTATACATCTCCAATTTCTCAGGGCAACATCTTCTGAGCAGCAAAAGGAGTAACATCCTTTAAGATATCTCCAACTTAATAAACCAGCAAATGACCTTACGCAAAAAATGCAGATTATTTACCCACAAGAAGTCACTTCAAGCCTTAATGGGGCTAAAATGGAATGCAGGGAGGGGCAATAGGAATTGATTACATGAAGTCCCAACAAACTAAAGTGAGTGTAAAGCAATGTGATGGGAGAAAACTAAATCAGGAAAATCAAATGAATCTCACTCATATAACAGCTTACCATGTATAAAGACACCAGGACATGGTAAAAAAAAAAAATTGCCAAAACAAAACCCTAGTGTACAGAGCTCTTTAACTCAGCCAGGATAGATGTTCTGCCTAAACAAAACTAATAAATCCTGCCAATTTACTTTAAATATTTTACCTTTTAATTCCGATAGAAGCAAAATTCTACGCAATTGCAACCCAACTAGAGTTACACTGAACAACTTGCTCTGATAACATTAGTAGATTGTTAAAACCATCAGCAAGAAGAATGCACCACTTTGCAAATGATCAATCAAAACAAACAAACTGTATCATGAAACATTCAACATGCTTCATTGATCCTACCAGATATATGTGGAGCTCAAAGCGTTCGCTATCAAAACAAAAGCAGATTTTGGGCAGATTTCCAATATGTTGTCTGCAATAGATGAACAGCAAAAGAAAATTTTCAACAAAAATCACCTCTCCACATACTGGTTCACATGGTACTAGAAATTATGTCTTCCTTGGCAATGTCCAAGCACCCGCCTAAAAAAGAATGCCTTCACAAATAGAATTGATAAACATTTCAAGCATAATAACAAGGATGACTCAGTCGATCAGCAAATAAGTGGAAATAGTACAGTTTCCAAAATGATCACCAAGTCCAAGAACACAAGATGAAGCATTTCAAGCATAAGTGACTACACATTCATTTACAATTTTATGTGATAAAGCCACAAAAATGTAATCAACCACACGCAACTACTTCAATTTTTGCGCCAAAGGACCTTCATTAGAGATAAATTCAGCAACAAAAGCAAACATAATTTATTTAGACAAGCGACAAAAAAGCACACATATAGTACAAGTCACCATTCAGCAGAAAACAAAGGAATAACATGCAACTAACTTACCAGTCCTTGCATCCCTCACACTGCACCATTAGGTCGTCTGGGTTATATGGCATCTCACACTTGCAATACCTTCAAAACCAAAGGCCAAAAAACAGAACATTACTTCCAGCAGCAATAAACAAAGACACTCAAAACACACAAAACAGAGAAAAAATCATTCGTAATCCAATCAAAAGCAGTCCGAATTTCATTAAAAGCACTCAAAAAACCACACAAACCCCAGAAACTCACACGGCCACACGGTCCGGCGTGAACCCACCAGTGGAAGCCTTGTACTCAAACCTACAAAAGTAATCCTCTGCTCCTACATTCTCAAGCTTAGTGTAGTTCTTGAAAGAGTGCACTATACACTTGCCCTCAATAGTGTGCGCACTCTGCACATCATAGTGGTCAGATAGAAACAGCTCCTTGGCCCCGTGGAACTGTCTCCGCCCTCCAATCGACTCCTCGGGTCGATAATACCATCGGACCCTAACCTTCACGTTGTTTCGGTGATCCGCTTCGATCTTCTCCACACGCGCCACGTACGGAGGCTTGTCGGAGTCCGATGGTCGCATCAACACGCAATCACCAGCTGCAAATTAGTCACAAAATTAACCCCCAACATTAATGCAATCCAAAGCAACAACAACAACTGGGTTTCCAAAACGATTAGAAAAAACAACGATTTGGGTCTTCAGAAACAAATATAAGAATTGAGAAATTCCGGATTTTTAGAGCGTAAAATTAAAAAACAAATTCTAGGTTTTAATAGACAGAAGCGCCAAGGCCGCAGAAGCTTGAAATTGTATTGGGGTTTCATAAACAAATATAAGAACTTAGATATTCTGAGTTTTTAGGGCCTAAAATTAAAAAAACAAATTCTAGGTTTTCTGGACAGGAACAACCAAAACCAGAGATGGGCATGAAATTGAGTTTTGGTGTTTTAGTATAAAAAACAATAAAAAAGCAAATTTGATTTTTTTTTAGCTTAAACTAGGAAAATAAATTGTGGGTTTTTTCCACACGCACAGAGAGAGAGAGAGAGAGAGTACGTCTGACGACTTTGTTGGTGCCTTTGATGGTGTAAGAGTCGAGGTCCTTCTTGCCAGGTTTGGTCTTGGCCATGAATGGTGCGGTTGGGAGGCTAAGCTTAGCCAAAAATGGAAACTTTTGGGGTTTGGTGTGAAAGATGCTCAACTGGGGAAGAATGTGAGGGAAATGGATAGACCTATGGTGGAAATTGCAGGGGTTTTGTGGGGTTTTAGGGAAGTGAGATGCAGAATTTGGATTCGGGAGAGTGCAGGTAGAGAAACCCTAGAAGCTCAGAGAGAGAGAGAGAGGAGAGAGGAGAGAGAGAGCATCGGTAGGATGTTAAGGTGAAGAAGGTGGATGACACATCGTCATCCATCATCATCCACTCATGCATGCATGCATGCGCGATGGCACCAACAGGATGATTATATTTAAGTCTTTTGCTTTTTGTTTTTGGTTTTTTATTCTCTTCCGAGCGATTGTATTGTCAAATTTATTACAATTAAATGTGTAAATAATGTCAAATAATTTAAGTTTATGTGACATTATTTATATGGTTAGATACAACATTAAATTTTGACCATAAACGGTTGTGATTTCTATTCTGTGTCATTTACTGTTTTATTAAAATTTGTTATTGCATTGACCACTGAGTTTGTATAGGCAATTTATATTGCTCTTAGAAGAGATGTGTTTTGAAAAGAATAGAAGAGATGTGTTATAGATCTTTCCCGAGTTCTTCCTCTATTTATTCACTTTTCAAAATTATTATTAGATCTGTGGGGTTCATGTAAGAAAACCATGTGGTCGTACAGGTCCAATTGTGATATTGAAAAGTAAGAGAATATGAGAAGAACTCAAAAAAAGAAATGAAGCATTTTCTGTGTTGAGAAATTATTTTCGAGCCGAATTACGATTCTTTTAATTTTAAGTGAAATAAAGAACAACTATTTTATAGTTCAAATTATATTAATGTATATGTTAATATATGGCGAATATGATGATACAATATTTATAAATTTTAAACATCGTGACACTGTGTACATCATTAAATATAACAAAACAAATCTAAGTCGTGAAATAAAGAGAATTTTATTTATTTGGAGTTTGGACCTTTGGTAACGATCTAGATCAAATAAGTTACAGAATGTGACACTTTATTGTATTAGAGCACTCATAATGTATGAGCCAAATGATACTTTTATTTAAAATGGCTAATCAAATTTATAACAAACCACTCACGTTAGATTAGCCAAAAAAAAAAAAAAAACTTCATATAGTGGTACTTTTTCTCATGTGCTTGCAAATATCTTGCTCATATTCTTCCCCTTCATCTTCTCTTCTTCTCTATCTCTTTCTTTAATAATTTGTTTCTCATGCCACATATGGCCGAATCATGGGCTTGCTGACAGTTTCCATGTTGCTATGTGGTTTCATCTTGTTGTGCATATTTTTTCCAATAAAAAATTGATCCTCCTCTTAATTTGCATATCCTATTTGGAAGTCAACAGTGCTAATACTTCAATGGCATCCGCTCAGTTGTCATTCTAGTTTCTTGCAAGCAAACTAGACTCTTTGCCTGTTTCAGTAATCGCATTATGGGATCCATTTCTCTGCTTTTTAGCACATTTCCCATTTGTTGTCCTTATTTTTAGCTTTTTTTTTTGTTTTTCCTTGTAACAATTCCCCCACTTGAATATATATAAAAAAATAAAAATTAGGAAAAAAAAACAATTCATCCATAAGTGGGAAGCAAAATCTGCAAGCACAATAATTCATAACCCTTTTATAAATCCTATAAAATTATAAGAATTATAGGAGATCTGAAGAAAAACTCTTTAGACTATTCTTATTGATAAATTGAAAAAATGACATAAACTGGGTGGCCAAGTTATCTTTATAGTGCTTATAAGTAGGAGTTATTTGGGGTGAAATTTAACGCCGCCTAACCGCATCCGCTAACTGCAAACCGCACTAACCGCTAACCCGCTAACTGCAAACCGCACTAACCGCTAACCGCTTTGAAAGCGGTTGGTAAAAACCGCGGTTAGGTGGTTAGCAGTTAGCGGTTAGTGGATTTTGAAAAATCGCCTAACCGCTAACCGTTAACCGCATTTTTTTAAAATATAATATATATTTATATTATATATATATTTCATATAATAAATAACAATAAGTTTTTGTAGACTAGTAGTTATTGTGCGCCTATTTTATTCAGGAGTCCCGATTTCAATTCCTCCCACCTTATTTTTATTACTTTTATAATATAGAAGTGCAAAACGACGTAGTTTTGCACTTCTATATATTCATTTCTTCCTAACCCAAAAAGATAATTTTGTTGTAATTTTATTCATATGTTATATGTTGTAGAAGGTGACCAATAAGATTTTGGTATAATGATCCAACATATAATGCTAACTTTAAACCAACAATTTTTAATGCTAAAATGGCCATGAAATAAGGAAAACAATGTTTAAAGTGAGCAAAACAAGGGTTTAAAGTGAGCCCAAAACTGGCAAAAAAAAAAAAACCTAATAAAAAGTGATTAGTAGAAAAAGCGGTTAACCGCATCCGGTTAACCGCTAACCGGACAGTTACCGCTAGCGGTTAGCGGATGCGGTTAGTAGATTCTACTAACCGCCTAGGCGGTTAGAGGTTTTAGCCACTAACCGCTAACCGCAACCGTTATTTCACTCCTAGGAGTTATAGTGGCAACAATGAAATGAAAATTACAAAACTAGCATAAATTAAAAGGATCTCAAACTCGCTTGAGATCTTTGTGTGGAGTGAAGTCCCAATCCCCTGACAAATTGCAATTGAGATCTTTGTGTGGAGTGAAGTCCCAATCCCCTGACAAATTGCAATTTTCGCTCGAACAAAAGCGTAGTGATCTATCGAGTTTCTCACCCGTAGCATCTTGGCTTGATTGAATGTTGGGTGAAAACTTAACTCAAGACCAAATTTTTTACCTAATAAACGTTATAATTTTTTTAAAAAAAAAAAAAAAAATTGTGAAATACAAATTTGTAACTCTTTGAATCAACTTTTCAACATCATCAAGTTTGCGTTCATCTTATTTCATGATTATCAATTTGTTGGACGGCATAAAAACCGGTATACATTTGGGCCAGGGGGAATAAATGGAGGAATTTGGAATAAAACTTTAAAAATAAAAATAAAAGTGAATGGCATTAAGTTACTAATTCTAGCATTTCAACGTCCCATCAAGTTACTAATTATAGGAAGTGGTTTCATTAAAATTGAAGAGGCACTAAGGTTGGGGTAGTGGAAAGCCTTTTAGAATATTTAGTGTATTTTAGGACCATTGAACTCAATTCCTTTTTGTATTCTTCAAAGATCGGATAAGCAAGAACACGAATCAAGAATCTGACGTGGCCTTACATCAGCAACCCAGTGGTGGTGGTGGAAGCAGTGACGGTCTGGACAGCGGCGGCTCTAATGGGACAGCTGGTACTCACAGATTCAATCCTAGAGGGGGAGGAAAAAAGCTGGACCAGGTTAGAAGAAACAAAGGAGATGCTCCACGGTTGTCACTCGTAGGAGATCCACCATGTTCAGCGAACTGCTACTGAAGCAGCACATAGGATAGCAAAAATGGCTCTCTCTCAATGTAAGCCAGTTATGGTTAACTACGACTCCCCCTTGCATTAGGAATATTGTAATGACTGAATCTATTTTTCTTGATTAATAAAATCATTCATTTTGCCACATCCAACCTTAATGCTTTTTCAAATGAATTTTTTTCTTATTATTTTTTTAACTTGAAAAAGTGTTTTAATATGACATAAATGTTAAATTATCACAGGCAGATGACACCGACCCAATAATTATCTATTTACTTATTTTACTCTTTTATGTTTATTCTTAGAGAGTTACTGCTATATGGTCATGAGTTTTTTGCCTTCCACTCAAATGTTGTCACCTCATATTATTTCATTTACAAAAAAAATTTGATTTCACATAATTATAACCCAAACAACAAATTTCACCCGAAGAAGAGGGAAAAAAAAAAAGGAAGGAAGTACAAAGAAGGGCAACGGCTAGTCGTTCAGTCAAACCCACGCCGGTTGTCTGGGTTGGGCAGCTAGGCGTCTGGGTGGCAGCATAAATGTTCTTTGTTGATTTTGTTGGGTCTCTTTGATTTAGAGTTTGGGTTTTGTTTTGGCTAATTGGGGTTGTGTGTTTTCCTGGTTTTTTCTGGTCTGGTTGAACAACCATTGATTCTGGTTGTGTTTTTTCTGGTTTTGTACGGTGGCCAACCGGTGGGCAGTGGGTTGTCAAATCGACCCACGCCTGGGTCCATACGAGACCCAGGCGTGGGTCTCACCAAACCCCGATCCGCCTGAAAACCAAGACAACCCGCTTCAAAACCTGCCTGAAAATCGTCATGCCCCGCCTCAAATCTATTTCTAATGCCTCAAAACTCGTTTTTGGATTCCAAAACTAAAACCTAGAGGGAGATTTTGGATTCCAAAAACTCGTTTTTGGATTCCAAAACTTAACCCTAAGGGAGATTTTATCACCCTAAACCGGAGAAGACAACTATTGGCACCAAAGATGGTGACTCACGGCGCCTGAGACGGCCATTCTTTATCTTTTCTTCTTTCTTTCTTCTTCTTCTTTTCATCCGATGATTCTGATTGTAGGCTAATTTTATGCAATTATTCTGTTTTGGCTTATGTGGCAGTATGGGATTGGTGGGCAACATGTGGGTCATTTACGCCATGATCGAACCTAAGTTATTCTCTTATTATTTTTCCTTGTCGGGAGGTGCTGCTATACGGTCATGGCAGAAAACATTTTCTGCCTTCCATTCAAATGTTGTCACCTCTCCTATTGCATCTTAAGAAAATAAAAACAAAACACAAGATTAATTCCCAATGCTCTCTCTCTCACACACGCAGCAGAACCATCTTGGTTTTTTTTTTTTTTTTTTTCCTTTCCTGGTTTTTGGGCGGCCAAGCTAGCGTGGGTCTCAAATTGCCAGAGACCCACCCACCCAGCCGTCGTGGGTCATGGCTGGCCAGACCAAACCCAGCCGTGAGTCTGCCATGACCCAGGGAGGTGCTCCCCAAGAACCATCCTTGCCGTTAGTGGTCACCTTCTCCGACCATTTTCTCACTCGACCCAGCCACAAAATTCGTTTTTAATGCATTAAACTCTGTTTCTAATGCCTCAAAACTCAATTCTAATGCCTCAAAAATTATTTTTGGATTTAAAACTAAAACCTAGATTTTGAAAGTTAACCCTTTAGGGATTTTGTCACCCTAAAGGGGTCTGGGATCCGCCGGAAAAGATGAACTTGGATCACGCCAGACCCACAGCTGGGTCTAGCCGACAGGGATTTGTGGCGTAGCTAGGTGGGGTGTCTATGGGTCGAGGGTGGCGGGTGGGCGTCGCCGGAGTCGCCGTTTTGATTTGGTTATGTTTGCAAATCTAGTACTGTAGTGGGTGGGTGTCGCCGGAATGGCGGCGTTGGGTGGGTTGGCGTCACCGATGGGTGGGCATCACCAGGTCGAGGGTGGCAGCACTGGGTGGCCTCTTCCTTTCTTAATATTTTGTTGTTAAACCTAATATAATAAGGTGTTTCTGGCTTTATTTTCTTATCATGCTCCATGTTGAGATGTCATATTTTCATTGATGGGCAACATGTGGGGGTTTTTTGCCACGACCGTAATAGTTTTTAGTCAATTAATTAGCTAGTTTAGGGCCCGTTTGCATTTCGCAAAAAGTACAATTTAAAAGCAACCGGTATCAAAACGTATGATTTGAAAATGCGTTTTTTAAAAATGTAATTAAACATCCGATAAAATTGCAATTTGATATATATATATATACATAAATTTTAAACTTTTCCAAACAGTATTTTTTTCAACACAAGCAAGAAAGAGAGGATTTTGTCAAATATTTTCATCCCCCAATGAGGATTTTAACCAATAGAAGGCAGAAAGTAAAATAAATTAATGTGTTTTTCAGAATATGGAAACCTGGAGGTGAGGTGCAGATGATTTTGGCCAAATTGGCTCAAGCAAAAGTCAAGCATGACAACGTGAGATAGAAGGAGAGGTCAGAGGAACAACCGAACAAACAGTCTAGGCTAATAATTTAGGACGACAATACCAATCTCCTCGTCGACATGTCGTTTTCAATGGACGACGTTTCCTTTATTTGTGTGTTTCCTTGTTTGGTCCATCGTTGCCAGCTGCTAGGGGTAAAGCCTTCATATCATATTCATACTTTTTTTTTTAACTGTGATCGTTGTCTTTACAATAAGACCTTATCCATTTTAGAACTGCCTTATGCAACTTTGGAATAGGCTCAACTTGTTTATGATTTCTTTGAAACTATGGATAAAATTATTGTCTACTATTTGATCCTTTCGAATTATTATCAGTTTATGTTTATATCATTTGGACTTTATTGTTGGGTGCCATGTGCCCACTTTGTTGTTTGATCAATGCAATCCTTTTTCCTTATTTGATTAAAAAAAAAGAAGTATATAATTTTTTTTTATTTTTTTTATTTTTATAGCAAGATTCTATTAATAAGAAAAAACACAATAATGACGGGGGACCCAACAAAGACCCATGCTACTTTCAAAACAAATATCCTTTTAAAAAAAAAAGAAAGAAAAAGAAAAAAGAGAAGTCCAAATATATATAGTCAATTCCAAAATTGTCTTCTTGGCACGCAAGGCAAGAAAGAAAGAAGAAAAGAGAGAAGGAAAATGGGAAAGAGGGGCAAGGTTTGCAAAGAGAAGATAGGAGGAGGTGGAGCTCGTCCTCTTTTCTAGGCGAAACTGATCACTAGGGCGTAGGGGATGAAGAAGGTCTCGTACTAGGAATGAAAAGAGTTCTCACATGGGGGAGTACCGAGAGGAGAGGATCCAGCCTATAGCTATTGTCTACTGTCACAAAAAGACTTCTTTTAGAAGCAATGGCCCTTCCTTTATCAATGGCCTTTTGTTAAACATAGTTTATTAAGGATTTTGGACCTGATACCCATCAATTATTTTCAACAAATTAGAGGGAGTGATAAAGAAATTACTTCAGAGGAGCTAGCTCTGGCAAGGCGAGCAGTGGTCAGCCGTGAGATAGTTTGGCAATCCTCAACAACCAAAAAATAGAAAGAAAAAAAAAGGTGGTTTTGCAACTCCCCACCCCAATGGCCAAAGAGAATGATTCGGCCATCCTCTAATGGCCAATTTAAAGGCTCTCCAATGGCTAAAGAGAATAATTCGACTACCCTCTAATGGCCAATTTGAAGGTGATTAAACCACTCCATTGTTGATAGAGGGTAATTCTGCAGCCCCGATGGCCAATTTGAGAGTGATTTTCAACCCCCAAAAAAATGTATTACACCCAATTTAATACCCAAAATATTGCACTAGATTCAAATCCATTTATGCAGAATGGTTTCCAGAAGTTCCAAACTTCTAAAATATCTAATCATAAAATGGATGGGACAAAAAGGGGGAAAAAAAAAACAAAACAAAAGAAAATGGATGAAGGCATAGACATTAGACACTGTACTATTTAAGTGACTTGAAGTTTCGGCACCAACACCTTCCCCACTTGGTGGAGGGCCTGTACTGCCGAGGCAGAAAGGGGGTTGACAGCATCAAACCAGGAGCACCATGCATCATCCTAACATTACTTTTTACGCTCATTTGTCACACCTATTTTATATTGACAAACATAAAATGTTTAAAAAAACAAAAAAAAAAAAACACTTGAAAACACGTCATGTCAATTAGTGCATTACTCGAATATCTATTCGACTCAGCCGCATGTGTCAAATCTAGCAAAGTAGTCCTGCAAGGTGCTAAATATAAATGCAGGTAACCTTTGATACAAGCAGTTCTACATTGTCGAGCACTTAAAATATAGGCATCAGAGTCTCGAGACAGAAGAGTTACATTGTTACAGTGATTAGAAAAATGTGATGATCAAAGGAGCATAGGGGTGCAATCCATTGGAAAGGGATTGCACATAATATTATCCATATAGTAGTGGGGATGAGTAGCATCCATCACAACAAATTGCATATCTTCTGAAGGCTTCCAATGGCGCTTCCTCTGATTGATGAACCAATTATTTATCTGTTTCAGATCTAGACCTGTGGATTCTGCAAGTGCCACCTTCTGGGACTCCTGCATTACCGCGCGAAATTGCATTGTAACAACAACAACAAATCAATCTCTTGTTACATGGTTGAATAAAATATATCCCCAAGAAATACCACATAAAATCAGATTGAAATATGAATACCAAAACATCACAAAAAATTCTAACATTCATTTCAGAACTAGCGAGCGATTTTATGTTAAAATCAACAAGGATGAAGATTAATTATAGATACCGATGGGTACGGCCACTTGTAGTGTCTGCTCCACCAGTCCAGCAACCGCTGTCGGGCTTCCTTCGGCAATTTCCCATTCTTTTTCTTCTTCATAAACTCCTGCTTGAGACTGCCCAAATATCCACTGTACTTATGCAGAAGCTGAACTTTCAGTTCCCGGTCTTCGACTTGAGGATCTATGACATTGTCTGTAGCATCAATCTCTTCCACACCATATCCATTTTGGCCTATAAGATCACCAATGTGTAAGTCAAGATGATAAGCAAACTACTATGTGAATCAGCAAAAACAATAGAGGAATCTGAAGGCCTTAAGTTACAACTGATTCTAATAACTCACATCAAATGCTAATAGGGGGCATGAAGTTATGTGAAAGTACTATTATTTAAACGAAAACTGAAAGTGCCAAGTTTAACATAAGTAGTTTTATCTTGTCACAGAATATGGTATAAAAATGATTATTACTTGTTAAAAAATCAAGAATCTATATCATGAAAAAGAATAAAAAGAATTAAAGCCCATGTTGGAGCAACAAGAAGAAAGAATGTGATCAATTTGTCACCATCAGCAAAGGATTTGCGATATCAGGATCAACAATTTAACACTGGAAGTATAACAGTAGGAAAGATATTGATATAATTGCCAATACCAATCTTTTAACCATTAAAGAATCCATGAGCAACATGGAAAATATATGAGATTAGGATACCAGGGCAATTAGGTTGTCTTTTAAAGTATAGCCCAACGGAAAATGATTCATTCTTGCTTAATGTGGCGTATTGTATCTGGAGAGAGAAATTATCTAAATTTTGAAGACTGTGAGAGGACAGTGATGAAATTGGAAAAAAACAAAAAATCTTCAAAACCCTTAACCACTTGATGGTTGCTTATGATTATTTCCATATTTCTAGTTTTCATGATTTGCCTTATCTTTTTTCTTTTCCATGTTAAGACATCTTGTTTATTTCCTGTGTACTCGGATTACGTCCTTTACATTTTAATAAATTCGATTACTTATAAAAATATATCTGATACATATAATTATGATGCATCATATATTGAGGTTTCTTAACTGATAATAAACTCAATAAAGGAAATTTCAAGATGGTTAAAAAGACTAGCAAGAGTTCAATGCATGTACAATAAAGAAAGCATACAATTTTGCAATTTTACTCCTAACTCCACAGAAACACAGTTTCATAAATGAGATTCATAGTACTACCAGAACAAAGGTATAGCTAGAGACCCATTTTTGGCAAGCCAAAGCTTGCTTTACTGAACGAATGCTCGTCCAAAATTTGACTCAATCTTGGAGACCTAAATTGAAAGAAAGAACAGGAGGAAGTCGACAAAAAAGCAAGTCCATTTACTATCTATATATTATTGTAGATTCTTATCAAAACAAATCTAAAAATACACTAAAGGATGTCATCTGCAAGAAGAAAAAGAGAAGAGAAGAAAGAATCATGTATGTAAATGAAAGGTCATGACAAGACATGCATTTAAAGACATGAGTTTCTGTGCGCTGAAATATATTTATGGCGCATTTTAAGACACCAAAAACTGTCTAATTCATCTTCTCTGCAAAACCAAACTATAATCACGATGAACCTACCTTGAACTAATGAACTTTCCATATTCATTAAAAACCCTAAGTACTTTATGGGAATTAGAACAAAAGATCCATTTCACAAATCCTTTACATTATGGGAATTTTCTATTTTTATTTTTAGAACCAACAAAATTACAACAATCTCTTCGGTAAAGACTGGACCATCCAATAACTGCAGCAGAAATGTGCAGAGACAAAAGCTTATGGGAATTAAAAACCCTAATTACATTATAGGAATTATTATCTCTATCAAGCTTCAAGCCCGAAGATTTTTCATTTTCTTTTTTAAAAAATTCCTGAAACTATCGAAAAACTCGTATTCCCATCACTCCTTCATATGTTCTTAAAAACAGCATAATTTAAAATAAATAAATAAAACTCGAAAAGGCTAGCTAGAAGGGTTGGAAGTTGGCAAATATCAAGTCTACAGATAGCTATATCATTATCAGCCATCTAGAAGTAGTACCCCTCTAGCCTCCAAGCAAAAGCTTTCCTGTTGTATAGTCTGATCAAACTCAAATTATTCTTTTTCCATGAAAAAGTTACACCTATACCCATGGAATCCGTTTGACAGTTTACGTTGCAGCTAAAACTGAAAAATAAAAAAGAGGATTAATTAATTAAGAATGTCACCGCCAGAATCTGAGGAGGAAGAAACAGTTAGGGCTTTGAGCTGGCCCTCAATCCTCGAGAAGAAAAGCATGGCCTCTTTGAACGGCTTAGAGAGTTCTTGCTCGTACTTTGTCAGCATCTCACAGTAGGCCTCCATAAACTGATCCAGTGCAGGATCTTCACCTATGCTACCTCCATCCATAGCTGCCTCAGAATTAGCATAGCCCTCCTCTAACCTACCCACCACTTCAGCAGGTGCCCCAACCTACAATCATTTAGTATTCTCTATAATCAGAATAACATGGCCATGCAAATAAAACTAGTGGAAAAAACAAAACAAAAAAACAAAAAACCCTTCACTGTAAAATCCTAGAGGAAACTTTTATTGCAGAAATTAACAACACGGAGAAAGGGACAGTTGAGGGGTTTAAATTAAGAACATGTTTCTGATTATTCCTTTAGGGACCACCAAAACTTCTACCATCGTGAAAAAAAAAAAAAAAAAAAGAAAATATTTCTGCAGAATTATGTATTTCTGTTGCTGGCTGTTCTGAGTGTTTGCTTAGGCTAGGTTTTATTATTATTATTATTATTTGGTTTGGTGTTTGTAGTTGTTTTGGGTTTTGTTAGGAGACTGTTGCTGTAGTCTCTTTTGTTGTTTTCAGCTGTTTATGCTGTTTGCTTGTATTTGGTTTCAGTTGTTAGTGGAAGAAGATCATTCATCCACACACACACACACACACACACAAAAAGGAAAAAAAAAATACTGAGAATTCAACATGTTCCCATGAACTGGGCTGATTATGAGAGAGAAAGAGAGAGAGAGAGAGAGAGAGAGAGAGTTGTGTTGAAAGTGATCACCTTTTGACAATTCACATAAGCAGCTAAGAGGCGAGGGAAGAGGGGATGAGCCATAATCTTAGCCCTCATACAACTATTGTTGGTCTCCATATCTTGCTCAGGCATCAAACCAGCTGCTGATGCCCTTTGGCTATAACAGACATTTTCGCTCAAAGGAAGAGGAAGAAACTGCTTATTCATTGGTTCCACACCAGAATTCATCATCATATTCATATCGTTGTCCCCAAACCTCATCATACTACTACCTCCTCCTTCCATATTCATCTCATCATAGAACAAGTACCCCCCCCCCNCCCCCCCCCCCCCGGATTTTATGCTAAAACTTGCAGTCTTTCTGCAGAAAATCCTAAGAGAGCAGCACAGAGTGGGAGTCAGACTCTCTTGGAAATGGGTTTTTTTTTCTGTTCTTCCTGTGCACAAACAGTAGCTCTTCCTTCCCTCTCTCTCTCTCTCTCTCTCTCTCTGCCTATCTCGGTGTGATACAGAGAGACAGAGAGAGTAGAGTAGAGTTAAGACGCGCGCACAGAAGGTTGCACGCGGGGTTAACGTGCGCTTCTACTAGTTCTACTGAGAGTGTCTCAGACCCTTTCCTTCCCGATGAAAGCTACCCTCTTATCACCTCCTCGTTTATTGAACTTCCACTGATCAACTTACTATTGCTGCCTCCTGCCTGCTGCCTCATTCATTCAAAGAGAGACAGAGAGAGAAAGAAAAGTTGCTTAATGATGGCTTATGGGAAGGATCAAATGTAAATGTATAATGACCCCATTTGGGATTGATGGGAAGGGAAGGATGGATGGACTTGTGCTTCTTGCTGGGTTGATGGCAATTTTTTATTTTTTATTTTTTCTAATCAAATAGCGGAAAAGGTTACGGGTATCAAACAACAACGTATGGCCACTCAATTGAAAAATGCAACAAAAATATATGAACATAAACAGAAACACAGAATAATCCGAAAGACCAAACAGTAAGTAGGCAATAGTTTCACCCATTATAATCTGTTTATACTTTTGTGCAAATAACATAAAAACAATTTATGTAATATATTAAAATTTAAGACTATTTATTACCAACAAAAAAATTGACTATTTAAGTCTTAACTACTTATTCAGACAGACAAGACAAAGGAGTTTCATACTAGATTTTTCACCTTAATTGATATGACAATTAAGGCAAATAATTGTGGATGTTCAATGGTAATAAATCTCAACCGTCCATTTCTGGTGATTGATGTTAGTCTTTCAGTCTCACCCCTCCATGAATCCATCTATCCATTTGATATATTCTGTCTTTTTTTTCTTTTTCTTTTTCTTTTTTCTTTTTTTTCTTTTTTTCTCTCTCTTTTTTCTCTCTCAGCCTCATGTTTCACTTTTGGGAGTGTACGTTAAACCTTTCTAGGGCAAAACAACAAAGGCAAACCTAGCAACGCGACACCCACATATGATAAGTTACTTATATCCAAGCAAAACGACATCGTCTCTTTCTCATCTACTTCAAATATGGCCCATATGGCCATATCATGTGGGGTAATCAATCAAGAAGAGTGGGGAAAAGTAGGTGTGGGGAGACGGGAGAGAAAAAGAGAGCTGATAAAAAGTTGGTGGGACACTCCGAATGTCTCTTCTTCTTTAGACTTCTCCAGTCTTTTTTACTCTCTGCAATTTATTGCAGAGTAGAGTAAAATTAATAAACCACGTCCACAATGGACGAGGGAGGTATTCAATAAGCACCCAAAAGTTCACAGGTGAAATATTTCATCGAAATTTGAGCTAAATTAGGAAAGATTTAGGGCTCCGTTTAGCATTGACCTTGAACTGTCGGGGAGGACTGAAACTGTAACAAAAATTAATTAATGTAGAAATTTTTTTAAAAATATTTTATTATTATTTTTTTGTCAATAAAACATGTGTCCTATTTGTAGCTTTACGATTTCTAAGAATAAATCCTAATCATAAATTATATATTCTTAATTAGTCTATTTTTTTTATCGAAGAGGATCCGATTCCAAAAGTTGAGTGTTGAGAGTTGAATTTTTGTAATGAATAGTAATGATTAAAATAGTCATTACCTAATGTATATTTTCTAGTTTCTGAGTTCTTCCAAAGTTTGCAAGTTAATATCAAAGCACCTATTAGTAGACTCCTACTATCACACTTTTAAGTGAAAATAATAATTAAATTATTCTCAATAGGTACCTCAATCGGTTGGAGTTATACCTAATGAAACAAAGGTCACTAGTTCAAATCTCTCTTCCTCCTCTTATGCGGACGTGTCAACAAAAAAAAAAAAAAATTCAAAATTTAATAATGATTCATCCAAAATCCAATAGTAATTAGAGTAATGCTACATGATAGTGGAGCAATATGTGACAAAGTTTATCAAGTTAATCCGCTTTGCTCCATGCCATGTTTTGGATAGGGCTAATAATTTTTTACACGATCCACGAATCCGATTCAAAATTAAAGAGTTATGGTTAAAGAATCAGGCCTATTTAATTAAATGAGTTAGGTTATAGTTTGTGTTGCGTGAATACGTAACAGATTTTGTAATGTGCCTTTCAATTGGAAAATAAGCTGAATTAGACTTTTTCTTCCTACCTATTTTGATAGAGTTTAGGTTCTAAGGGAACCTAAGCTTTAGATTATAAGGAAACTTAGACTTTTTAGATTTTGAAGAAACCTAAAATCCTTTTTCAAACACAAAATTTGAGATTAATTATTTGCATACATTTATTTAGAACTTTCACCCCTTTAAATAGAGTGACAACCGGACTTGGAGTTGAGTTCAACTCCTACAACGACTAGATCACATGAAAATAACTTCCAGTGAAGATAAATCAAAACATAAAACATAAGGAGATAAACTACGAAGACTTGAAAATTCTTAGACTACCCAATAGCTTCCAGCTTTTAGTATTTTACCACACCTGGATAACAGTGAGTAACTTAATAAAAAGACTCTTAATTAATATAAGACTCTTGCATGCAGGACACCTTCCCAACACCAGATTTCATAACAATTTATTTATATAATCTTATATTCATATCTTGACATGATTTGAATTCAAATCAGACATAAAATATAATAAATGAAATTTTTTTACCTAATCTATTAACCCGATACAAATTCAATATAAAATTAAAAGATTAAAATTAATTTATTGATTTGCCCGAACTTTAACACACAAACATAAATTATCTTGCAAGTTGGAGAGCGGCCTCAAAGGATTCGAGACCGGGTAGTCTGCCACCAAATCAAGGACTTTGCTGAACCATGCTTTCCTGCACAGAAATCGACACTAAGCCATTAGATTAAAGCATTGCAAAAACTATTATCGCAAATAGCCCCATGTTTAGATTTGATGAGTTTTGGCATAAGAAGGCCAGAAGGGCATAAGAAGGCGAGTTTTGTGATAACTATTGTTTCACGTACGTAATGAAATGATTGAACCACTTGAAAATGTTATTTATTATTTATTAAAAGGGTTGATGTTATTAATGAGAATTAAATATATTTTCTTTAGATAGTTGTACTTTATGGTGTAGAAAGCTGAATAAAAAATGTTTTTTTTTTTTTTTTAAGAAGAAACATCTCTTCAAAAGTGAATAATAATTAAGTCTTTTAGGAAGAAATTGTTAACATGTCATTATTGCCACAGTATTTTTTAAGCTGTTAACTACAAGGAACAACATGAATTCACATAATTTTAGAATAAAAAAAATCTTGACAAAAAAAAAATGATCCTCTATCGCATGGGGCATAAAATTTGGTTAGCATATAATTGTGTCGAAACAAGTATTAAGCAAAGAACTTTAAGAGGTTGGCTCAAGTGTAAGTGTCTTAGTTTTTGTGGTATTTTCATTAAGTCTAAGGTTTAAATTTTTTCAAGTACAAACAATTCATTGGAGTCAATTAACCAGACTGTATCGATGTGGAGATGATGATTTATACGGTTTGAAGTTTATCCAATAAGAGTGTGTAAACAAAATGACCACGAGGCTTTTCATTATTGATTTTTTATTTTAAAAAGTATTGAGTGAGTCGTGGTGTGGGATAATGATCTCCAAGTAAAATGATTGAAAAGGGCAGCTCAAAGGCTAGGCAGCTAGGCGGTTTAAAGCCTCTTTAAAAAATAAAATAAAATCTCTTAGAAAGATTAAAAAAAAAAAAAAAAAGGCTCCTTGAAAAATAAAACCTCCTTAATAATAATATTTTTTTAATTAATATAAAAACATTATTTACCTCATAAAGTAAAAATTGAATATACCTTAACTTTGTTTTGCTACTCTACATTTCAAGAGATACAAATAAAGAAAGATGAACAACATTTATAGTGTAATTTAAATAATATATATGAAAAATGTTAGGGTTTTTCTCTTAGTGTTCTCTCAATTTTACATAAAACATGATTTAAGAAAAAATAAAATTATAGTTGTTTCCACCATCGATTTTTTTAAGTATTAGCACCAAATTTAAAATATTAACACTAAATTTAGGATGATCAAATATATTTTAGGTGATACCATCCTTAAATGGTTAACCTTTCACCCTTAGGTTTTAGTTTTGAATCAAAAAACAAGTTTTAAAGCATTAAAACCTAAATATTAACTCATAGAAATTAATCTGTTGACAAAAAAAAGGTACTATAATTTTATTTTTTCTTAAATCATGTTCTACGTAAAACTTGAAGAACGCTAAGAGAACACTAGTGGAAAAACCCCTAGCAAACCCCTATATATATTATAAAATTTAAATAAATATTGTTTAATTAAATATTTAAATAGAAATATGCCTTAGTTTTGATAGAATTTCCAAGATTTTCATTAATGAAAAAAAAAACTTATTCCACAGCAAATACAATATATCAACGCATCATGATATTTTTTATTTTTAAATTCCAGATCTGTACTAAACTCTACCACCTTCCAAGCCGCTATAGCGGGTCAAAAATGTGTGGCTTTGTAGTACATAGAGATTCCATATGGCCCATATTGCCATCACTTTCCCTCATGATCCAGCTATAATTTCCCTCCCATTTTTTTAATACGTCTTGATATTATCTTATGAGTATTAACATCTCTCTTAAGAGTAAAAGAATTATGTATCCATCTTGAAGCTGATGAATATCGATTTATTTTGAAAATACATCACAAAACTCCCTCATAAACTTTCTCCGGTTATGAAATTATTTTCTTTTACATTAAATTTTGTCAATATATATATATTTGGCTTATTTGGGGGAAGCCTGTGGCCAAGCAGGCTTTTATGGGTTCTTGCTTTAAGTCATCTCCATGAGGTGTTGCAAAAGAACCCACATACTCCACTAAAGGGAACAATTAGCATATAGTACTGTTTCTTGTGATTTGGAGTAATACCGAATTAACTATACCAGAAAAAATATATATTTTTAAGATAATATCATAAAAGTCAATATATCTTGAACATTGTGTTTATGATGTTTATCCCTTTGTTAAACAAAGAGGAGTTGACAAAATCCATCTATATTGGGTCTTTTTTGTCTTTTTTAAAAAAAAAACCAAACAAAAAAAGTAGGCCAGAGAGATCAATTGTGGCTATTCTACTTGAACGTGATCATAGTAACCCCTATTTGCTTGAAGTAGCACAGGAGGAGCTTAAACGATGAGAATCGCAGGTGCTCTCTTAAGTTCAACTGAGCCATAACCTGACCTAGTTCCACTAAAGCATCAATAAAAATTTAAGACATCTAATACTAATTAGGCATATGTGAAGATCCTCCATTACGGAGATTCCATGAATAGTTGATAGCAACTAAAAATGTCAATTTCCATTAACTGGCCATCAAAAAGTTTAATTTTTTTTACCTCTCTTAAAAGTATATGATTAGACAAACTCTATATGATTAGGATTGATAAATAATCTAGATTCTATGCTAGTTGTGGATAAAAGCAAATGGGTTCATCACATGCAACTTTTCCATCTACCCATCATAGCTTTCAAAAAGTAAGATTAGACTGGTCTCGAATCAAAATTTAGTGGCCTTGCTAGAGATCCATAAATGCTTCCCCCAAATCTCAAATGTGTTAAATGCAATGTTAACTTTTCAATTTATTCATCATTGTTTTCTTAGTGGTCTCTCGATTGCAGCTGTGTTTATCACATACTGTGGTTGAAACTTGACAATGGGCTATATAATTCAAAGGACAATAAATAATGGCGTGGATGAAATACAATAACTATGGAGTATTAGGCTGGTAAAAGGAAAATATTACAACAAAAGGACTTCAAAATATCCTATGATCTTAATTGCATTTGACACACTCTATTGGTAACATGAAACACCAAATTGGGTAAGATGATACTAATTGATGCAACTTGTTTGATTTAAGTAACTTTTCATCTCAGTACTTAAAAAACAAAAACAAAAATATCACTTAAAATACAACACATCAACCAAGGTAAAATAAGTGATATAAATGAGCGTAAAAAATAACATTACTCAATTGAGAAATAACGATAAATTTTTTTTTTTCTATAATCTTAAGTGGAAAAAGGAGGATAAATTTTCTTTTAAAGGAGTCCTTAGTATGTGCTTCTTATTGGCATAGTTTAATACTTCAATTCAATCTATTAAATTGATATTTGTTATGAAACATTGATTCTCATGTGAAAATCATGTGCTCTAAAGACAAATTATATCAATCTAGTAGACTAAATTGAAAATAATGGAAAAATGCACTTTTGGTCTCTATGGTTTAGAGTTACGACAAATAGTTTATTGAGGTTTAAAAAGTAACCGAACACTCGTCGGAAAAAGAAAAAGGTCATGCAAAATTTAATAGAATCCATTATGTGTCATGTTAATATCAATCATATTTGACTTGTGTCACTTACAATAAAAAAAAATTAAAAAAAAAACTAGTATATCAAAATTGACTTTTTTGTGTCTATAGTTTACTTTTTGAGTAGAAATCATTTTTCTCAAAGTGTTTTTATTTTTTATTTTTTATAACTTTTTGTGATATTTCTTTTGACCGTGGTAAACTTCTTTATTTTTGTTTTTCCGTGATGGTACTACTGATGGTACCACACTTATAGGCCTATGACTCTGATACCACACTTTCGGTGCAATTTATTTATTTTTTTTTATAAAAAAGAAGCAGCAATTTGCTTTCAATGAACATGCCAGAAAAGCTCTGTTACTCAGTCAATCATGCAATAATTCGAGCAAGAACTCTAATATGTTTAAGAGATGGCTATTGGAGGCTCAGCAAGTTGCACAATCCTCACTCTGAAAATTAGTTCTTCAATCCCATATACTCATTACCTTTTTTATAAATCCTCTTTTGTAAAAACCCTTCATATATCAACCCTTGAAATGATTTCAAAACATTTGTACTTTCATTAGTCTTTATCAAGTAAATTGTAAGTATTTGATCATATCAATATATGTTCATTTACAGGTATCAATTTCTAATTTATTTAACTGCATCATTACTTGTTTTACAATATTTGTTTACCCATCGCATTTCTCTGCTCACATCGCTTACGCTTTCTTTGTGGTATAAAACCGAAGTGTTGATGCACTCTCCTTTTTTTTAAAAGATAAGAATGATTTTTTTTTTTTCCAAATTGTAAGTGACACGTGTGCTGTTGACGTGACATACAATAAATTCGATCGGCAAGAACCTTCTTTAGGAGTGTTTTGAACTTTTGTGACTTGGCTATTTGTTACAACCCATGACCAAAATATATATTTTTCTTCTACTCAAAAAAAAAAAAATTATCCGTCTCTTATATGAAATGAAAGAAAATGGTTTGGCTCTAGCCTATTAAATCCAGCCTGTTTCGGAGCCCTATGTTCCGGGAGAATCCAACAACGCAATGATGGCCCAAGCAGTTCCGAATAAGATCCCTTTTGCCTGCCGGCTTTGCCCGATCCAGCCAAGAAGGATTTATTACCAAAAGCATGGATTCACAACAAATCTGATAGGATCTCACACATTCCCCACCCAGGTCATCCCATGTTTGGTTGAAACCTCCCAAGGAGAATCATCAAAACCTGTCAACTATCCAACGGCAAATGAACAAACACAATCCCACAGATATATCAGATTGTACTCCATGTTTTCGCAAGTGGATAGATCTTTGCTTCAGAAACATGTAATTTCATGGAAAACACTTCTGAATCAAATCATATATATAGCATGGAACAAATCAAAGTGTTTTTTTTTTTTTTTTTTGGGGTCATGGATATAAGAAGGCCAACGCAAAATGGGTTAGCACCAAAGCAAGCAGCTAGAATTTCTGGATGACAACTGAATTGCCTATGCCAGCCTGGTCTATAGTCTGGTCCAGATCAGCAAGTTGTTTGGGAGGGAACCCCATTGTCAGCAGCTGGTATGTTCTAGCACTGCCTGGTCTTGATGCATCAAGAAAATCACGGATGTCTCTTACTGTATGGTGGTGGTTGAAGCGAGAAATCATACGTGTACCATCCGCCAATCTTAGCTGAATAGAAGTCGACGGTGATGACTCATCGACCACTAAACCCAATGATGGCAATGGGGCAGTGTTGAGGGAAGGGGCAGCATCGGTGGGTTCAGAGGCAGCAGGGGTGGTGGTGCTGCTGCTGCTACCTATGGTTCTTCCCACTCCTTCAAAAGGTACGTAGCACTTCCCATGCTTTGCTGGCTCCTGCATTAAAGCAACGGGACAAAGGAACAGTAAGAGAAACACATGCAGACAGAAACATATACAAGGGAGATCAGGGTTGAAATAGGACGCACAGGATAGTTTTCATCCCGCTTCTTGAGATCAACATGTACAGAAGTTCTCCTATCCGCAGGTTCAAGCTCCTCTGGGCACTTGGAGTCCTTGATGCTCTGCATTGAGATACAAACGATCATAGGCACGCAACATTTCTACTTAAATAAAAATAATAAAACATGGTACAATTCAAGCGGTTCCATCAGAAAATATTTGCAGTCTAACTCCAACCATAGGAGGAAGAAGTCAAATCACTTATGTAACTTAAAAAGATGACTACAACCAGAAGATCATTAACAACAAACACTTTTTTTTTTTTTATTAGTAAGTTCTACGTGCACCTGGTGGGACTTGAACCCACAACCTCACCCTCCACCTTCTTACAAGGGCAAATAGAATATCTAATTCTCATAAACAATAATAGCACAAACACAAAACTGGTGCACAAAATATTAAGATTGATAACCACCAGCACCACCTTAATGAAACTTACAATAAAATATTACCTCCAAGAAGGATGCATTTTCAGGATCATCTAACCTACGCAAAGGACCATCATTCACGGAGAACCCATTTCTCCAGAAAGTGATGGTGTGGGTGACAACTTCAGGGGGCTCAGGTGCAGATGACACTGTCTCTCCAGAGAGTAATCTAGCTGTTCCAGTAAAACTTTTAGAGCTTGAAGATGGTTGAAGGTAATCAGGAGGTTCTATAGCCACCTGTTTGGCTCGTCGGAAGATTGCATCCACATCATTGCCTCTGGTGGGATCTTGGACAAGCATTCCGCTGCAACCAAAAGAAGAACGGATTAATATTAGCAATAGCTTGTATACAGCATGTAACAACAACACTTATATTCATTGACAAAGATAAAGATCATGTTACAAAAATGTTTTAAAATGCAACCAACAAATTTAATATAGATATTTCTGGCCACAGAAAATAGAGGATATCACCCAACTCGGTGACAACAATACTATACTCAAGTGTGCATATAATAAACTAAGCCAAGCAATTTATAAACGGCATCGAGCGACCTTCAAATGGGCCCAGCTGAGGCTTACTTTTCCATTATGGTCTTGTGGCTACAGAATTGCTACAGAACCCTGCCAAAGAACCTCGTTTTCCTAACATAGAGAAGTGAGGAAAAAAACTTAATTGTTTGATACAAGATGGCAGTGATTGTTTACAACATGTACCAGCAACAAAAATGTAGAACTGGATTGCCATAGGAAGCTTTTGCTCTTTTTGGCTTAAAAAAAATTGGGTTTTAACTTCATCATAAAGGTTCCTTTCTCATAGCTTGACAAAGGTTCTTACAACCTTCAGTTCATACTTCAGTAGATACTTATGCACTTCCAACTCAGAGCCGCTCATTTATTCTTCAGGTTCATGGTTACTTCAGTTGTTTTACCCAACTTTCTCTTTAAATTTCACCAATTTTGGAGATTAAACTCTATGGGTCAAGGAAAAAAAAAACCACATATTTTTCACACTCCGAACACACGCCAAAACACTGGAAATTATATATCTTCTTTTATTTTCTCTATGGGAAAACCAAACATTACAAAATTTCCAAACAATTAAATCAGGGCCTACCCATCACCAATTCTAAACTAGCTTCCTCAACGCATTTATTCCACCTATTATATGCAAAAGATACTTCCCTTGATAAGCTAAACCACAATGCCAGTTCCACGTTGGTGTCTTACTGCTTTTTACTCAACAATCTATTATACAAAAGATAATTTCTTTTGATGCCATAATCATAGTGGGAGTTAGAGATTAGATACTGATCGAACACGTAATAACATAAATTGCCATTTCCATACTCTATCATATCACACAGACCTATGAAAGTAAACGCCAACAACTGAAAACACAAACACAACCAATCGCATTCACACAAAATTTTCACGCCATTCAAATCCATTCCATCACAATGGCGTCTATTTTGTCAAAATCCTTGCCAATTTTGAATCTACTCAACCTTAATGCTACTGGCGTTGCATTTTCAATCACAGAACAAAAATATTTCTTCTCTGAAAGTCTCCTAGGTTCTCTAGGCAGCCAACCACAGAAACCCAAAAATAAATAAATAAATATCGAATAAAAAAGAGATACCTCTTCTCGCCACCGGTGTAGTACTCCTGAGGCTCATCGGAGTCGTCACTATCGGACTCGTCCCGAGCTGGCCGTTTCAGATCGGAGAGCGTACGAACGTTGCCACGTGTAATACGTCTTCCGTGCGACGGCCCGTCGTTCTTCCTCTTCTTCTTCTTCTCCTTCTTTTCCCGCCGCGACCGGAGCTCGTACGCAGCCCGTGAGGGCGACGGAGACCTGGACCTAGAGGGCGTGGGACAGTATTCCGGCGACTCCGGATCCGACGGCAACGACTGCGTGACGACGGCGTCAGTATCATCGTTAGCATTTTCGTTGTTATCGTTATCTTTGTTGTTGTTGGTGGTGGTGACGACGTCGTCGAGGATGGTCGAAACGGCGGCGTCGAGGTCGAATTTGTGGATCTCTAAGAAGAAGATGGCTTCCTCTCTGGTCGCGGAGGTGATCTCACGGAAGGCCGTGATTATGGCTTCTCTGCCGTCGTCGTCGTTGTTGGGGTGGCTGCCGTCGTTGGGATTGGGTTCTTGGCCTTCGCTTTCCATTGTTTGAGAGAGTGACGTTCGATTTCTGAGCTTCTGGTAGAATTGCTTGGGAGTTTGAGAAGGGGCCGTGTACCGTGTACGTACCTCTTAGCTGCTTATATAGACTACACTTTCTCGCGACGGTGTCGTTTCTTTGTGAGAACGGTGCCGTATTGTTTGCATTTTAAAATCTGAATAAATATAAAATCGGTCAATGTAATTTTTCTTATTTGCAATTGGCTCTTTAGACTATAAAAATTAGTTAGAAGCTCCTTCTGATAAGTCAATGCACCCAACTTTTGTTCTTTATTTATTATTATTATTATTATTATTATTTTTTACAAAAATCATCAAATACCAAGTCAATACCAATAATATTGTGGCACATGTCACCTACAATAAAAATAAAATATTACTATATATATATGTGAAGGCCTTCGTGCGTAAGAATTATATGTTTTAAGGATATATGTCAACTTATTACTCAAAAAAAAAAAGGAAAAAGAAGATAGATGGCAATTTAACAGATTGGGTTTGTGAAATTTTTCCCAATTTAGTTCCAAGGAAAAATTTATATTTTGAAATAATGAAATATCTTAACTTTGTTTTAATTTATTGTATCTTATTTAATGACAAATTGATAAAATATAGATTGTTCAATTTTACAATTATGATTAGGATTTTAAATTTTTTTTATGTTAGAATTATTTTAAAAAATTTAGAATATGTGATTCAGGAAAAGCAGGATTTATTATTTGGATAGTTCTCTTTGTGTTGAGTTTTTATGATTTATTATTTAGTTTCATGAATGTTAAGATTAATATATGCCTTAAATTATTAGATAGAAAATTATATCAGGATTTTATGGTCAATATTACGTGAAAAATCGGTTTGGGTCAACTTAAACCAACTTTTTTTTGCCAACTAAAATCATTTAAATAACTCATCATAAACCCTTTTTTTTTTTTTGTGTGTGTGTCCAACCACTCATCATGAGCCTTCATTAGAGTAACGTTAAAAATTACATTTTTATTCCATCACTATCTCACTTTACTAATGTAGCAATGCTACCACGTTAACAAGATATAATGGTTTGGGTTTCATACTCAAACCATGAGAACATGGTATGTGTGAGAAGGGCTATCAAAGATTCAAAGCATTACTTGTAGTAACACTTCTAAGAATATCATTGAAAAAGGTTTACTTCATTATTGGTTTAGAATAAATTCTTTCAAGTCAATTAAATTGGCGTCTATGCTTAGAGAATCATGTGGTCTAGCGATAGATGTCACATTCTCAGTTAATTCTATTAAAAATGCATGTAAAATTATATACTCTAAAAATATATGTTAGTTTAATTTGGAAGAATTTCCTTTAACTCAATTTGAAGCAAAACTTTACCCAATACTATGTCTTTTTCCTTTTAACAAAGCTTTTAAAATTGTTATAGATTCATATATAAAGCGTTTTCCAAAACGATTCAAAAATACATTTTAAAGCCACTAAAATAGTCTTGCCTCAATATCACTGCCTCTGAGAAGAAAAGCAAAATTTTCTCTCCTTTAGAAATCAATAATTTCATAGGTCTCAAGATGAAAGAACATGAAACAAGGAGATAGTTCGATATACATCTTGGGATCTCAAGGGCTTAGAACCTAGAAGGCTGAAAGTACACCATCCAGTTTATCTATCCTCTGTTCGAATGAACCCAGGCCCAGTGATAGTTGGATTTTGACCAACTTCGATCCAGTCCAGGTTAAGATTGGTTCCCTTGCATACCTTTCACCTGTAAACCACTCTCAAAATTCAGATCAAGGGGAATATAGAAAACACCACAAGAAAGAACCAAGAACATATTTATTAGTCTAACAAGAAAGAGAAACTTGAGCATATGCACATACATACAAACAAACGAGAAGAAAAAAAAAGCATAGAATATTATACAAGCTCGAAGATGGTCTCTGAACTCTGAAGAGTGTGTGAGTATGCGTGTGTATCTGCTGACATGAGTGATGTGTTCAAATAAGTAACAAAAGCAGCATGAGGTCGAAAATCAAGTGATAACCTGATACAAATTTTGAGTAAAACTCAATCTTAAAAATCAGCTTGCAATGAGAAAGTGTTTTAAAACTTATATACACGTGGTTAAAATTACACTTAAGTCATGTAGGACGCTTACAGAACCCAAACAGTATCTGCCCCCTTATTTTCATCCCCCCCCCCACCCCCCAAGGTCACATTTAATGTGTGCACGGTGATGCTATGGCAATAAACCATGGCTAATTGAGCAGAGAGAGAAAGAGCACAACCACCATATACAAATCGTCGCTCTCACAGCTGATATTTTGTCATTTTCACCACAAGAGACCTTAAAATATTACCAGGAAGTTCAAGTATTGCGATTGCGATTGGTGACATCTCCAATGTTTGAAAGGCGAGGGACTACCACAGGTCCACCACGAACCTTTTCAAGAGCAAAGCTAATCCTCAGTGGTCGACCTAACAATGCCTACAACCAAAACCACCCAAATCAGCAGCAGCTGTTAATTATCACAAAGAGAATACTTTGGAAGATTGCACTTGAAGTCTATGATGATTATAAGCAACAACTCACCTTTCCATCCATGGCATCTTTTGCACTTCTGGCATCATCTTCTTTTGAAAAATTAACAAATCCAAAGCCTCTAGACCTACCGCTGTCTTTATCGTACAATATATTCACTAAAAACTCAAACAATTGCATGATTTAGGAACTCTAATAGACGTAGAATTAAAAATCCGACATAGTTGAACAGAAAATCTAAAGGTAACTGTAATAGATTGAATGGAAGAACTCAACACACTTGTCTAGTACATTTAAAGAAAAGACTTCTGATATCATGAGCATATGCAATGACAGTATCACATATATATGTACACATTGGGTTATCATAGATAGATCTTGACAGGAATATCTATCGTATAAAGATCCATTGATGTTCCTTTCACATATCAAGAAAGCACAAAATGTACTTGATTGTTACGTCTTAAAAGTTCAGAACAAAATTTTCATCAGCGAATAATGAAAAACTGAATCTTTCCCATAAAACTGATAACAATTGGAGATCATTCAGGCCTTTCATCAAACAGAATAGGAACGATTATGAGAAAATGGAGTTCCACGTCACTTGATAATGCTTTTAATATATTACCTTCAGTGACCTCCCCAAAGGAAGAGAAAGCGTCTTTCAGAGACCTCTCGTCCACCGACCATGACAAGCCTGCAACACCCAGAAGCCATGTTCGTCATATAAGCTACCAAAAAGCGCAAGGACCTGTGCTTGTGTGTGTTTATGTACATGGGGAGAGCAAGAGAGAGCGAGATAGAGAGATCTACCTCCAACAAAGAGCTTATTATTGCGGGGAGGAGACGAGGATGAGGGTGGTGAGCAGTAGAATCGTGGTCTTGAAGCTGGGTTGTTAACATTTGTTAGTATTCTTCTAGCAAGGAACACCGTAGTGTTCTTCATTGGTGACCCTTTCTCTCTCTCTTTCTTCTCTTTCTAACAAGGGCTTTTGGTTTTGTTGGGATATGGGCCGGCAAGCCGACACGACCCATTTATCAAGCCCAATATTGACCCGCTAACCCCCAAGTGTTTTCTACACGCGTAACAGGGAATCACTTCTCCAACCATTGTCGTACTTCATGGCTAGTAGCAAAAACATCTATGTAATTTTAATTAACCAAATGAAAAATGCTTTTGGTTTTTTCAAATTTTACAATAATTCTTTTTAAAAATACATCTTTTGGTTTATATTTTATTGAAATGACTGTCACGTGGCAATTTACGTTTTAGTGTCTAACATGATAAGTGTCACGTAAACTGTTACGTCAGTTTGTAAACATGATAAGTGTCACGTAGACTGTCATACATTAATTTTTATTTTATTGGCCAACTTTATAACATTGTTTGCTACATTAATTTGCAAACTACTTATTATAATAAAAGGTAGTACACCTCTAGCAGCACTATTAACCCAATTGTGAATAGTAGCATCCGAGGGAGGAGATTTGACCATCTCATCATCATCTATCTCTGAAAGTTAATTAAGTATATCTATGGCACTACTACAGAAATGAACCATAATCCTTAGTTGAAGTGCTGATGTATAGTTAACCAGGTAGAATCAAAATTAAAAGTTGGTCACAAAATACTAAAAAACCATAGAAGAAATCAGCAACATGGACCCTAAGTTTCCTGGCTGATAGCCCAGCTAAATTACACCTGCTCAAATTTCCGCAGAAACCATCCATGCTCCTAAGCTTTCACTCCAAGCTCCAGCAGTAGAGTGTAATTGACAGCATTTGCCGTTGGGCCTACAAATTGAATGGGACCTGAACAAAAGGAGAAAGCAAAGTCAGGATATCAGTGTAACCACACGTGTAGGATGGGGTTAATCTTTTAAGATTCTTTTACATAAATTCTAAAAGATTATTTCGTTTTGTTGCACTTAAATTTATAGAATCCAAATACTAGAGGGAAGTGGATTCATTTTCATCTTTCAAGAGATGAGATAAATAATTCCTACAGGATACCTAGTTGTAAACCAAACACGAGAATCTTATATTCCCGTGAATCCTATCAGATTTCTAGTCATTTTCAAACGTGCGAATCGTCACATATGCATCAAATTCTTGGGAAAGTAGATGCCGGGAGAATGTTAGATTCCCCGAACCAAACGCCACGCTAATGGCATTGAGTTGTTTATTGTTCAGCATTTACTTCGCAGTTATCATAAGAGTGGTCTACTGATTGTGACAGTGTTCATATCCCTTTCTTTATATAGACTTTATTGATTCTTTGAATTTTAACATGTAATTATTTAGAGGGATTCTATGTATGTGTGTGTGTATATATATATATTATATCATAACATACCTGGACTAACATATCGATTGTTGAGTGCCCAGTCATCCCGCAAGGATGCAAGTTTCTTGAAAGGTGCACCTGGGATTTCATAAATGAAAAGAAAGACCCTTAGATTTCCTTGGCTAGGCACTGCAGCCAATGCCACTCCCATCATTTGGAGAAGGCCACAACAGATTTAAGGAGAAAAAGTAGTTACCTTCAAGTTCCACCATTGCCTTCTTAATCACAGGCTTGAACTTCCCTGTAAAAGATTTAACTTTTTCAAAAACTTAACATTTAAGCACAGAATGATCAGGTCAACTCTAGGTCTTTAGTCTTTAAATCCTAGGTCACAATGCCTTACGAATGAGATTGTCAAAGAAGCATATTGATTTCATCGCATATGATTGTTGCTGGTATCGAGCTAAGAAAAAGGGGCGGCAAATTTGTGTTTGCGTGTCAGGTTCGAGTTGTGTTGAGTCTGTTGAGACATAGGTATAAGATTATATAAGTTGACCAAGGCCAATGGTAGTATACCATGTCTCCGCTCGACATCCATTAAGGAAGTTAATGCTGTTCCACCAACTGTCCATTCCTCAACTGGGGCACCCAAATTTCCTACCTGGATTTGCAGTTGATATTATGAATTAGTAAAAGATATGGGATTATGATGCTCAGCAGACTGTTGAATAGAAAATGAGACAAACTTGAACAGACCAAGAAAAAAGACAATGGAAAGATTTGAAAGGAAAAAGAAACATGCAATAACAATATACATATGAAAGAAAAACATGAAAACACAAACCGAGGAAATCAATCCAGTTTTTCCAGATTGAAGGAGGGCTCCAGCTGCATAACCCAGTGCATTGCAATAGTTTGCATCAAAGTTTGTAGGCAAACCACATCTGCCCTCATAACTAAAAAGTGAAATTCAAGTCATGTTAGATGCCCTATTGTGCTAAAAAACAGCATCAACCCTCTGATCCAAATAACAAGATGAACATTATTTCAGTACCCAAAGAAGTGTGGTTGTCCTTTGAACTGCCCATTATATTGACCCTCATGCTTCCTTTTGTCCAATTCAGTTTCCACCATTTGAATGAGCATTTTTTCTGTTTCTATCTTAGCAACCTAGAGGTATGAAATCAAAAGTGTTAAAAGTCAAGACAACAATCCAACAATTCAGGACAAGAGAACAATTACCTGCACATTCCCATGTGGATCTCTTTCAAGCAGTAGTTGCTCTTGAATTGCTTGTGGGAACAACTCAAAAAGCTCCTCAGATTGGCTTTGGAGTTTCTTTTTCCACATTCCAGTTTCATCAACGACATCCTGGGCTAAGATTTCATTAAGCTCTGAAATTAGCTGTTGTACCTGCGGGTTACAAGGTATAGAAAGCCATATGATAGAGATACTAAAACTCAAATTTTACTCAAGACACAAGAAGGGCAATGATGAAGCAAGGAGAAAAGGGAGAAAGGACATGGAGAAAGTTCCATGCTTTCTTCAAGATAGTACCTCAGGAATGAAATCTATTAGACCTTCTGGTATAAGTATGACACCATAATTATAACCAAGTTTAGAACGTTTGCAGATTATATCTGTAATATTGTCTGTAACGCTCTTCAGTGTTTGCTTCTTGGCAGCAACCTGTAGCAAAATATAACCTTGTCAAGCATTTGGGATAGGTAAAAAAAATGATCATTAACATCACAAGTTTAACATTTTCTGGAACCACAGACTCAGCTCTGATTTGAATGTTCTGTTAGATTATACAGAAGAGAAAAAGATATAGAATTAAGTTGGAGAAAGATTATCAAAGGAACCTCTTCTCCAATAATTGCAATGTTTGGGTGAGTCTCTAAAGCGCATTCCAATGTTATGTGAGAAGCTGCACGGCCCATAAGCCTTACAACTGCAGAAAAAAGCAATAAGGAGAACAACCAAAAGAAGATCTATGTAAAACCAATAAAAATATTTAATCAGTAAGAATATAGAACCTAGTGCAAGAGTTTTATGTATCATAATTGAGGATTAAATGCATGATAAAAAGCTTGGATGCATAAAATTAGACAGATCAGTGGTGCATTGAAATGGTGAAAACATCCCAGAGAGTCATTCTATTGCAACTTTTAGTCATTGAGGAGGCATTTTTTTTGCAATTTCACTAATGCTACAACATAAAATTCAAACAACTTCCAAGATTGGCTTCAAGAACTGGATACTTGCATATACTGAACTCGTGGATGAGTCAATTTAATCTTGTATCGAAAGGTATTCCTCTTTTTGTTTGTTTTTTTTTTCCTAAGCAATATATCCTCCATGTGAAACATTAGATGCTCAAGCATGCAAAGCCTCTATGTTTGTAACATAGGCATCAGTACAGGAAGCAGCAGGAAAGAGATATAAAGCATAACATAATCTGATTTGCTTACAACCAGAGCACTTACAATGGTAGTACTTTCCAGTTGAACGGGCATCTGTCATCACATTTCCTATCATTTCTGAATATATCTGCATGTTTAAATATATCAATGTAAAATCTTTTCATGATACATTATTAGTGAAAGCAAGCAAAATCCATGAGGAGAAAAAGACCTCTCCTTAAACAATCAAAACATACACAATTCTGGAATTAAAAAGAAAGAAAGAAAGAGAAGTACTAAAGCAAACATATTAAATTACCTTGCATGCTGTGTCAAATCCAAAACTTGTGGGAACCTCTTTGCATTTCAAGTCACCATCAATGGTTTTTGGACACCCAATAACCCTTGTCTTCATATTTTTACCCCTTCAATATATTTAAGTGAAGAAAGAACAAGTAAACAAAATTGCAAAACAAACTATAAAAGTGGTCTGCACTAAAAGTGGTCATCATAGCAGAACACCTCCTTGCAGAGGCACATTCCATACCTGAAGTTTTCAGCAAGGAGACAAGCATTTGTATTTGAGTCATCCCCACCAATGACTACAATCCCATCCAAATCAAGCTTTTTTGCTGTTTCTTCTGCTTGCTTGAACTGAAAAGGAACATGACCATGCAAATCAGTTACTATTTCTTCAAAATCTAATCTAGAAGAAAAACCTATGCAACTACCATATTTGACGACAAACCATGATTGAGGGAAATGTAAAATGCATACAAAATCGAGAAATTAATGTAACCTGTTCTGGAGTATCAATCTTGTCTCTGCCACTACAGATCATATCAAAGCCACCCTGCCAATCCAAAATTTAGAAAGAAAATGTCATGCTGCAAATCAGGTTACTAAGTCGTAACGAAATTAGTATCTATTTTCGTGGAAAATGCATGACCAGTGTAAAAATTCAAGGAAAACGCTAATAACATTTGCTCTATCATTCTAAAATGATTAGTCAAGTTATAATTAGAACTTCCTATAATCACTTTTAAAGACCCATGTTACTTAGTAAGGACCAATGTGGAGTTAGCGCTCATGAGCACTTTTAAAATTCACCCACCCAACGTCCCCAAGAGGTAGTTCAATCGGTTGGGACCACGCCTAATGAAACGGAGGTCACTCCCCCTCTTTTGTGTGAACATGTCAAAAAAAATATATATATTCACCCACCCAACATGGGACAATTTCTGGAATGTCACAACCAGCATAGGAGAGTTAAATATATGAGTGGACGACATGTAGTATATGTAACATTATAGACCCTGGTGGTTTGGCATAAGAGCATCCACAATGGCTTATGTGTTTTGAATTTCTATGTAAAATGGCTAATCAAACTCTTAATCCATTCGGTTTTCTAAACCAAATGCATTTTGCAGTTCATCTACAATGCTTACCCAAAAGTAAGGAAACACTACAGATGAATGCATAAGTTTTTTATGATTTTTTCTCTCCCTTATTCTCTTTCTTTATATATTCATTTTTCTTTCCCTCTTTCTCTTTCTTTCTTTAGAGCAAGTATATGTTTGAAAAATGAAATAAAAGAAAAAAATGTATAAATGAAAGNCCCCTCTTTTGTGTGAACATGTCAAAAAATATATATATATTCACCCACCCAGCATGGGTTAATTTCTGGAATGTCACAACCAGCATAGGAGAGTTAAATATATGAGTGGACGACATGTAGTATATGTAACATTATAGACCCTGGTGGTTTGGCATAAGAGCATCCACAATGGCGTATGTGTTTTGAATTTCTATGTAAAATGGCTAATCAAACTCTTAATCCATTCGATTTTCTAAACCAAATGCATTTTGCAGTTCATCTACAATGCTTACCCAAAAGTAAGGAAACACTACAGATGAATGCATAAGTTTTTTATGATTTTTTCTCTCCCTTATTCTCTTTCTTTATATATTCATTTTTCTTTCCCTCTTTCTCTTTCTTTCTTTAGAGCAAGTATATGTTTGAAAAATGAAATAAAAGAAAAAAATGTATAAATGAAAGGCCAAGGCCTCACCTGATTTCTGTAAGGATAGATAAACTCTGTCGACAACTCAACATAGTTGCACTTCATGATCCCTGCAGGACCCCCCTTAAATCCATACACTGTGCTTCCCTTTGTCCGCTCCTTTAAGTAATCTGAGACAATAACAAACAAAAACAACCTCTAAAAAGTAAAAACCCACAACCAATTTCAATGTCTTAAGAAACACAAGATACATAAGACCCCCACCAAAAATTCCAGAAATGACATTGTGTCCACCAGGAGCCTGTCCCCCGGAAAGAACCACACCAATCTTCAGACTTCCATCTTTAGCTGCTGCCCCGGAATCACATGCCTTTAGGATAACTGAAGGCTGTCCAAATAGGTTCGGAAACAACTTTGCAATCCCATCTGCTATCACATAATATTGTAAAAACCACAATTCATAGGTGGATCTATATATACATATGCACACACACATATATATATATATGAACATGGTGACTCATATTCTGATGGATCACCCTACCAGGTTAGAATTTTAGCTAGGTACAACACAATATAAGTTGCAATCATATTATTTATTGACATAATAAAAAAATATAGGCACTCGTTCTTGTGGGCTAATTAAGTACACATAAATTTTTTGTGTCTCGCCGTTTTCTTTTTTACTTTTCACTAAGGCCCCATTTGTTACATTATTTTTTGGAAAAATGTTTTCAATTTAAAAATATGGGTCAATTTACCAAGAAAAATAATTAATTAACATTTACGGGGTGTGAAATAGTTTACATTTTTCATATGCGTAAACTATTTTATGTTACTCTCTCACACCCACTAGACAAGCAATTGTGAAAGGATTCCTTATGAGATTTACCTACTCGAGTAGGTCTGCTCAAGCAATTAAGCCTCACAAGGGCCTCCTCATAATTGTCTACCCAAATTGCAAGTGATGGAGAGGATCTTGCTCCTTCCATTTTCACATACTCTCTTTATCTGTAACTTCTCTTCCTCTCAACTCCTCACATTATACAAGGTATAATAAATATTTGGCACGTTTCTATTAGCCAAATGTTAAAAAAATGTATTTTGGAACCATTTTTAGGGTTGCAAACAAACGGTGAAAATATCCACATATTTCCCCGAAAAATGTATAAAAAAAATGTTTTACGCCAAAATAAATTGAACATAAATCACGTGGTCTCGATAATCCCAACAAAAAGACTATCTATACACTCACTAAAACCATATATGACATCCAAAATCACATAAGATACAAACTATATATTGAGAAACAATCACTCATATATATGTTCACGAATACAACAAATAAAATAAAATAAAATAAAAAAATCACTTTTTTTATATATATATATATATATAGAATCACGCACGTGCTCTCTCTCTCTCTATATATATATTACATAGAAGAGCTAGCACAAATCCTATATCACACCATCATTATGTATACATATATTATATATTCACACACATTGCACAAACATACATATCGTTCGTATGTAGTATATTATTTAAAAATATGAGCATGGACCTGGGTTTCCGGCGGCGGAGCTTGGTGGGCCGTCGACGACGTTGAAGGAGGTTTTAAGGACTGAAGGGAGAGGGAGAGAGATGTTGAGGCGGCTGGTCTGCACCTCACTGTAAACCGACGCCAGACGCCCCGGCACGGCCTTGCCAGTTTCGGAGGTTGTCGACGACATTATCCACGTGAACTTTGAGAAATAACGCACGTACGTGTCTGTCTGTGAGAGATAGAAAGAGAGAGAGAGAGAGAGTTTTTATGGCATTGTGGTGTCCGCCAAGCTGTGAGATTGCTGTGTTGGTTGGTGTACTGTAGAAACGGCCGAGGTTGGTGAGGGAGATAAAAGAGAAAACGGTGTGTCGTTTGAAAAGGAACCTTAGCTATAGCTAATCAAGTATATTCTTTATGATTTTATTACCTTTTTGAACTAATAATTACTTCACATTTCCTATAAATAAACCATGCAATATTATTATTGTGTAATATATCAAGTCATTCAATAAAGATGTTGTCATATTGGCGCTTCAAGTTCAACCATCCAACCATGAGTGTTTGTTTGGTTTAATAATTACAAAATGTGCAAATTTGAATTAAAATAGTAATCTTAAAATAGGCAGAAATTTCATCCAAACCAGTTTGGAGGAAATATCTTTCAACCCATTTGTCAAGTGCCTATGAATATTTAAAATGCACATTAAATTTAGTCTGTATTGGTAAATTACTATTAATGACGTTAGTAATTTAATGTGTATTTAAATATTTATAAACATTTGGCAATATTTTAAATAGGTTGAAGAATATTTCCTCTTTTAAAACGTAGTTGATAAAAACACAATTGAAAAAATTAAGGTTCAGTCTTTAAAATTCTATGTTTTTTAAAAACACATTTTCTTGCTTGCGATTTGCAAATGTAAGTTTAATTTTTTAGATAATTTTTTTTAAAAACGTACTTAATTTTATGTTGTAAAATTACATAGAAAATACTTTCCCACACCATAATAATTATCACCTCTAAACCCTACCCTTATCTTTTTATTTATGTATTTTTATTTTTTTAAAGGGAGACATTTATAACGAATACACATGCATGATTACCGGTACACCTAATTATTTATTTGCGATTGCTCATCCAACCTACTTGGGTAGGTGAAAGATGGACACATCAGGCAATGTATTTTTATTTTTATTTTTATTTTTTTAATTTAAAATTTTTTATTAATGGCTTATTTGAGTATGCGTTTGAGGAGCTTAAAAATACGTTTAATACTCAAAAAACCCGTTTGAAAAAAAATGACTTGTTTGGTAAAAAAAATTAAAAGCGCTTTTAAGGATCTAAAAATCCAAAAAATGACCAAAACGTACATTTAGCAAAAGCTTAAAAATGAAGTAAAAGTCAGTTTAATAATCTAAATTAAATAAATTTCATTATTAAAAACTATATTTTATATAGTTTGTTCTCTTCTCTCAAAATAAAAACATTAACAAACAATTCAAACATTAAATTCATAAATAATTATCACCTTCATATCAAAACAACTCAAACAAAAAACACTCTCAAACCATATTAACAAGCAAGGCCGTAGTATGTGAAAAAAAAAAAAAAAGTTTGAGTTGGTTTTCCATATAAATTAGGGAAATGTTAAATGCTCTTCTGGTATTCTCCTTGTGTCCTCCTCGTCCTAAGTGAAAATTATTCTATAAAAACCAAGTGAAATAAATAAGAACAACTTTCTTTTTTGCTTTTTATAAAATAATTTTCATATAGAGTCAGAAGGACACGGAAAGAATGCCCCTATAAATTATTAGCATCCATGGTTTTTCATTACTATGTTATTCTAATTATATAGCAATCATATATCATTCTACTAAATAGCATTACTTTTTTTAAAAATAAAGTTTGGGTTAAAATATTTACCAATTTAAGAAAACAAAAAATAGGGTTGGGCTTGATGGTGGTGGGCTTAAATCGAAATAGGCCAGAGCCTGAAATGGGTCTATTCGAAAACACGCTTACGCCTAGTGTTTCCACTCTTCTTTCTCCACAAGCCCTCGCCGCCATCATCGCAAGCTACGAGCTCAGTCGCGGTCGAGTCCAGGTTCTCTCTCTCTCTACGGGGGGTGTTTTGGGTTGCGATTGAAGGGTTGTTTGGTTGGATAATTGTTGTGTGAGTGGAGATGTTTTGTGGTGGCAATTCTTTCTTGGGTTTTGAGTGTAAATTAGTTGGGTTTTTGCTGGAAAGATGGGGGGTTTTCAATGAATGTTAGGTGGGTTTGCGATTACCGATGAGATTCGTTTTATTCTTCCTCTTCTTCGATTTTGCATTACCAATTTTGTATTTGGTGTTTTTTGTTGCTCTGTTTTAGGCGCTTAGTAGGAGCAGCAGCTGCGTTGAGATTAAAAAAAAGTGCGTTTTGGAGAATTGGGAGATTGTTTAGGAAGAAGAGAGAAAAGAATTGTGAGAGATTGAGTGTTGGTGGTGGGTGTGACGAGAAGTGATTTGTGGATGGTTGATTATATGGGTGTGTCTAGGTCCAGGTCTCGTTGTAGTTTCAGGGGCGGTTGGCTGTTTGGGTCCGAGGATGGGGATCATTTGGTTGACATATATATTTCTATTTGAATGTCATCTTGGCAAGGGTATTTTTGTTATGTTGGGAAGATTGAGCTTGGTTATTTTTGTTCTTTTCAAGTAATTACTGTATAACATAGATAGGTTAACTAAAGTTTGAGTGGGTAAATGTGAAAATTCATTATTTCATTGTTTTGAGGAGACTAAGCTTTGTTAAGAAATGGGTTCTGTTTTTTATTTTTATTTTTTATCAGTGTCTGGTGCAGTTTCTGTTGGGATATGGGTGAATGTTTCCATTTAAATGCAGTCTGTGATGACAATTTTTTTCATTTCTCTGTTGTAATTTTTCTACATGACTGCCTACTACGTCCAGCGAAGTCTTGATTGAAAAGTAAATGTTGAACGGTGAAGACTGCTGGTTTTGCTTTGTTTGGGCTTGAACTATTAGAAAGTGATTCTTGAGATCACATGGATAGATACATGTGAAAATCTCAGGTGTTTGAGACCATTAATTATGTCTCTGGGAGCTTAGGAATGAATTCAGTACTTTGACTTGTATTTGCTTGATTTTTAGCCATTTTTTTATAAGTGATTTTTACCCACTTCAATGGTGTTTACTTTTGTTATTTTAGTTATCTATTTTTTTTTTGTTATAAGCAATTGAAATATCATTAAAAGCACAAAAGGCTCATTTTTGCTGTGGTTTATGTCACTCTATTGAGGCTCTCTTTCTTTTCCTTCTTTTTCGGTTCAAATATAGAGAAGAATATTGATTAGTGCTTTCACATTATTGGGGATTGTATAGGTCAACGGTGAAGGCATGAATGCATTCAAGGCTTACAAAGCCTGTGTCCCAATTGCATGGAGCCCCAACCTATATATAACTTTGGTGCGGGGCATTCCAGGGACCAGGAGACTTCACAGACGCACTTTAGAGGCATTGCGTCTGCGCAAGTGCAACCGAACTGTCATGCGATGGAATACTCCTACTGTCAGGGGAATGATCCAACAGGTTTCAATACAATCCCATACTTTCAGCATCCATTGCTTGAAATATCAAATCTGTAATTGGTTGCTGAGTAGTAAATTTTATAATCCAATTAGGTTAAGAGATTAGTTGTAGTTGAGACGGAGGAGATGTTCAAGGCTCGCAAACAAAAGGAGGCAAACCACCGTGCTCTACGGCCCCCATTGATCATAAATCACCTTCCTGCGGCTGCAAGTGATTCTTCTTAAAGTCCTATGAACTTGTTCAGAGGTCAGCTCCAAGCTTTTCTTATATGTGGGTTTATTGTTTAAGGAAACAATTTTTCCAAAAGTGTATTTTCTAGGAGAATCGCCAATTCAGTGAGCGTTGAGCTTTCCTAGTCTACATAATGTCTCAATGGACCCAGTTGCTTATTAGTTTCAATCTTTTGGTTAAGCTGAAGTTTTATTATGGTTCTCATCTGTGAACATTATTCACAATTTAAAGTCGCTCTATAGAAGAGATCCTGCGACCAGGTACCCTTTTTGTTTGTATCTACAAATTACAATGCAGTGAAATGGTTTCTTTTGTTGAATGCCTGACATCCAGATGTACTTGAATGAAAACTTGGGTAAAGCATAATAACTGTGGTCACGAATGTGGCCTTTTTTCATAAATTACAAAATATGTAACAAGGACAAAAATGACTGATTGCCATCTGTTGATCCATGAGCATGAAACATGAATATTTCTTTTTTCACATAGTCCCTTGAGAGCACAGATACTAAGGTCCCTCCATTGCTTAGATAATCGTTTTCTCTTCCATTTTCTCAACTGTAACATCATTAGAAGTTGCAAGCTCATTTTCTCCATTGCAAATGTACTGTGGAACTTTGTACTGGTGTCTCATTGCAAAGGCAAGAAAAACTAAGAAATTCAGTAGTCCAAGCGCTGCAAGCAGCCAGTAGAAGTGGTCTAACTTTCCCGAATTCAAATTGCTCCTGAGCCATCCCTTCCTAGTCACTTTATCCACAATAGAAACCAACAAGCTGCTAACATAGAATCCCATCGAGATGGTGCTTAGAAAAAGCCCTGTGCTCATGGATTTCATCCTCTCTGGTGCCTCTCTAATGAAAAATTCAAGTTGTCCAACATAGACAAAAGCTTCTCCAGCACCCACTAGGAAGAACTGGGGGACTAGCCAGAAAGCACTTATTTTGCTGCTTTGTTGAACTGCAGTTGCCCTCCTTTGTTTCTCAATAATTGCAGCAGCCACCATAGCTGCCATCGAGAAAATGAGCCCAACTCCAACCCTCTGTAGGCTTGTGAATCCATGTACTTTGTGGGTAAGTTTTCGAGCAAGAGGGACGAAGAGTTTCTCGTTCAAAGAAGTAAATAAGAGAATGGTGATGATGAGAATAGCAGAGAAAGAACCCGAAGGAATAACAAAGGAGCCAATTTTTCGGTTCATGGTGGTGGCTTGCTCTATGGTGAAGGTAGTCATTTGAGAGTAGACTGTCCAGAAGAGGATACATGTGGACCAGATGGGGATGAGTTTTAGTACCATTTTCACCTCTTCAACTTCGGTCACAGTTGAAACTATCCAGGGGTTACTTTTGTCTTCAATGGCAACAGCATATTCATCTAGGATTGCAGCCTTGTCAAGCCATCTACCCATTCACATGTACAATGAATGTTAATTTTTGTCAAATTGATAGGATATGAAATGAACTGTAAAGCTCAGGTTCAGCATATTTCATTTACTAGCTATAGAGTTTGATAGTTCGAAAAGAAAGAAATATTAGAGAGAAGTCCAAAGGAGGTAAATACTGATACTCCATTTGGCCCTGCGATTTTGTAGGCCAAATTCGTTTTGGAGTGTTCTTAAAATTCAAATTGCAGGCAAAAGTCAAACTACAATTTTAAAGGCTAAAATGTGATTTTTACTAGACACTTAACGACATTTTTAAAAATCATGTTCTGAAATCACAAACCCAAATGAACCCCGAATCAGCTCAACAATTCTAAAAATAGGTGCTAAATGACTGAATTATGGTGACACTCAATTATCTAATCTAAATGTTCTGAAGGTTTATGCTTACTTGAACTTCTCAGTGGGTTGAACCTTGGCAGCTTGGTACTCATTCAAAAGGCTGGGGTGAGAAGGATGAGGATGACCTCTCTTCTTCCATGCCAAAATTATCACCCTCCATATTACAGTCAAAGGGCTACCCTGAGGCTTCCTGTAACGGTACAATGGTGTTCCACAGAGTAATATAGAAACAGCTATGATCATTGCAGCTGCTGAAATTCCATATCCCCAACCTCTTCCCACATTATCTTGTACGTAGACAAGCACTGTCACAGCGAACAGGGACCCAAAGCTAACAGCGAAATAGAATCTGTTGAAGAAGAAGACCATGGCCTTTTCTTCCTTGGGGTCGTTAGCGTCAAACTGATCGGATCCGAAGCCGGAGACGTTGGATTTTATTCCTCCACCGCCCAGTGCTATGGTGTAGAGTGCAGCATAGAGCAAAGCCAATTGGCTGCCATTGACCTCAATGCACTGATGTTGTTGCTGTCTGTAGCTGTCGCATGGAGGGGGCCTCATGCTAGGAATGCTTGTGGCCACTGATAATAATGTCACTCCCTGGTGCAAAGAACATCAGTTTAATAGTGTAAATGACTTGTAGGTAAGGTTTAACAAATTTTAACACAGTTTGTAAATCCAACATGAACCCATGAACCCAATACGAAATATGTAAGTTAATCTTGAAGGGTATAACCCGTTTAATAAAATTTGTTAGGCTAGAACTGATAATTTTTGACATAATCTGCGAAACTAAAATGAAATTAACGGATTGTGATTGAAACGTTTGATCCATTTAATTAAATGAATCGAGTTATAGTTGACTTACGGGAAAAATACACTTTACTCCCATGAAGTATTTACCCATTTTTGTTTTGACGTCCAACATTTAAAGAGTGACACACGACCCCCACAATGTATAACATGTAAACAAAAAAGCCCATCTGTCAATTTAAGCCATGACTTTGGGCGGAAATTAACAGGCATGCGACTCAAGTGACTTTATTAATGTCATTATACCCGAATTACCCCATGCGTGCCTTTCCCCCAGTGTGAAAGAGAGAGATCAGAGAGATGGGGAGGGAGTTGGAGATTGAGAAAGATGAAGAGGCAGTCAGTTTGGCGACCTTTCAACAGCCGAAGATGCCTTACCAGGCGGTCTAGCTTAAAGGGAGACAGGTGGGGCATGGCGAAGTTCTGCGAGAATTGAGAAATATCCCGAGCACCTCTTTGATTATCTGACGGTGGACAGGAACACTGCATTTCATATCGCAGCATCTAGTGAAAGAACAGAACTGCTTACACGTCTACGAACGACAGGGCATTTGAAGCCTTGTCGAAGAAGAACACTCACAGTAAGGCGCTTTGATTCACAATCCCCAATAAATCTTGATAATTACCATATCAAAATTTACATAAACCAACAAGAATGTTACCATATATAGGAATATGTATCAGGCGCTTTGATTTTCCTAATTAAAATCAATCAATTCCTCAGACCTTTCCTTCCTGCAAATTAAGCACATAAAGCATGTTATTGTAAACAAGATTATCAGGTTTACATGCACCTAAATTTCGATACCATTTCCTCAAACAAGCAAAAGCTTCCTCCTACCCAAGAAATCAGCAACGTACTCAACCACACAGTCATCAAACTGAAAACCCATTTGCAATCCAGCCCAATAGAAGAATTCCAAAGTCTTATAAATCTACCCAACTGCTTATAGTTCATCAGATCAATTTCAAGCACAAGATTACCCATGCAACTACTTTTCACGAGGTAGCCGCCACCGACAAAGTTGAACCAGCAAAGCTCTTGATTCGTAAACTCCAGGGGGTTTATGGGCAAGACAAAGTGGATGGAAACAATATGGCACATCATATCTCAGAGAGCTGCTCGAGTATCGGAACAAACTTAAGGAAAGGCACACTTAGGGGTAATTCAAGCATAATGATATTAATAAAGTCACGTGCATTGCATGCCCATTAATTTCCGTCTAAAGTGACGGCTCAAATTGACGGATGGGCTTTTTTGTTAACGTGTTATACATTGTGGGGGTCGTATGTCAATTTTTAAACATTGGATGTTAAAACCGTTCAAAATGAAAATATGTGGATACTTCATTGGGGTAAAGTGTATTTTCCCCTTGACATATATAGTCTTTCATCTATGACTTTGACAAGAATCGAATCCGGCAATCAAACACAAATTTTCACCTGGGTTAATATTTTGTCTCGAAAAACTTACCACAGCTGTTATGACTCCAAAGGCTGCAACTGCATAGTACCGGCCAAGTTTAGCGTCTGCTAAGAAACCACCAAGGAGGCCAAGAAGATTGAGAGTGCCCATGAAGTTAGTGACAATGTTTGCAGATTTTGCTGATGAAATATGCAACTCTCCAACCAAATATGTCACCAAATTCATGGATATACCCATCACACATATCCTCTCAGAGAGCTCGGTTGCTGCAGAGAAACAAAAAAAAAAAAAAAAGGAGTTTAGCCAGTGGCCTTAAGAGTAATACCAATGTTAGAGATGACTGGAAGTTGGAACACCACCTAAGATAAGCCCTGCACCAAGCCATCCTCCAGTCTTCTTCTTGTCCACAGGATTTCCTCGAAAATCAACCACAGCTCCATCATTTGCACCACCTTTTTCACCATGAGTTGAAACCAAAACCTGTTAAAAGTAAGAGAAATGGAGAAAGTCAGAGAAACAGAGAAAGAGAGGAACCATTAACAAAATGATGATTAGAATGTCACATGGTATGATTTTGGAGTTGATTTTGAGAAGAATCTCACCATTTTCTTTTTCTGTTGAGAGAGAGAGAGAGAGAGAGAGAGGGAGGGAGAGAGAGAGGGGAAGGGGGTATATAATGTGTTGTTTTAGCTCAAGAGTTTAAGAGAGAGCAATGGTAGGCAGGTGCATGATTGAGGCCAAGCTTAGAATAGCCTCCACAAGTTCTGGTGGGGAAGGGGCTTTGCATGTACACAAGTCTAGGAAAGTTTTAGAGATATATCATATATGTCATGTGAAGCTTAATTTAACATTATATCACTTTGTGGTTTTGGAAAGTGACTCTACTATGATACCAATTTTTGGTTCCTAGCCTGTATATCTCTCTATCACCTTTATAAACATAATAAAGCAAAAATTTGCTAAGGTGTATCACATTTTGGAAGAAGAATCTTCTTCCAAACTCACATAATAATTCACATTTGATGAAAATGAGTATCGTTTATAAAAACCCTAATAATAAAAATTAGGGGAAAAAATGCAAAAATTAATCATATAGTTACACCGATTTGTATCATAAAAAATTATTGTGAACTGAATGTGGTAAGCAATAAAAGTAGGTATACATTTACTCTCAACTTTTGTCTAAAATCTTGACAAAATCCATTAATGTGCCATGTGAGATCCAATCATACAACATGTATCATATTCGCCTCATTTAGACCCTATATCCTTCTTGATAAGATAGTTATTATTAAATTATTAGCCCAGCATAAAATCATTCCCCCTGCAAATAATATCCAAAAACCAAATTCCCCCTCTATATATATAACCTATGGAAAGTAAGAGAAGTTCCTAAACAGATCAGAGAAAAGAAATTAAGAAAGTCTTCTTTGTCGGTAAATAATTCATCCAATAATATTCACATACCTTTGTGTTTAAAGGCCAAAGTTTTAAGTTTTAACACACAAAAGTAGTATATATTTTATTCTCACATAAATTCTCATGTGATAGTTTCTTTATTAGTAACTAACATGATTCAATATATATATCTTGAATGACCGTCTAAATTTATAGAAAATTCATAATAAAAATTATATAGTGCATGCACCAAACAACGGTCTTTCTTTCGTGGTGTTGATGGCTTAAAAACTTAATCATACCTTACAATAAGAGGAACGTTATAGTTCCTCCAGTTGTTCTCTTGGTTCTACATGCACATTGTTTTCTAAAACAAAAAAAAAACTTTTTCCACTAGTTTCTCATAATCTTTTTATAAAACAACATTCACGTAGGATGAGAATCTTTACATAATTTTTTATACTCATAAGTAACTTTCATTATATCTATCTCATATTCAATGATGGTTTTTTTTAAAAAAAGAGTAAGCTAAAGAGAATCATGGCGTCTCTCTTACAGTAAGCCCTAATGCCACGTTTGGTTGCTTCATTGGAGATTAATAAAGTGGCTTTACTGATATTTATTCGGTTCTGAAGTGAATCGCCAACAGATCTAGAGCCATGCAGACGTATATATAGACTATATATAGTGGTGTCATTTCAGATGAGAATCGAAAGTAAAAAAGGTATATATAAAGAGAGAGTCATATCTGGTCACGTGTCTTCAACATACATTTTCACTCTAAAATTTTGATCTTAAATTCATTTGGGACAAATGTTGCCAATTATAGTAATATTTCCTTAGAATGGAGGTATCAGTAATTTCTGATTTGAATGGCTAATAAATATGATATGTTTTTATGAGACTAGCTATTTGTCTAATTATATTTTGAGTAAAGGCATGTTTAGGATTGCGATTTATAAGAATAATCTGTATTTTTTAAAAATATCATAAAACATAAGACGTTTGACATTACGATTTAAAAAGCATTTAATCATCCTTAAAGGGTAGCTCAATCGGCTGGAGAGACCATATCTCATGAAGTGAAAGTCACTAAATTGAATCTCTCTCCCCCTTTTTTCTCCCTTTGTGTAGACATATAAAAAAAAAAAACACTTAATTTAAAGAAGAAAAAAAAAATCTACGATTTCTCTAAGCAAATTAAGATGTGCTTATTTGAAAATGCATAAATTTAAACAAATATCACTATTTTGCATAACAAATATTTAATTTAAAAAAAAAACTTTTTAACATATTTTAAAACACCTTTATAATCTACAAAAATAGAAAATTACTGAACCCGCCCCATTATTTGGACACGTAAGTCTTATAAAAATGATAAAATTTTCATATTATGTCATTTTTATAGACTGAATTAAAAGAAATTCCTCTAATTCAGTTTAAAATAAAACTATCTCCTAAAAATAATTCCAACAGAAAATCTAAAATTTAAAGAAAAAGAAAAAACATGAAGGAGTTCCGAGGATAATGATCAAATGTCTCATTGGATATATGGGCCACCCACTTGCAAAAAAAGCATTATTAATTTGTCAATTTGTCTTGTAGTTTTTATTTTTCTAGGTAAAACACAGAAAGAAGAACTTAGGGGGAATTCTCCAGAAAACCTCTACTAGCTTTAGTGATTGCCCAGCTAGGAAATTGTTGAAGCCTTTAATTTGATTTGACATGTGTCTAAAATAATTGGAGCCATCTGCCACTCCTTTGTAAGATTGTGTGGTCTAGATTGGTTGATGCCAAGGACTCAAGGCATTCACTCTTGAAAATTAGCGTGTAGAGAGAAAGTACTGCAGAACTAGTTGAGAGGTTGACATGGACATATTTCTTCATTTCGATCCACACTCTATTGACATTGATTCTAATTTGATAGTATTTAATTGTGTTTTAGCGGCTAAACACATTTATGAGTATTCAATGACTTTAGCGTTCACAAATTTTGTTGATTTGGTCGCAAATCTTTAATCTATTCGACCTCATACTTAACAAGTTGCGTTTGATATTATATTCGACATATCGGTGGCTATGATACTAAAGATACAAACCTCAAGAATAATTCATTCTTGAAAACTAGGTAACAAAGAGAAGAATACACAAGAAATTATATAAAAATGATTAAGATTGCACTTAAACAATGTTGATCACTTGAGATCATAATAGACTTAAAGATCCTTTAGAAATTTTCTTTTCTTCTTTTTCGCTTGATTTGTTCCCACTTTGTCTTTCGTGTTGTTTGTCGTGTATTTGCTATGAAGAAAAATGATAAAGTCCACATATTCCCTTAAACTACTACCAAATTAATAATGTTTCCTCAAACTTCAATTGTGATAATGTGTCTCTCAAACTATCAAAACATTGTCAATGTCACCTTCAGAGCTAACAAAAAGATACAAATGCCCCTATAAATTCAAAATTATATATATATAAAGAAAATGAGTTTTTTTAATTTTAATTTTTTAAATGGAAATAATTAATTAAAAAATGATTTAAAAAAAAACGAAAATTTTCAATTTTTATAACAAAAATATCTTCTTCTTTTTAAAATTTTTAATTTTTAAATTTGGCCACCCCTTGAATTCTATATATTTTTTTTTACTTTCAGGTTTTTTCTAAAAGTTTTAGTATTTTTTTATTTTATTATATTAATGGTAATTTTGTCATTAGGAGGAACATTGACAATGTTTTAATAGTTTGATGGGTATGTGGACTTTCCCCCCCCCCCCCCCCAAAAAAGGGGGGTGCATTCACATTTGCAATTTCTTTTTAATGTTTTACATAATTTTCTTTGTAATGGTTTTCCTATTTTTATTTTTAGACAAATATGTTAAACAACCTTGTTAGTGCCATTTTTTGTATGGCTTTGCCGGTGATGGGCTACTTAGTAAGATCGTCAAAGGATCCGCTAGCTTGAAGCTGATGGATTGACCTTTTATAAAGTTTTTTGTGTAAGGGGAAATCGAATATTAACATAATATTGGAGTCTCTAATCTCTTAGGATTCACATTAAAGGGGATTCGATGATATTATCTGTATAATTTTTGTATTTGAGTGAGAATAATGATGAGATTTATTCCAAAAAAAATCAGCAAATATGCTTTGCTCCAAACACTTTAATTATACGCTACAACTTCTTTTTGATTTATATTCATTAAATTAATCATTTGTATTGTCAATTTTGATTTGATAGTGGTAGTCAATAGTCATATGATTGAAGCCTTACTGGTACAAGTAACTCCTCGGTATGTCATACTTATCGACTTCATGAACAAGACAATCAATAACCTCATTGAAGATCATATGAATCATGCATAAAATGAACTTCTATTTGATTCTTGTCAATCTAGATGACGTTACTCGCCTATCACTAATTATTAGACCACATTTTTCATTAAGAAATAGGAAATTTAATTATTTTAATATTCGAATACCTAATATCTCGAATATCTAAGTGAAATTGAGAGTAAATTGTGTATGTTTATGTTTTTTAATTGATTAGAAAGTGCTGCTTGAACTAAAACTCATTGACAGTTTACTGTTGAAAAATGCCAACTAATCCAAATATGATATTTATTGGAAATTCTAAATTCCTCCTAAGAATGAGCTAATAATCCTACTTGATCTACCAAAACATCGACTAGATATGCTAACAATGTTTTAAAATTTTGTTAGTTAATTAAGAGGTTAGGTTTTAAGAGCAATTTATCCAACATTCATACAAGTACCCCCTTTTTTTTTCTTTTTTTTTTTTTTCTTTCAAATCAACTTGAAAAATGGATGGCTAACATTAAAGATATTAGGTTGAACTTTGGCTATAGTTGGCCGAAAATTATAGCCTATAGGTGCAATGTTTCTTGGCAGTTTAGGCTTAGGAAAGAAATATGTACCCATCCATATGGTTGACTTGATAAATTTTGAGGCGTAAAGCAACAAACTTAAGGGAGGTCCTTCTTATTTTTAAATACTGATTAAATCATATTTATTTAATTGACTTAAAAAATAATTCTTCTCACATTTTGGAATGCAAAATTACTAATTAAATTTTTTTTGTATTCAAGTTTTTCTAATATCTCATTTTCAATTGAGGACGATACTATTGTTTTGATTTGATTTTGGTAATTTGAGAGAGAGGGGGTGTAGTGTATGTTAGATTTTGATTTTTAAATTTGTCTTAATGTGTGTGCATGGAAAATTCTAGAACTCTCCCACATACAAAAAAACTAGCAATCATATAAAAAGAAAGAGACCCTCATTTTCTGTTATTGTCTATCTTAAACGACCGTCTAACTCGCCTAATGAAAGAGTCGGCCCTGCCCAATAATGTGATGGCAAGAAAGGACAATATAGGGATAATCTCTTATCATAATTTAAGACCACAAATAGGTCTCCGACCACTGGTGATAAACGTGGAATCGATGGTTCATGTACCATCTTTTTGGACTGCATCTCCATCTCAAAAAAAGAACAAAAAAAAAAGGTGAGAAATTGCCAAAAACTTGGGCCACTTGGCCTTTCACGTACGCAAGGAAAGAATGGTGAGAAATTGCCAAATAATTGGCCTTTCATGCAAGGAAAGAATGCTGAAATAAATAGTTCACATTTGTCCTTTTGGATCTTCCAAATAGACAATTGATTTCAAAATCATGAATCAACAATTGATAAAAGTTTGTGATAAAATGGACGGTGAGCATTCTGCTTTCACTTCTTCCACGTGGTTGGAAGACATTAATTAAAGGAAAGGACAAGTCATATGGAAGCAAAAACCCACATAATAAAGCCAAGTGAAACAATTGATGAAACACCATGATTGGGTGAAGATCAAGGTCAAAAACCTTGAGAGTGTTTTCACGAGACGGTAATATAGCATGTTGTGACACTATTCAACTCGTTTGGCCTTAGTAAAAGCATTCACAATGGCATCAACAAACTAGCCAAAAGGCTAGTTTGTTGAGCCAAATAGCCAAAAACCCTTTCCATCTAACTCAACGAAATGGTGAGGAGTTACAGTGCTAAGCAAGTTTATTGAGCACTGTAGCTCCTCAGCAAACTCATATATTAATAAAAAAATTCCTCATTTCTCTCTCCTCTACATGCCTCTTTCTTCTCCCTCTCTCTTCCCGCCTCCATCTTCTCCCAGTCGCCGTTCAACACAGGCTCCCGCTACAAGGAGGCGAAGGTCGACAAGAAGATATCCTCTGTTCAAGTACAATGACTCCGTGATCCCCGCCGAGCAATCGGCGAACAGGGAGATCTAATTGGAACAAGAATCGGCCGTGACGTCGAAGGTGGGGACCTCTCTGCCGCCGATACCGCCGACGAGGAGGACGGAGCTGGCGGAGTCGAAGGTGCAGAACTTCGTGCACTTCTCAAGGCACAAGGCGAAGGTTGCCGGAGGAGAAGAGCTCGATAAAAACGCACTGTCGAGCTCGAGGATTGCGGCGGTAGTGAGGGAATCGACGGTGTTGGACTCGAGTTGAATTCAACATGCTCAAATGTTACAGTTGCACACATTTAATGGTGGGAGAAAAAATGGTGAAAGAAAGAATAGGAAAATAATATTTAAATGATAGGGAAATCATATTTAAATGAGTGTAAAGTTAAAATGCTAAGTCGGATGTGGGTGCTTTGAGAAAATAGGTAGCTAAAATAGATAAAAGTGATTTTTTTTTTTTTTTGCTAAATAAGCCAAATATTAACTGAGCCGGATGTGAATGCTCTAAACATTAAAATTTGAACATTTTTATGAAGTTGAAGTCGTTCGAGAGTCAAATTTCCAATACCACCAATCTTGCACGTATAATGTTAGAATCAAAAGATATAGTTGTTTAATCTAACTAGGTCTAACAAGATTGTGGAATATAGTAGAAATTTGAGACTTTAAAGTGTCATAGTTGAGGGAGACGCCTTGGAAATAATTCGTGCTTTGCGGAAAGAAGTGTTTCTACAAGCAACTGATTGATAATGCAAATACTATGTCCAATAGTTTTAAATCATAGCATGTGGGGCACATCAACAAGGAAGCTCACTTTGTAGCTCACCATCTAGCGAAGGCGGCCATTCATCAATCTTTAAAAAGCAAGTTTCGATGGAAGAAGAAAAGAAATAAAGCCACAATGCGGACAAATTATAATCTTGTATTCATCACTATTTCAAATATTACAAAACAATCAAGGAACACATTAGGCTGGCACACCTTACTTCAGCCCCCCAAAAAAAAAAGAAAAAGAAAATTGTGTTGTTGGAGAGAAGATAAAACACTATATGATATCATTTATAATAAGAAGCAAGCAAAGGTTTTGTTCACCACGAGTACGGAGTCCGATCAACTGATTCTTCAAATGTGAGAGCGTTTTTATAGACGATCCAACACTCAGTTGAGATCATTTGTTATAAGAACCAAGCAAAGGTTTCGTTTGCCTGGAGCACGAGGTCCGATCAACTGATTCTTCTGCCCGATATTAGAAATTCTAATAAGAAGCAAGCAAATTTTGGTCCTCTAATTGCAACAACTTGGCCAAAACTCCAACCAAGGGAGCTGTATTATATGTGCAGGCCTCTGTCTGCATAAAATTCTCCCTTTGGTCTTCAAAATTATCTTGAAAATCCGGCCCTCCGACCAATGCTCCGACCAGAACATTGGGGTTGGCCTCCTGCCGGCTGTACCAATAGTCATACCCTTGGGTGCAACCTATGAACCCTTTGTTCTCTCTATATGACACGATTGAGGCTCCCCTGTGGTGCACCCTTGCTGGGAAATTTGCACCATAGCCGACCAAATAGCTCATGTTCATTGGATTAGAGCCTAAGATGTAATCAATCTGTGATTTCGCAAAGGTGAGGATTTCTTCATGACCCACAATTTCCCCGTGGCAGTTGAGCTTCTGGTTTGAGTTTTGAAGCAAATCGGAGTATATTGTGAGGAGGAAAGCTGCCGTTGAAACGTACTGCATGTTGTTCCATTGCCGGACGTATAAGAGGCCGCCGGGGGTGCGCTCCACGTTGCTGCCATTGTTCTTGTTAAGGCAAGAGCATATGTAGTATTCCGCTTTCGAACGGTACTGCTCGAGTGTCTGAGTGTGCTCCTTGTGCTTCTCTTCCATAAGCAACTGCAAAGATAATTGATTCAAGACAAGTGTAAATGCAGAGTACTTCATACAACTTAATTAACCCAACATCTCTCGTCTCAAAAGTGCGATTTTAAAAATTATAGTTTGACAACGTAAAAAAAAATTTGTCATTTCGCTAGAACCATTTGAGCCACTGTTGGAACCCGTCAGAATCCCTTCAAGACTTCGCCAAAACCTGGTCGGAACACCATCGAGACCAAGTCAAGACACTGTTGAAATCGGTTGGAATCCGTCGAGACCTGGTCAAGACCCACTTGGACCCGACAGGGCCACCGCCTAGCATTCATTAAGACCCAACCGAACCACCATTAGGACTTTGTCGGGACCCAGTCAAGACTTGATGGGACCCAACCAAACCACCATCGAGACCTTGTTTGAACCTAGTTGGGACTCAGTCTGGATCCAACCGGATCACCACTGGGACCCAATCGAGACATTATCATAATTTAAAGTTCAATACATAAATAACATTTTACGTCGAAACAAATTGAGCCTTAACTACGTTTTAAAAAATTGTTTTTTCAAATCTCAAGCATATTTTTAAAACCACAAAATCAAGCAAACCCTAAATCATTAAAGGTATAACTGAAATTAGCCCTAAATTAAAATTTCTGACAATGGACTGCAAGAAGAAAGGAAATTGACTCCAATAAAAGAACCCAACTCATGTGGGTCAACACTAATAAACGATCTTGTGCAGTTGTGCCTCATCTAACAGACTAGGATCCATAAATGAATGAATTGTATCCACTCAAGTGGGCCACACCATATTATCAGGGCCCATTTGAAAATTCAGACAAAACCAATCAGATCTTCACTGAGACAAACATATCAGATCCGTTTGTTAACTTATTTTTAGATTTTATTTTATTTATTTATTTATTTAAAAAAAAAAAGATGTTTTAGTTTGAGGTGACAATAATTTTAAATATTTTGTAAGTATTTTAGGTTTTGAGTTATTTTTTAAAAATTATTTTGTTTTTAAAAACAGAAAACAAAAGAGAAAACGAAAAGTTTGGATTTGGCTTTTCAACTCTGTCCATATTATTAAAAAAATATGTGCATCTCAAATGTTTAGATGACTGATGTTATTTTTGTAAGGAAAATGTTAGGTGTTCTTCTACTATTCTCCTCGTTTTCTCCTAACTGTTGTGACTTTTAAAATCACCGTTGAATTTAAAATTATCATTATTGACTTTTAATCTATTGATGATTTTAAAAACCACATCATAATTAGAAAAACACGAGAAGAACATTAGAAAAACAACTTGCATTTCTCTTTTTATAAACTGGATTGGAGAAAGTTCTTCCAACCCAGTTTGAAAGAAAATTCTATCCTAATTGTTGTAAAAAACACTACAGCACCAACAATTCAAATTTCATTTCATTTTTCAAGTGTTCCATGAAAAAGAGATTAAAAAAAATTAATTAATTATGGTCTAATATACCCAAGTCATCATAGAATTTCTTATTGTACATGATGTTTATGCATAATCATTAGTTAGAAAAATTCTATATTGGTGACATTCGAAATAATTAATTAAAATAAAGTATAAATTAAATGAATAAATTGAGTTCTTTTAATAGAATGTTACTGCATAAGCACATGAGAAAATGAAGTCTTGTAGCTTTTTACTACCAATTATTGTGTGAGAAGTGACCCTTGCGAATTAAAGAATCACATGGTTTTGTGCTCTAGAAAACCTTTTTTCTTTTCTTTTTCTTTTTCTTTTTTTACCCTATGGATGATGCCTTAATTAGGGCTTACTTCATCCACGACCCCTCTAAAGTAAAAAAGTGTGATTTAAAGCTATACAACTATTATTCCATCTTTGAATCTAGGGAAAAGCAAAATCCTAAAAAAGATTTGAGAGAGTAAAAATGAGGGACAAAGTTTGAGCTACAAATTTATTTAATACAATCTATTAAATAGACAAGTGATTCTTCAGTGTAATTTTTTTTTAAAAAAAAAATATATGTAAGTGAAAATCATATGATTTAGGAAGATATATCAATTTCATAAAAAATATTATTTTTATCTCGTAATATTGATGTAACAGTCTATAATCTCAATTAATTTTTCCTTTAATAAGGACTGATCTAAAGACAATGATCATTCTTTATTTCATGGTCATGATTTGAAGTTAGTATATGTAATGATGTACATAATTTTATATTTTTTATATTTTTTTAAAAGACATGCAAACATTAACTTCATATACACTATTAAATGCTATGAATCCTCGCCCGTCTCCATTTCGCCTATTCTCTGACTTAAAAGTTGGTTGGAAGTGTCGCATCATTATTGTGGAGTAAAAATATAATTTTTTACATTACTCCAATTTAATACACCGAAACTAAACAACAAACAAATGTCAGTTTAAAAGAAAACTTTGTCCTAATTAAGGCAAATAAATCAAACCCCAATTTTCCAATTAAAACAAAAGAAAGAGACATTTATAAACAACCATAAATTGACACCTATTGAGCATGCAATAAAATAAAAAATAAAAATAAAAAAAAATTCTTGGCAGGGCAAGTTTACCTTAGAGGCAATGAGTTGGAGGCCAGCATACTTAACATCCCAGCTGAACTCAGAAATGGCCCAACCGGTGCCACCAAAGCAGTGAGCCTTGTCAACAAAATACTTCAAATACTCTTCCTTGTCGGTGGCCATGTACAGCCACAAGGCTCCCCACAACAACTCATCTTTGTACCCACTCACCGACGCATAGTAGCTCTTCACCACCTCCACACTCCCATCATACTTTCCTCTGTACATATCTCCAAATTCAAACACCTCCATGCAACAATTAACACAAATTTTATATTAATTTTAATTAGCACAACCCCACATGAACACAATCTATTGTTGCTTTTGTTGTTCTTGTTGACTCAAAACAGTGATTCATTTTTTTTGTTTGTACATGTGATGTACCTGTTGGGCATGGTGTAGGAGTAGCTGTGAGTAATGTGGGTTTGTTTTCTTGAACACCATTGATGCTGCCGCCATTGCCGCCGCCGTCTCCCCGGCGAGATCCGAACCGGGGTTGTTCTCGTCGATCTTGTACGCTTGCCGCGACGTCGTCATGTCCTCCGGCCGCTGCCAGCAGTAGTGGTCGGTGTCACCATCACCCACCTAGCACATTGACATTACATATATAAATATATATGGTTTTAATTAACTGACACAGAATGTGGTTCTGCTAATTAATTTACTAATTAACTACGTACCTCTGCCCATAACACATTTGGGCTTGTGTGTGCCTTAATGAAGTAATCTGTTCCCCACTTAATAGCCTCCATGGCATGTTCCAATTCTCCGGCGTCGGCGATTTGTTGCCGGAATTCTATGACACCCCATGAGAGCATTGTCACTGTGAATGCCATTGGCAGCCCAAATTTTACATGGTCACCGGCATCATAATATCCTCCTACCAAATCAACCTGCACAAAAAATCAGATAAATATTATTCATAATAATAATAATAATAAAAAAATCTGGGCAAATGGGTTCAGAGGGTTTGGACTAATTAATTACTCCTTGTTCTAGGCCATCGGTGAGGCCGGAATGGTCACGCCAGGAGACTCTTTGGTTGTACGGCAGCCTCCCGGAGCGTTGAGATTCGAAGTAGAGAAGGCTCTTTGTGAGAGCATCTGCATAATCAAAGGCTCGAGCAGTGGCGGAAATGGCAAACAGGGATAGAAAAAGGCACAAACTTTGTACAAATCTGGGAGTTTTTCTTTGAGGTATTCTACAATGGTGTTGATTTTTCCGGTGATCCTCCATGGTGGTGATGATCCCTTCCCTCCTAAAGAGCTTTTTAGGAGTGAAGGGAACAGGGGAAAGTGAACTCTCTCTCTCTCTCTCTCTCACTGCTATATAGTTTGAAAACTCGTTGATCTGGTCTCGTGCATGTGACTTTCACATGAGAATGTGTAACTCTTCTTCCTCACCTTTTGTCCTACACAAGCGTGATTTTTGCATCGGACCATGCTTCTAATACGTTTGCTCTGCTAAATATTTGGAAACTGCCCTATGCTGCTGCAGCCTGCAGGGCTTCCTTTGATTTTGCCTTGGCATATCATACCATACGGCTCTCAATTTATTTCACTCTCTTTCTTTTTCTTTTTTTTTTCTCTTTTTTAAAGAGTTGTCAATCAGCTTTTAGATTAGTTCAAAATTAATTTTATATATCTAATAATATGTATATTATCGTTCGCCCCCTTAATATGTTGTCATTTAAATTTATCTAATATGGTACCATGTATACTATTAAGAGTAATATTACATATATATGAACTACTGTCATTTATTTTGACTCTCATCTTGTTAGATTGATTTAGTAGTGCCTAACAGTTATTTTAAAAATAAAAATAAATAAACGAAACAGCTGATTTACATATTCAAATGAAAGCCAATGAAATGAAAGTACATTATATACTCATATTGTTAGATGCAATAAAACAAAATTTTGACGGAATCCGCTCAATTACAAGGAAAATGAAAAAGAATATTGTTTTTTGGGGCAGACACTATAGAGGCATTGGTTTCTACCCAACCATGATCCAAAAACATGATTAAGGTGTAAGTTAAACAGGAGCACAAATGCCCACGATTTGTTTAAGATTACTTTGATATTCAGAGGGCTCTAGAATAATACGTAGAGGGCGTAAAATAATGGTGATGATGTGTCGCATTAAAGTATAGAGCTAAGAAGCTTCTCTTCTCTTTCTCTACCTAATTTTGAGTCTTGGAGGATAGCCTGCAGCTGCCCAAGTTGTCCATTTAATGCGATATGGCAGATTGTCTATACATAATTTGTCGTTTAAATACTTATCTCTGTCTTTATGCATCGATTAGAATGAGGTTTAAGAAACGCTTTTAGTTGTGGTATCAAAATCCTAAATAAATGCCTTTATTCAAATGTTTCTTTTCAACAAATTACGATGACGGGTCGCTGCTATGTAAGTATAATATTTTGAATAAATATAGGGTTATTTGCCATTCAAATTTGTTCTATAGACTACCAAAGAGTTGTTTTTGCAAGGCGATAAACTGTTTCGTTGACATCCCTCCAAACAAGTCCTATGAATCAAAATTAGAGACTATTTAGATTGACTCGGATGGATTTGGCATGCATGCTGCATAAATTGAATGGTGAGGATTTTATTGAAGTAATTGAAGAGTGCTTGAAGAGTGGGGATCTATCATAATAAATATCAATAAATAGATGAAGTGATGATGAAAAAAAAAATTAGCATTTATTATGACACATCTGAATCATTCAATTACTTTATTTTTTTAACAGAAAAACTGTCTTCCAAGTGGCCACATGCCCACAATTTCAGCTGTAGTTGGATCAGAAATGAAAGGCACCGTGGTACATATTGAAACCAATACAAATTCTTCTGCATCTCGAACTATCACCCCCCACCCATCGTTTTATTTCAAACATCAATAGCTGCATCCCAATTACCTTTATTCACCCGTTGAACATCAATACCAAACCTTCCAAAAACAATTTAGGTTGAAAAGAAACACAAAATGTGTCTGATAATTAGATATAGTGAAATAACTCATCATTTGGAGGACCATGAGATGAATAAAGAACAAAAAAACTCATGATAATTATAGATTACACCAATCAACCCCCAGGTGTCCTTGTATTATACCATAATCATTGTCTCGGATTACTACAAAGCAACACAATTATGGCTAAGTGGTTACATGAAAAATTTCAAAACTTTATTACCTAAAAAGAACATGGCCGTTGTCTAAAGTCGATAGTGCAAATCAATATCATGTACTGCATATATATTAGTGTCCATGAGAATTAATACTTTACAAAGGAAACTATTTGGGATAATTTAATTTCTTATTAACCGACGAGACAGCTTACTTAACATTGTTATGTTAGCTAAAATTAAATTTAACTGCTTAGTAAATAACTTAAAAAGTGTTACTTAAACTTATAAACTGATGTGACAATGTATAGTGTACTGTTATAATAGCCATAATCAAATTTAATTATTTAGTTACCCACATACTAACGTATAAAAGTTATAAACCATTTGCAACACTATTTTACAAATTGAACTAACCCATCACCATTATTACTGTTCTTACTTAAAAATATTCTAGAAGACAAACCAACCCTTGAAAGCAATTTTTGCCATGTTTGTAAAACTATTTTGTCTTGAAAGACATTAACAAAATAATTCTAAACACAATTTTTTTCTTTTTAAAAAAAAAGTTTTTTTTTTCACTTTTATTTCTATAATACATTTTCAAATAAAAATACAAAAGGCATCCCTTGATACATATTACGAGAAATGATTAATATTAATATTTTGTCAATATTTTTCTCGTGATTGTATCCATGAGATTACTCTGGTAGAGCAAATTGCACCACAAGTTGATTGGTTTATTGTAATGAAACAAGAGTTTTCATTAAAAAAAATAAAATTAAATCTAGATCATAGTTTTTTTTAGAGGTGCTAATCCAAATAACATGAAATTTAGCATATCAAGCTAATTAAAACCTTAAAGCCTCGTCTCTAAGAGGTAGGTCAATCGATTGAGATCACGCCTAATAAAATTGAAGTTATTAATTCGAATTCCCAATCTCATCTTGTATGAACATGTAAAAAAAAACACCCTAACGCCCCACGTAATATATCCTATGAATTATGTAGATAGCATTATTAAAGCATTANGTTGATTGGTTTATTGTAATGAAACAAGATTTCTTCATTAAAAAAAATAAAATTAAATCTAGATCATAGTTTTTTTTAGAGGTGCTAATCCAAATAACCTGAAATTTAGCATATCAAGTTAATTAAAACCCTAAAACCCTGTCTTCAAGAGGTAGTTCAATCGATTGGAATCATGTCTAATGAAACAGAGGTCACTAGTTTGAATTATCATCCCCCTCTTATACGGATATGTAAAAAAATAAAAATAAAAAATCCAAAACGCCCATGTAATATATCCTATGAATTATGTAGATAGCATTATTAAAGCATTATACATATTGTCGGTGTAACCTCCGCGTGTGAGTATTTAAGCCGTACAGCTTCTCCGGCTAGTGCTCCTCTATTTATGGTGACCGGACCTTCAAAAGTGAAACCGGTTCAGGCAGTCAACCAGAAGTCCGAGTTGCAGTGGACCTTGCTTGTGTGCTGGCCGACATGCATGGAAAATTAGTCAAAATTTGATTTGGACTCGCCTCCCAAGGGCCAAGGCTGTCGTCAAATTCAAAAATCTCTCTGTGTTTTTGTTTTTTTTTTAAGGAAAAATCTATTTTTAATGTTTCTTTTTAACTTAAAATCTGTTTTTTTTTTGGTTAACTTAATGGCTGTCGGCTAACATATAAAATGTATATTCTACCCTCATAAATTTTTATAAATGTATTTTTATTTTTTTTATGGGGTGTTTTTGTTATTTTTGTTTCCTTCATTGGGATTTAACAAAAAAAATTCTAATAAAAGACATAATTGAAAAGTAGGGGTGGACAGATTAATTGTTTACCACTTACAACTACTTATCGACAGCCACCAAACCGTCACTTACTGACAACAAACTTCCGGTAGTTGGTAGACAGAATTAAAAAAGTTTATGTGTTTTCAGCTCGTTTGAATTTATGTTTGATGTTGTTTTCACATGGGTGTGGATAGTGAAGGATTGAGATATAGGACACCCTTCCTAAATTTATAAGCCTTCATCTTATCTAAACGATTAAAATAAATCATGTTTCAGAATGTAATGAAAAAATTACTTTATTAAATTTTTGTCATTTAGTAGTTTCTTCATTAAATTTTAAAACTTGACTTATTTTAAATACTTAAATAGGATAAACAGCTGCAATTTATAAATTTAAGAATCTCAAATTTGAAAAGGAATTGTATAAAATCTCAATCCAACGGTGAGTGAAATATTGCAAGAAAAAATACATTTGATCTCCTTTTAAAGTTGTACCATTTTTTTTTCTTTTTTCTTTTTCGTCGGCGGAAGAAAGCCCACGTGCAAGATTTTTAGGAATTAAATGTTTTATAGGCCCCTCCTCTCCGATGGGCAGAGGAGGGGCAGAGGAGGGGCCAAGAAATAAGAGATTTGTTAGGTAGTAATAAAAATAATTATTCTAAGCCCATTGGCACCTCCTCTGCCCAAATATCTGTTTGGCCCACTCCCTCCACTCCTCTATCATCCCTTCTCTTCATGTACCTTGGCCCGCCAATTAAACTTTCCCCGGCTGAAATCACACCGAACTTTTCGGGGGTGGCCAAGGGGGACCGGTGACAAGCTAGCCACCGCCAATTTTTTTTTTTTTTTTTTTTAATTGAAATTCAACCAGCGTAGCTGAGAGCAATTTTGAGAAGTTTGCACCAAAAAATGCATGTGTAATGCACGTTAGCCATTTTCTGTTGGAGAAGATAAAATAATTTTTAATTTTTGAGAATTTTGAAAACTTAGTTGAAATATATTGTCAATTTTTAAATATTTGAAGAAAAAGTAAAAATGTGATAAAATTTTGAGAGAGGATTAGGCTATGTTTGATGGCCGGTTACTGTAGCCATGGCCTCTTACTGTAGTTGAAAGTGATAGATGTGAGAAAAAATAAATATATTTAGTATAAAAAATTAACAAAAAAAAAAAAAAATTCTTTTATAGTGATTTATTTTAAAATTTAAATAATAATAAAAAATAATTGATTTTAATATAAAAAATAAAAATTTTAGGAGTTTAATTATACGATGAATTGTAAATGGCTTTGGTTTGGCCATTGCCAAACACACCCAAAATTTATCTTTTAGACAGTAAGAACACTAGCAACAGATACCCTTATGTCATTTATTTCCCTATATCTAGAAAAAATTATAAAAAAAATAAAAATAAAAAACCTACTTATAGCAGATTCTTTATATTTAACCAACTCTCAAGAGTTATCATATTGTTTTTCAATGTATATGGAAGCAAAAATTGTTTTTTATACATTATTTTAATATAAACATTTATTTTTCTTCTATATATATTTTTTAATCTTTTTGTCTTTAATTAATGATAGTGCTAGAATTTTGTGAAAAAAAGTAAGAATAGGTAGGACACTTGTATTTTGTAAAAAAATAATATTTTAATGGTATAAAGGAAGGTAAGGAACCTACCCGGGTAGGTCTCGACGGGGTCCTATGTAGGTCTTGGGCAGGTCTTAGTGAAGTCCGAGCAAAATTTCGAGCAGGTCTTTACAGGGATTCCTCGATTTGAAAATGGACGAATTTTTGATAAAAAATATATATTTTTTATTAATTACTATTTTACATCATAATAAACACCGTAAATACCATAAAGGAAAGAAATTATTTTTTGAAAACTATTTTACCTGAAAAGAACAAAGAAGCCTAGGGAAGCTCTAGGCTAAGATGTAAGCTTAAGCAATGCCACGCGTAAGTTAAATAAGGGCGGGGTCCACTAACTTCACGATAAGACTACCAACCCTCAATCCGTCGTCTCCTCACGCCCTTCTGGCTTCTGTTCCATCGCGTGTGTCCGACGTGGCACTCACATTTTCATTTCTCTTTTTTATGAGTCTCGATGCTGACGTTCACCAAGTCCTCGATAAACAAAAAACTAAATTTATCTCTCCCTGTGATCCGATGTGGGTGTCTACCGTACAACACCAAATTCTCGGTGTGGTACCGGCGAGGGCGCTGACAACCGCTCGCCGAAGCCCGAAGTTTCCCAGTTCTCTTCCAAAACCACCAGGAACGTTTCGTTTCGATATTCGTTTTCGGGTCAGTAAGTCGAAAGTTTGGGCGGCAAAGAAGCAGCTCAACGAGTTGGAAACTCGGGAACCAGGTCACTGGTCATCTACACTCACCACATCCACATTACAATTTATTTGCTTTGTGGTTAATTTAGTAAGCATTTGTATTTAGTTTGCGTTAATTTTTTGAGTATGTGATATTGTAGAGAGTGAAGAACTATTGGTAAGAGAAAAGAATGGTGAAAGTTTTGATTTTGGATGGCTACCAGCTTTTCCTCACGCTTTGGTAGCTTCTATGTCCAATTTTCTGTTTGGGTATCACATAGGGTCAGTCTCTCTTTCTCTCTATGTTGGTTTTTTTTTTTTTGGTGAACTTGATGTTTCAATTTTTGCTTATTTTTTGATAGAATGAAAGACTCACCTTAGTGAAGCAAAATGTTTGTGTTTATTTCATCTGGGTGTTTTATTTGCACGTCTTTTGTGCGCACTTCTCATCTGTACCGTTGATTTTGAATCGAAGTTAACTTGGGAAATGGCCCAGATGAAAGGCGGTTTGCTAATAACAGTGTACTTTTTTTGGGGGGTTATTATCCCCAATGTTGTTTAGTTAGCATTTTTGAAAGTGAAAACAGTCTTTGTTTTTATTTTCCTGAAAAAACAGTTTCTAAGATAATGAAATACTCAACTGACAATATTGGTTCTTAGTTCAGTGCAATTTATTAAGCTTCTGGGAAACTCATTGGATAATAGCTGCTCAATGTTTTGATTTATGGATGACTTCAAGCGACTTTGATTGAATGTTTCCAATTGTTTGAGTTGGATGTTGAAGCAAAAGTTGATGGTTCATTTTGAAAATGACTGACTGACTGACTATCATGATTATTTGGTTTTGATGCTTTTATGAACTGTATGGAGTTGTACTGTGTGTTTTGCAGGGTAATGAATGGTCCTATTGTCTCTATTGCACGAGAACTTGGTTTTGAGGGAAACTCAATCCTTGAGGGACTTGTGGTTAGCATATTTATTGCTGGAGCCTTTCTTGGAAGCATAAGCGCAGGTTTTTTGGTTGATAAACTTGGTTGTCGTCGCACCGTTCAAATTGACACAATACCCTTGATTCTTGGTGCTATATTAAGGTAATACATATAATTCCTTGAATCAATTTGGTTCATGTCATATTTTCTTGAGGTTTGACTGTGAACCTCATTGCTCCTTTGATCTTGCATTGTTTTTACCAATCGTAGCTTCGTTGACCTTAGCTTGTATTTGGTTCCTAAAGTAGTTTAATTCGTGACCCCTTCAATATGTAACAGTGCACAAGCCCACTCCTTGGATGAAATGCTTTTGGGAAGGTTTCTTGTTGGCCTTGGTATAGGTGTGAACACAGTTCTTGTTCCAATTTATATAGCTGAGGTACCAATTTAAATCCACTATGCTGTATTTTAGATGTTCATTTGTTTCAAACACTAATTTTTTTGTAATTATTGATCTTCATCCTAGTTATAATGGTGTTGCCATATAAAATTAGGCTGCTGGAGAAGCGGATCATAGGGGAACTTCAATATGTTTCCTCTACATCCCCTTGCTCATTATTGAGCATTCCTGTTGTCAGTATATATAAAATATTATTGGAAACTGACTTATGAATGACATGGATGGAAAGAATGAGACTAAGCGACTGGAATTCACCAAAATGCTGTAAAAAGTGAGTTCTGGGATTCTGTATGATGCGTGTTAACAATGCCTTTGAGCCAACTATATCACTAAGGTATAGGCTCTTGTGAAGGGTTGGTCAGAGTGCTCTGACTTAATAAGATTTACATGTAAGCTTAATTTTAGGATGGATTTTTTATTTTGATTATTGTGTTGTATTGTGAGCATACTTCTGTACTCAGTATTTCTATAGTGGATCTGGAGTGAGGAATTTTTAGATGCATCTGCATTTAGTTTTTTACTCATCTTCTTTTGACTGTATTTGTTGTAGGTTGCTCCAACAAAGTATAGAGGTTCACTGGGAACCTTATGTCAAATTGGCACATGCCTTGGGATTATTGTGTCGCTCTTTCTGGGAATTCCCTCCGAGAATGATCCACATTGGTGGGGTTCTTCTCCATTTTGTTTCTGGAAATTTTGTAATCCATTTGTTACATCTTAACTCGCGTATGTAGGCATTTTTGTGTGATAGGGTAATGAAAATCAATTTGTTTAAAAGTTGCGAGAATTTAAAGGTTTATATCGCGGCTTTAGAAAAGTAGGCCAGGAACTGCTAGGATTTGTAAGACCTTGTACAGATGATTGTTAATCCATATACCAATGTTATGTTTATCAGTTTAATCATGTAGATGTAGGTGAATGGTGTTTTATGTGCTAGTCATTTCTTACCCACATATACAAGCATTTCCTTTTATCGTACAATGGTTGGGATGGCATTTAAATTCGAAGCAGAAAGTAGTAATTTTTTATTGAAGTTGGAAGATCTTGAATTTTTTTAAGCATAGTTTTTTAAAAAAAAAATCTTCTTGGAACTGTTTTTTGGATAAGTCTGTTGCATAAACTTTTAACAAATGATGTCTTTCAGGTGGAGAATGATGCTGTACATTGCAAGTGTTCCTGGATTTATTCTTACACTTGGTATGCAGTATGCGGTAGACAGCCCCCGCTGGCTTTGTAAAGTAGGGTTCATCCGTTCATTATTCCAAATCTTGTTTTTATGTCTCCTTCTGCTTTTCTCAATGCTGTCTTTTGTTTTTTGTGAAGGCTGGGAGATTCGATGAGGCTAAAGCAGTTATTAATGATCTTTGGGGAGCAGCTGAAGTAGAAAAAGCAATTCAAGAATTCCAGTCTGTCAGCAAGAATGATGGAAATGATTTGAATAGCCGATGGCTTGAACTCCTGGAAGAGCCACACTCTAGAGGTTGTATCAAGGTGGTTTTTGGAAATAAAGAAAATATATGTTAAGCGTAAAAATGGCCTTTTTTTTTACGTAGTGTGAAGTGAGAAATATAAGCATGTTTAAATAGTTAGGACACGGCCTAGCTTGGAGAGCATTCTCAACCTGCTTCTGAAATTTACTCTCTATTTTAGCTAAAAAGTCACATTTTCCTATTTTAGCTACCCACTTTTCCTAAGCACCTACATCCAGCTCCCTAAACTAGGGATACACTTTCACTATTCCATTTAAATATTATTGTTTAAGAACAACGGGGGGCTACCTTTGGACTCAACTCTTAGTGGAATTTGCCTCTTAGCTTTACTTGGTTGATGAACCTTGGTTATGTAACCACTAAAGTTTATTTATCCTTTCTCAAACATTCATATATTTGAAAATTTGTCTTTTCCTAATGGTGTATTTTTGAAAATTGGTCTTTTCTTAATGGTCATATTTTCAGAATTTGTACTCACTATTATCAATTCATAAGTCATTTGTATCTCTCTAGGTGACATAATGAAAATGGAAAGAGAGAGAGAGAGAATGAACAGTGCGGTTATTTTGTGGGTTTGTGGAGAGCATGCAAGAGAAAGAAAGAAAGAGAGAGAACTGGAAAGGAGAAATGTTTACAAAAAAAAATTGGAGAGAAAAATTTCGATTTTTTTTTTGGTCATTGGGGAGTGAATAGTACTGCTCCCTACTAGTGGAGAGCACTGTTCACTCACGTACCCCAAATTTTTCCTTATAATAAGGAGCCAGATGGAGGGTAAAAAACATGCATTTTACCATTTTGGCTCCCCGAAGTAGGGATCACCCCACAATAAGGAGCTGGATGAGAATGCTCTGAGAAATATTTTGAAGTGGTACTAGTTCAAAGCTTTACGAACTTTACATGCCAAATTAATCCTCATTTACGGATATGAATCTTCTTGTCTGGTTGCAGTTGCATTTATTGGAGGTGCCCTATTTGTACTTCAACAGTTTGCAGGGATAAATGGAGTTCTTTATTTCTCATCATTGACCTTTCAAGATGTTGGAGTTACAAATGGTTCTTTAGCAAACTTGATCATTGGACTTACCAACCTTGCAGGTTTGAGATCTAATCTATATTAATATATTTTTCTGTATTGGAAAAGTTTCAAAGTATAACAGCTTCTCATTCTTTGTCAACTGGTGATCATTTCCAGGTGTTCTTTGTGCTTTATACTTGGTTGATAACCAAGGAAGACAGAAGCTCTTGATTGGAAGCTACTTAGGAATGGTTAGTTTGTATGAAATGCTTTTAGAAGAATGTAAGCTAATGGGGGGAATGAAAGGCAATATCATTTTGGATACACACACATGGGTGGAGGGGGTTTATTTTACATCTTTGAGAGATGAGAAAAGTTCTTTGTTTTCTTGAGGTCTTAAAATCATATTCAGAAAATTATTCATGTTGGTAGTATCCTTAGTTCTATTAAACTTATCTATTTTCTTCTTCTTTTTTTTTTTCTTTTTTTTTTCATTTGGATTATGATACCTGGTTACAATTCACTCTCTCTGTGCAGGCGGTTTCAATGTTTCTTGTAGTGTACGCAAACAGTTTTTCTTTGGATGAACAGTTCAGTCACAACTTATCAATACTAGGAACTGTACTGTAAGTATTTTCTCACTTTGCCACCTTTAAGATTATAGGAAACTCGTGCTTCTAATTGAGCATTCCTAGTGATGCTCCTTCACTCATTACTTTTGCTCTTCGTTCTTTAACTAAGCATTTTTAGCTTGTTTGAAAGAACAAAATAAGGTGGGTTTCAATGAGCATGGCCGCAAATGAATCACAGTATCCTTCTTGGAAAATGAAGGATAATGCATTGGTTCTGAAGGATGCCTTATACCTTCATGTACTTATAAAAAGTGGAGAAATCATTATGATGGCATTGAAATGGCTACTGAATGTTTTCTTTCTTATCTGAAAAATGGGTGTGCTGAATAGAACCACATTGATGCTATTTGCCTTCATACATTCTTTTAGGTACATATTTACCTTTGCAATTGGAGCTGGCCCAGTAACTGGTCTAATTATACCAGAGCTTAGCAGCACTAGGATGCGTGGGAAGATAATGGGATTCAGTTTTACAGCTCATTGGGTATGTATTCATGGCCATCCAACGCACTTTCTGTGGTGATTTTTTACTCATGCCACTTTCTTTTTAAAATGTTGATATGTTTTCTCTTGCTTTATCTGCTTCATGCTGCTGCTACTGAATTCAGACTGATTTTATCATGTTCAGATTTGCAATTTCTTTGTGGGACTCTTTTTCCTTGACTTGCTGAAAAAATTTGGAGTTGCTCCAGTTTATGCTACCTTTGGTGGAGTTTCCTTGTTAGCCGCGATATTTGCCAATTACTTCATTGTTGAAACTAAAGGGCGCTCTCTTGAGGAAATTGAAAAGTCACTGAATTCTAATTCCCAGGCTGGAGGCAAGTGACAACAATTCTGATCAAAGAGAAGTACAAAAGATAAAACCCTCATGCTTAACTGCATGTAAGCATTATTTTTATTTGCTCTTATCATTTACATGTTTGAATATCTCGTGAATAGAACATAAAATTTTACTTCCTTGTTTCATTCTTGTTCTCACAACCTTCCAATTTTGTACATGAGATGCTTTACCATTTTTGGTGCTTCAATGAAGGTATCAATCCAGTTGAGAATACCCACATGAACAAATGCTCGAAACCACTCTGGTATTTCCCGAAACATAAACATAAGGCCTTTAAAATTTCCATTTGTCTGGGTCATAGGAGACCAGAGCTCTGCTATAGCACTCCAACAAGATCTCGCCTTTCAAAATGGTTTTGAAAACCTGACGAATTGGTTCACATCCTCTTGAGGTCCCTTAGGCATGTAGGTTCCTATGTTGAATTTCTTGATCCAAGTCTCTTTCACATCATAATCTCCAATTCCCCATAGTTGCAACAAACTGCAGCTGAAAGACAACCTCCTAGAGCCGCCAGATGATAAAGAGACTTGTCTAAAATAAGACAGTCAGGAGCTGGGACTTCCCAGAATTGCTCGTCGGCCTAGTCAAACAGAGGATCTTGCTTGGACGGTATCTGTGTGGGCAATGAAGTCTTCCCTGAACGAAGACCGGTGATTTTGTAATTTTTATAAATTTTACAGGTATATAAAAGTCATTTCATTCACCTATTTGATGTCTAAAGTAATCTCAAACCCTAATGGAAGGGATTAACATTGCAATTTTTTTTTGTTAAAGTTTGATACATTAGTTGAGAGTTTTTGAACTTTGGGAGTGATTACAAAAGTGTTGAAACTTAATAAGTTTATATATATATGTGAGATTTTTTTTTATGAAATTTACTTGTTTGGTGAGCCTTGCATGGATTCGGATGGATCCGAATCTTTTCGAATTCTTAGAGAACTCGAAATTTTCAAATTTTTAAATTTGACTGTCTATCAATTTTTCTTGAAGCTGCAAATTTTTTATTACTATTATTATTTTTTCAGAATTAAAAAAGCTAAGATTTTTTTTGAACTTTGACATGAGAATGAAGAAGCGTAAGTTGTTTTTGTTTTGAGAGGAAAACGAGTTGCACATTATTTTTTGTTTTGAGAGAAACAAAATAAATAATTGAAGGAGATCCGAATCCGGTTTAGTATTGCTTCAGTCACGTGGGGTTAGTGGACCCTGCCCTTATCCATTCGACTGTGACGTACGCGTGGCATTGCCTTGACAAATCTTTCACTCATTTTCCACGCCCACGACAAAACTACATCAACGATCATTTCAAACGAACTGAAAACACATCAACGGCTCTAATTACCCAACACTATTCCGTGTGGGAGCGACTGGCGACTGTTTGCCAAGGTGGATTCCAACAAGGTATTTTAGATTTTATTATGTTTGACGTGTCTCCGACGTGGCACTCACAATTTTTTATGCCTCCGGAATCTGGATGCTGATGATCACCAAGTCCTCGATAAACGAAAAACTAAAAATTTATCTCTCCCTGTGATCCGATGTGGGTGGCTACCGTACAACACCAACCTCTCAGTCCGGTTCCGGCGATAACAACCGCTCGCCGAAACCCGAAATTTCCAAGTTCTCTTCCCAAACCACCAGGAACGTTTCGTTTCGATATTCGTTTTCGGGTCAGTAAGTCGAAAGTTTGGGCGGCAAAGAAGCAGCTCGACGAGTTGGAAACTCGGGAACCAGGTCGTCTACAGTCACCGTATTTCAATTTATTTGCTTTGTGGTTAATTTATTATCATTGGTATTATGTTTGCGTTAATTTTTTGAGTATGTGATATTGCAGAGAGTGAAGAAACAGTCACCGTATTTCAATTTATTTGCTTTGTCGTTAATTTAAATATCATTTGTATTATGTTTGCGTTAATTTTTTAATTATGTGATATTGCAGAGAGTGAAGAACTATTGGTAAGAGAAAATAATGGTGAAAGTTTTGATTTTGGATGGCTACCTGCTTTTCCTCACGTCTTGCTCGCTTCTATGTCCAATTTTCTATTTGGGTATCACATTGGGTCAGTCTCTCTTTCTCTCTAGTTTGGTTTTTTTTTTTTGGTAAATTTTATTATGAAAAGAGTTACAAGAACAGAAGAACTCAAGATACAAAGTTACGAGCGTTCAAGTAACAAGAGTTATAAATGGTTGTTAATGTAGAAGTAGTTTGGACTCTTTCTCTATAAATAGTCTTGTATGAAATAAAATGATTAAGGAAACATGTAGCTAAGAAAAGGCTCTACCATGTGGATGTAAGCTATAGGCCAAACCACCTTAATTATGTTTCTGTCTCTCTACTATATTTAGATTATGAAATTTACAAACTTGATGTTTCAATTTTGGTCATTTTGTGATAGAATGAAAGACTCACCTTAGTGAAGCAAAATGTTTGTATTTATTTCATCTGGGTGTTTTATTTGCACATCTTTTGTGCGCACTTCTCATCTGTACCGTGATTTTGAATTGAATTTAACTTATTGGAAAAATAACCCAAATGAAAGGCGATTTGCTAATTAACAGTATATTTTTTTAGGGTTATTATCCACAATGTTGTTTAGTTAGCATTTTTTGAAAGTTAAAACAGTCTTTTGTTGTTCTTTTCCTGAAGAAACAGTGTCTAAGATAATGAAATACTCAACTTTGACAATATTGGTTCTTAGTTGAGTGCATTTTGTTAAGCTTCTGGGGAACCCAATGGATGATAGCTGCTTAAGGTTTTGATTTCTGGAGGGATTCAAGCGACTTGATTGAATGTTTCCAATTGTTTGAGTTGGATGTTAAAGCAAAATTTGATGGTTCATTTTGAAAATGACTGACTGACTATTATGATTATTTGGTTTTGATGCTTTTATGAACAATATGGAGGTGTACTGTGTGTTTTGCAGAGTAATGAATGGTCCTATTGTCTCTATTGCACGGGAACTTGGTTTTGAGGGGAACTCAATCCTTGAGGGACTTGTGGTTAGCATATTTATTGCTGGTGCCTTTGTTGGAAGCATAAGCGCTGGTTCGTTGGTTGATAAACTTGGTTGTCGTCGCACTTTTCAAATCGACACAATACCCTTGATTCTTGGTGCCATATTAAGGTAATATATATAACTCCTGGAATCAATTTGGTTCATGTCATCTCTTTCTTGAGGTTGGCTGTGAACCTCATTGCTCCTTTGATCTTGCATTGTTTGCACCAATTGTAGCTCATTGATCTTAGCTTGTATTTGGTTCAATAATTAGTTTAATTTGTGACTCATTCGTTATGTAACAGTGCACAAGCCCACTCCTTGGATGAAATGCTTTTGGGAAGGTTTCTTGTTGGCCTTGGTATAGGTGTGAACACAGTTCTTGTTCCAATTTATATATCCGAGGTACCACTTTAAATCCGTTATGCTGTATTGTAAATGTTCATTTGTTTCAAACACTGATTTTCTAGTAATTATTGATCTTCATCCTAGTTATAATGGTGTTGCCATTTAAAATTAGGCTGCTGGAGAAGCAGGTCATAGGAGAACTTCAATATGTTTCCTCTACATACTTTCGCTCGTGATTGAGCACTCCTTTCATCAAATATATAAAAAATTATGGGAAACTGAGTTATGAATGACATGGATGGAAAGAATCAGACTAAGCGACTAGAATTCACCAAAAGGCTGTAAAAAGTGATTTCTGGGATTTTGTGATGTGTGTTAACAATGCCTTTGAGCCAACTATATCACTAAGTATAGCCTCTTGTGAAGGGTTGTTCAGAGTGTTCTGACTTTGTAAGATTTACATGTAAGCTTAATTTTAGGATTGGTTTTTTATTTTGATTATTGTGTTGTATTGTGAGCATACTTCTGTACTTGTATTTCTTTAGTGGATCTGGAGTGAGGAATTTTAAGAATCATCCGTATTTAGTTTTTTACTCATCTTCTTTTGACTGTATCTGTTGTAGGTTGCTCCAACAAAATATAGAGGTTCACTGGGAACCTTATGTCAAATTGGCACATGCCTTGGGATTATTGCGTCTCTCTTTTTGGGAATTCCCTCCGACAATGATCCACATTGGTGAGGTTCTTCCCCATTTTGTTTCTATGAATTTTGTAATCCATTTGTTATATCTTACCTGCATATGTAGGCATTTTTTGTGTGATAGAGTAATGAAAATCAATTCGTCTAAAAGTTGTGAGAATTTAAAGTTTTATATCGCGGCTTTGGGAAAGTAAGCCAGGAACTGCTAGGATTTGTAAGACCTTGAACAGATGATTGTTAATCCATATGCCAATGTTATGTTTATCAGTTTATCATGTAGATGTAGGTGAATGTTGTTTTATGTGTTAGTTATTTCTTACCCACATGTGCAGGCATTCCTTTTGTAATGCAATGGTTGGGATGGAATTTAAATTTGATGCAGAAAGTAGTAATTTTCTATTGAAGTTGGAAGATCTTGAGTTTTTAAAGCATAGTTTTTTTTATCTTGTTGGAACTGTTTTTGATAAGTTTTTGGATAAGTCTGTTGCGTAAAATTTTAACAAGTGATGTCTTTCAGGTGGAGGATGATACTGTACATTGCAAGTGTTCCTGGATTTATTCTTACACTCGGTATGCAGTATGCGGTAGACAGCCCCCGCTGGCTTTGTAAAGTAGGACTCATCCATTCATTATTCCAAATCTTGTTTTATATATTTTTTTTTTCTCGGTGTGCTTTTTCTCAATGCTGTCTTTTGTTTTTTGTGAAGGCTGGGAGATTCGATGATGCTAAAGCAGTGATTAATGATCTTTGGGGAGCGTCTGAAGTTGAAAAGGCAATTCAAGAATTCCAGTCAGTCAGCAAGAATGACGGAAGTGATTTGAATAGCCGATGGCTTGAACTCCTGGAAGAGCCACACTCTAGAGGTTGTATCAAGGTGGTTTTTGGAAATAAAGGAACATTAATGTTAAGCATGAAAACTGGCCACTATTTTTTATTTATTTATACGGAGGGTGAAGTTGTGAGAAATATAAGCATGTTTAAATAGTTAGGACACAGCCTAGCTTGGAGAGCAGTCTCATTCGGCTCAAATTTCCTCTCTTATTTTAGCTAAAAAGTTACATATTCCTATTTTAACTACCCACTTTTCCAAAACACCTACATCCGGCTCCTTAAACTAGGATACACTTTCACTATTCCATTTAAATGTTAATTTTTAAGAATTTATTTATTCTTTCTTCAAGATTCATATCTTTGAAAAATTCTCTTTTCCTAACAGTTTAGTTTTGAAAATTGGTCTTTTCCTAATGGTCATATTTTTCAAAATTTGTACTCCTCACCATTATCAATTCGAAAGTCACATGTATATCTCTAGGCAACATAATGAAAATGAAAAGAGAGAGAGGAGTGAACAGTGTGGTAATTTTGTGGGTTTGGGGAGAGCATGCAAGAGAGAGATAGAAAAAGAGAGAACAGGAAATGAGAAACGTAAAAAAAACAAAAAATGGGAGGAGAGAGAAAGTTCGAATTTTTTATCTTTATTTATTCAATGGGGAGTGAACAGTGCTCCCTACTTGTGGGGACCACTGATTATGCACCCCAAATTTTTCTTATAACGAGTCGGATGGGAAGTAAAAAACATGCATTTTACCATTTTGGCTCCCCAAAGTAGGGATTTTCCCTCAGTAAGGAGCCGGATGAGAATCCTCAAAGAGATGTTTCTTCTTATTTTGAAGTGGTACTTGTTCGAATCTTTACAAATTTTACATGCCAAATGAATCCTCATTTACGGACATGGATCTTCTTGTCTGGTTGCAGTTGCATTTATTGGAGGTGCCCTATTTGTACTTCAACAGTTTGCAGGCATAAATGGAGTTCTTTATTTCTCATCATTGACCTTTCAAGATGTTGGAGTTACTGATGGTTCTTTAGCAAGCTTGATCATTGGACTTACCAACCTTGCAGGTTTGAGATCTAATCTGTATTAACATATTTCTGTGTCAGAAAAGTTTCTAAGTATAACAGCTTCTCATTCTTTGTCAACTGCTGATCATTTCCAGGTGCTCTTTGTGCTTTATACTTAATTGATAACCAAGGAAGACAGAAGCTCTTGATTGGAAGCTACTTAGGAATGGTTAGTTTGTATGAAATACTTGTAGAAGAAAGTAAGCTAATGATGGGGGGGAATGAAAAGCAATATCATTTTGGATACACACACATGGGTAGAGGGGGTTTATTTTACATCTTTTAGAGATGAGAAAGATTCTTTGTTTTCTTGAGGTCTGGAAATTACATGCTGAAAAAATTATTCATATTGGTAGTATCCTTAGTTTTATTAAACTTTTCCTCATTTGTTTTTTTCCATATGAATTATGGTATACCTGGTTACAATTCACTTTATCCTTGCAGGCAGTTTCAATGTTTCTTGTAGTGTACGCAAACAGTTTTCCTTTGGATGAACAGTTCAGTCACAACTTATCAATACTAGGAACTGTACTGTAAGTATTTTCTCACTTTGCCACCTTTAAGGTTATAGGAAATTTGTGCTTCTAATGGAGCATTCCTAGTGATGCTCCTTCACTATTACTTCTGCTCTTCTTCCTTTCACTAAGCATTTTTAGCTTGCTTGGAAGAACAAAAAAAGTTGGGTTTCAATGAGCATGGCCACAAATTAATCATGGTATCCTTCTTGGAAAATGAAGGATAATGCTTTGGTTCTTAAGGATGCCTTATACCTTCATGTACTTATACAAAGTGGAGAAATCATTATGATAGCATCGAAAAAGGCTACTGAATGTTTTCTTTCTTATCTGAAAAATAGGGTGTGCTGAATAGAACCACATTGATGCTATTTGCCTTCATACATTCTTTTAGGTACATATTTACCTTTGCAGTTGGAGCTGGCCCAGTTACTGGTCTCATTATACCTGAGCTTAGCAGCACTAGGACGCGTGGGAAGATAATGGGATTCAGTTTTACAGCTCACTGGGTATGTATTCTTGGCCATCCAACACACTTTCTGTGGTCATTTTTTATTCATGCCACTTTCGGTTTAAAGTGTTGACATGTTTTATCTTGCTTTATCTGCTTCATGCTGCTGCCACTGAATTCAGACTGATTTTATCATGTTCAGGTTTGCAATTTCTTGGTAGGACTTTTTTTCCTTGACTTGCTGGAAAAATTTGGAGTTGTTCCAGTTTATGCTACGTTTGGTGGAGTTTCCTTGTTAGCAGCGATATTTTCCAGTTACTTCATTGTCGAAACTAAAGGGCGCTCTCTTGAGGAAATTGAAAGGTCACTGAATTCTAATTCCCAGGCTGGAGGCAAGTGACTACAATTCTGATCAAAGAGAAGTACAAAAGATAAACCCTCATGCTTAACTGCATGTAAGCATTATTTGCTGTGTCATTTACATGTTTGAATATCTTGTGAATAGAACATAAAATTTTACATCCTTGTTTCATTCTTGTTCTCACAACCTTCCAATTTTGTACATTTTGGTGCTTCAGCCTTCATGATTCATTGAAGGTATCAATCCAGTTAAGACTACCCACATGAACAAATGCTCGAAACCACTTCGGTATTTCCCGAGACATGAGGTCTTTAAGTTTTCCATTTTCTGGGTCAAAGGAGACTAGAGCTCTGCTATAGTACTCCAAGATCTCGCCGTTCTAGCTTGCTGCTCTTTCTTTCACCTTTCTCAAGTTCTGAGGCCATGGCTAAGCGAAGGAAGAAGAAGAACTGCAGATTAAAATGGTAGACATTGATAAGATCAAAATAATATTCAAAGAGACGGAAACCACAAGGAAATTATGTTGTGTGAGAATCAAACAGCTCCCATTTACTGGGAAAATCAACAATTCCAGGAACCTTAGGCCTCCATGGTAAGATATTATGGAGTAATGTTACATATTCATCTCTTATTTCACTCCCAGTACGCTATTGAATCAGTTTCGAGATGAGTATTTAGAATTACTCAGAATCCTTGGCCTCAAAGGTTCGAGACTTTCGATCGACCATAAACAGCATTAATTTATAAGATTATACATCAAATGCATTAAAAAAATCACATACTCTATTAAAAATATACGTGAAAAATTAAAAATGTATGTTATTTTGTTATGCCACATACATGTGTCAGCAATTTAAATACGTGTAGAGATTGAAAAAAAAAAATTAATTCAATTCGAAATATATATATATGCTTTATTAATTTTACAACCCAATTATGAATTCTTTTTATTAATTTTAAGAACTGGCAGGTGGCAGCCAATTGAGAGGAGATTGGATGAAATCAATTTGTCCAAACACCTATTGCTATTTGAAACGAAATAGACCCCACCAACCCCATTGGGTCCCATCGAAACATCGCCAAGTGGACGCACCCACTTGACCGTTGACGCGTCACTCTCTTCAACGACCACCGCTCCTCTCTTTCCTTAACCTTTACGTCTTCGTGGACCGTACGGAAAGAGAGCGAGGAATGGCGTCCACGGAAGACGGAGATCACGCGGTGGAGCTGATCGTGCACGACGCATCAGCATTGGAGGACGATGTTGCGGCGGCCGTGGTGGTCTCCGATGAGATAACCCCTCTCTTGAATCAGGGCGAGAAGCCCAAGATCAACATCTTCACCGTCTCTTATCCCCGAAGAAAACCTAGGGTAAAAGAAATCAAGACCCTAATTCACTGTTTACAAAAATTTAATTTTGAAAATTGGTTGTAGAATTCGTTTAGTTTGATGGAACTTCGTTCGAATTTGATTGCTGGGTGGGTTTTTTTTTTTAAGAAATCGAAATTGTATAGGCTGTTTAGTTTACAACAATGCTATGCTTCACTCAGCCTAGTGATTGAATAAGATTGAACTAAATTATCAACCAAGAAGTTGAGAATGGAATGTATAATAACTAGAAATTGAAAATTTGAGCACCTAGCAGCAGAAGAAAGGTGATCCAAATGCATTTCTGCAAAATTGAATTATGCGTATGGTTCTTGGTTAGGAAAAAAATAACAAAAAAGGCTCAGGTTCTCTCAGTTGACATTTGTGTTTGTTTTTTCTACTTTGGTTTGATTCATAGCCGAGAACTTCTCTTTGTTATTCTTCAATGAGTTTCGAATCAATATGTTTCTGAGGTATGAAATCATTACTGGGTCTGCTGAAGTGAACTATTATAAGTTTAGCACCAGTGTTGGTCATGTGCTTAATCATTACTTGCAAGTACAAGTTTGAGAAGATAAACTGTAGAAGGGTTTTAGTTGATTTTGTTTGTTGTAATTATTTTGTATGGTGGTCTCTTTTCATTATTGATACTGAAAACTGGGGAAGAAATTGGGGAATTAATTTAGTTGCTATTTTAACATTTTGCAGGAGCAAGTGATAAGATTACATGAAGCAGAGTCATCTCCGGTGACTCAATTTATTTTTTGGGTGTGGAGTGGGTCCAGATACTCTGGTCTCTTGTGTATGGGGATATCATCTATCATCTATTTTGTCATGGAAGTTATTTCCGATGTTTTCTCTGGTCAGTAAGTTCTGTCCTCATCGTAAGTCTTGAGGCATTGCCGCATAAGGTGGACATTGTTCATCATTATGTAATTTGCCATGTATTAAGTGTGTATTTACATATATATATATTTTTTCAATTAGAACTATTATTAGCGAATTATGTTGGTATATCTGTGATTAATTTTATCCCCTTTTATAATGGCAGCTCAATCAATTCCTTTATTTGAGACGGCTTTTACTAGATGTATACTTATCATGATATTGTCATATTTTTGGCTGAGAAAGAGCGGGCATTCAATACTTGGACAGACACATGTTAGAAAACTGTTAATTTCAAGAGCCATAATGGGATATCTTTCGTTGATGAGTTATGTTTATTGGTAAGGGGAATCCAAAAGCTATCCTTTCTGTATGTCTTGATTATATGCTTTCTATTACTGGTGCGTGAAACACATCTGGAATATTCCCTCATTTTTCTAGGGGGAATATTTATGTTTAGCTACGACCATATGATTAGATACGTTCTTCAACAAGTTCACTTTCCTACATCAGGATATTAGATCAAATGCCTGGATCAGATGGTAATTGCATCATGTGGACCAATATATATTTAATTTGTAACTTTGCATGATTTTTTTTTTTTATAATTTTTTTCTGCTATGGCAGAAAGGGTAGGAGAGGATGATGGCACCCACTACTCACGGCTCCACCAAGGCAACCCTGAGAATGGTATGCCTGCTGGCCCTAGAATTAGGTACCACCCTTCATAATATGATTGTAGTGGAATTCAAACACAAGCATCGATTGAGGAGGATGAGTGCATTTATCCGCTTAATGTAGTGGTATAACTTTGTATGAACTTATTGAAACATAATAATGTTCCAAAAAAAAAAGAAAGAAAAAGTACAGTACCTTAGAACATACCACCTTCAATACAAATTTCTTTGACATCTAATATTGATAAATCTATCAGCTTGCGTTACATAATATTCACTTACCCAAAAAGAGAGTTACACAACTTTTGGTAATGGTGTTAGTACAGGAAATGACCTGCTATCAGTACACAGTTTTACTTTGCTGCTGTATTCTAACTCTTTGGCTTATGCTTTATGTTCACTTATCCTTTGACCTTTCTTTAACCTGATATACTATGCTTGGAAAGCTTTGTCAATGCATTGATTGGTTATCCTTAAGAGTTGATGCATTGGTAACCACTGTAATGACCTGATATTGGTTTTATTTTCATTTCAGCATTCAAAGGTTGCCTTTATCTCAGGCTATTGTATTAAGCTTCACAACACCGATTATGGCATCAATTGCAGCCAGAATGATTTTGCACGAGAAGTTGAAAATTGCTGACATTGGAGGTATGGTAGTATGTAAGATTTTATCATTCTGGTTTCTTAATCCTCCCTCAATGTAATACTATAAGATAGCTAATATGCCCCATAATTGTACATACTTCTTTCATGTTTATGCTATGAAACAATAAGTACTTTAGGTATCTGGTGAAATAGAATAGGACATGGATCATCATGTTTAGGGCCCCAGATAATTTGGGGAACGACTATACTGAAGAGTTAGGCAAGAAGCTGCAGAAGTGGTGGTGAAGCCAATCTAGCTGCAATTGCTTTTTATCATATAGGATAACACTACTTGTCTTTAATTTTAAGTTGATTGCAATATTTCAATATTGGTACAGAACTTGGAACCCTTCTGTTAGGGCACTGAATGCTTGCTCTGTTAACTATCATACCATTTTCCAGGTCTTGCTTGCAGTTTCTTTGGCGTGCTCTTCATTTTCAGACAACTACTTACCACAAAAGGTACAGAAGCGAGTTAAAGTAGTGTTCTATATGCAGTGCCAAATGTCTGCTCTTCGATATTTTATTTTTCTGTCTTTGTTGCTATTCCATGTTATATGCTTCTTTGTGCTGTTGCTATGCAAATGCTATCTTAACCACTCTGCAAGAAAGCTAAAATTGAACAACAATCTCCCAGGTTTACCTAAGCTCTCTCTCTCTCTCTCTCTCTCCCCTTTGACTGTATTTGATTTTTCCGTCTTCTGTGCCTCATTTCTGTTATAGAGTTGAGAGAGTACGTTGCTTTGATGTTCATTTTCTCGTCTCAGAAAAGTTCGAAAAACTTTTCTTGTATAAGCGAAAGACATTTTCATTATTGTACTACTGAAATATTGTAGTTAAAAACTATATATAGAAAAGGAAGCATGAGTCTTGTTTTTTGACATGTGGCATTCAGACTCTCTGTAATGTTTTGAGTTTCCCTATCTCATCATTGAAGAACTCAAAAAGTCAACCCCTTGTATTCCTCAGTGTTTCCATATCCTTTTAGTTTTTCTTTTATGTTGTATTCTCTTTTGCTAATAGTCTAATTTTTATTCAAATAACCTAAATCCTATTGTTTTCCTTTTTCTCAATTTTAAGTTTTTAGGTAATAAAATGGAAGAGTTTCTTGTTCCATATTTTCATTTCTTCTGTTTATTGTATATATAATTTAAAAAGAAAAAGAAGGGCCAGGGGGTTTGTTCTCATACTGCATCTTCGACAATGACTTCCCTCATCCATTGCATTTGGTGTAAGCTGTTTTATAGCAAATTCTGTGAAACTAGAACAAAAAGAAGGCGTGGGGGGTTTGTTCTCATACCGCATCTTTGACAATGATGTCCCTCATCCATTGCATTGGTTGTAAGCTGTTTTATAGCAAATTCTGTGAAACTAGAACCTTGAATTACCTGCTGAATTCCTGCAAAGTAAGCAAGTTAATGCTTGTAGGATGAATGGGTAAGCAATAGAGACTAGAGAACACATTATGTCCTTTGCTTATTTTGCTGGAATTCAGCAGGTAATTCAAGGTTCTAGTTTCACAGAATTTGCTATAAAACAGCTTGCAACCAATGCAATGGATGAGGGACATCATTGTCAAAGATGCGGTATGAGAACAAACCCCCCATACCTTCTTTTTGTTCTAGTTTCACAGAATTTGCTATAAAACAGCTTCACCTGTGGCCTTTATTTCTGGCTTTATGTGTGACAGGTTAAAAATCTATCTAGGGCTTTGTGCTTATAATGAAATATTGAGTGTATTCCCTACAACTCTGCCTAGACCTGTGCATTATTGAATGTGGACTTCTGCAGGAGCCTTAGTTAAAGCTGGGGAAACGAGCAATATATATCTTAGAGGGAGCCACCACATATATTTGGTCTTAGTTGGTTTATTTTCATCAATAACTGGTGGAGTCAGCTATTGCCTCATAAGGGCGGGAGCAAAGGCATCAGATCAACCAGTGTAAGTAATATGACTTTTCTATCTCTACTCACCACTATAACATATAATCTGCTTCATTTCTTCGCCATCAAACTACTGAAGCTCAAAGAAAGTCATGCTATGCTATTGTGCTCACATTTGACATGGCTTTCCTTTTTACAAGGTATCCATGTCTTATGGAAGCTAAAGTAGTTGCTGCTGGATTCTATAGTGAATCTGAGGACTACTTGAAATACATAACTAGAAAATAAAAAAGATATACTGGTGCTGTCACACTAAGATTTAAAATTTTAAAAATTATTATTATGTAAAAGTGATTGCCTTAGTAAGTTGTTTACGCTTTTTCAGGGTTACAGTTTTTTCGTTTGGCATACTGGCTGGCCCTGCTGCTGGAATATGTACATTTGCATTTGAGGTAAGTTCATTACATAGTAAAAAATACCGTTAAAAATATCATTTTATTGTTTAAAGGTTCCATACAAACCCCAGATTATCTGTATTACTAATAACCTGAGGACTGATCGCTGACCCTAATTTATACCCTTTAAACCCTGTTTGACCCTGCATGTCATGGTTTTGTTGTATACGCATTTAATTGTACTGGCTGAGAGTATTGTAGTTGATCCGTGTTGTATATATCTTCCGTATTAGGTATTATGTGACTTTCTATGTATTTCTCAACAATTTTTTTTTCCTCGCACATTGCAGGATTTTGTGCTGCCAGATTTGTATACATTTTTACTTATGCTCGTACTTGGTGTTCTGGCCTTTTTGGCTGAGGTGCTGTCCTGAACTTCATGATGAAGTGATTATATCAATAAAGCATGATATCTTTTTGTTTTGCTGACCATGTTCCTGCGGTATAGGCTTCTGAACTTGTGTGCTCAATTGCAGGTATTTTTAGCACGCGGACTTCAGCTTGAGAAAACCAGCAAAGTTGCAAATGTCCAGTACATGGCGGTACCCTTCTTGCCTATTATCCCCTCCCCTCCCCTCCCTACATTTTTAGGTCAATACATTCAGTAAGAAGGATGTAGTTACATGTGGTGATGATTGCTTTGTGGATTTATTTTCTTCCCTTGTGTTTTGGAATTGGGATGGTCATTTAGGAAATTGTTAGAGAACATAGAAAGAATCCTAATGAAATACTTGCACATAAAAAGAAATAAACAATCCCTCATCTTGTTAATTATACTGATGCTTTTGTTGCCTTCTTCAGGCTGCCCTGTCACAATTATGGGGCATTGGTTCGTCAAGAACAGCACCATCCTTTGGGCGACTTGTTGGATGTTTACTCATTTTGATTTCTGTATGTTGCACAATATATATTGGACCTGATAAAGAGATGGAGTGAGAGATGTCATATTCTTCTCATTTCTTTGAAGGCCTGCACCCCATTTGGTGCAGCAATTTTTTGTTGTAATCAACTTTATTCATCCTAGCTTCTGAGTGTATCTAGTTGGTTTTATTTCTTCACTTTCCTTGCTCGATAGTTTCCTACTCAAAAGTTTTGGTGGTTTCAACATAAAGGTTCTTTGACTCTTTGTAATTATGGCACCTTAAATATAAGGTGCGGCAATTTATATTTGCGCTTCAGGTTTGGGTTGTATCAAAACACAAGTATAAAACTATATAGGTTAATTTTAACTCAACCAACATAGTTAAAGGGGTCATAACCTTCAACTCTATTACGCTAATTTCATGTTGGGTTTTCGTTGAGTTCGCAGATCGTGTAAAAAATGTCAACTCTAGTATTGTATGTTGGGTTCATGTTATATCAAGACATGGGTATAAAACTATATAGGTTACTCTTATTTTGACCAATTTAATTAAGCGGGTTGTACTCTTCAATTATAATTCTTTAATCTTGCGTTAGATTTATCAGTTATGTAAAAAATTAGCTTTATATAATTATATATTAAGACAACACTTATTATAAAAAAATGACAATTCAACAGCCAATTTATCAACCAAAAAGTAGCCTTACCCCTTAGTTTGCACTAACCAGATTGTCTCCAAATGTGAAATGGGGACGATCCATATTCCGTATCCAAGTTTTAAATACTGCTTAGTTTTCACTTATTTGTTCACATCTTGACCAAGAAACACGTGCTCTAAGAACACATTATCTTATGATTCTTATTTGGCTGAACCTTTCTAACCCAGTTAAAAAAAAAAAAAAAAAAAAAATCTTTCCCTATGCCAGTATTACTATTACCTAGCATAGTTCTCAATCAGTAGACTACGGCGTAAAGGCAATCAATAATAGCACACGAGTTATTTAGTTTATAAGGAAATAAAAATTATTGTACCCTAAACAAATTTTTTTTTTTCATTTATTTTTCTCTAACTTAAAATTATTCAGCTCAAACCATTATATACAGATTGAAAAAAGAAATTAAAAAAAAAAAAAAAAAATCACTATTCCAAGACTTTGCCATTAATCATCCTCATATTATCTATATCGATACTAAGTCACTACTATATTTATATAACGTTGGTTTGGTTTAACGGTTTCAAAATGTGGTTTGACCAGTGTTAAAAATATATATATTTTTTACGTTTTCAAACTGTGCCTTCTTGTTTGATACACTCAAACCATAATTCTTTTCAAATGCACTTTTAAACCAAATAATTTTCGTTGTTTTGTTTAAAAACGCACAATTAACTGCAAAATCACAAGATCTAAAGCATGCATGCACTCATGGTGATTTTCTTTGCCCCAATGTCATCCTCCTTTTGCTATTTTAAACATCAAATGTAAAGCTCAACTAGTATTCGTCGGATTCAAATAATGTTAAAGCATTAATATAAGATTATGGCCTTGTTTGGCAAGCTTCAACACTTTCTCCAACCTCCCACGACACTGTTTCTTGATCAGAGCAAACTGATCATGCTGCCTGCCTTAACGTGTGCGTTAGGCCAGCTTTTGTGTTAAAAGACTAGAAAATCCTCATGTATTAAACACAAAAGTGCATCCAAGAATATGGGGTAAAATAGGAATAGAGACCTCCCATTTTTTCAAACTTGCCAATTTACAACTAAACCGTACCTGTCGTCTGGTTGAACAGTGCCGTAGAATCCCATGTCGTTTGCCAAACATCCTTTATATAATCAATCACAACTTAAGTCAAACTTCATTAATGTAAGATTATCAATCATAACTTAAAAGTCAAACAAAAAAAACAGAAGATGTTTGAATTATTGAGCTCTTTATGGCAACAAAATGATGAATCATTGCTGGAGTTTGGTAGTTGTGGGCTGTAGAGCAAAGGCAGAGAGAGCCTGCAATGTCCTTGTAATAAAATTGATCAATACAAAGAGGGTGACAAGTCAGTACAAAAAAAGGAAACATGAATAGCCAAATGATCTGCACTGCTGCACACCTCTGCTCCCAAAGCCTGACTTTTTATTCCATCAGTAATCAATGTGAATTTCCATGCCATATTTGCAGCTCTACTATCACAAAACTACTCTCCTATTTTGTGCTGCTAAAAGAACCCTAACTGACACGTGTAGGCCTGCTGGGGGAGAGTATCTGCTTCCATCCACACACTTGGTGGTGTAGTTAGCACTATTAGTTCATTAATGCATGGCATTTATTCCCAAAGCATAAACAAGTCCTTTTTCTGGGGGGGTAAAAAGAGAATAATGGAAGGTACACACCCAAAAGAAATGGGCCATTAGGAGGGAGCTATCTCTTTGAATAAGCCCCTCAAGATTAGATTTAATTACGTAATTGTCACCACCAGCGGGTGTTTGGAAGCTAACGAAGTTATTCCAAATTCCAAATAATTAGTAAAAAGTTTGAATAATATATATATATTTTTTTAAGATTTGTTTATTCGTTTGTATGATCATTTTAGATTCCTCACTTTATCTCACACGGATGCATGAGTTTCTTTATTATATATGATTATCAAAATTATATGCCAATCCACTATGGCGGCGAAGAATTTGTTGGCTTAAGCTCCTTCCCTTCATGCTTTTTGACCGAGTATGCATATGATGTATAAAGTGTTCTTTTTGGATGCCATAACATCCCTTTAGTCACTGGGATAGTTCACCCCTCCGGCACGGTGGGATATCGGTGGAAGAGGTGACGGGATCGATCAGCAGTGGAAGACAAGAATAGTAGAGAAGAGGTGGCAATAGGCGGAAAGGCGAGTCAAGAAAGCTGTAAAACTTTTAGATGATAATGAACAATTTGGGTCATTTATCTGAATTTACAAACGTGGGATCTCAATCCTTTTAGAGCCATTTAAGGGTGTTAAAAATCATATTTTTTCATATGATAGGGTTCTTAAAGGTGGGTTTTTTTTTTCTACTCTCCTATGTCAAATCATGAATTATCTGTTCATAATAAGTTCGCTCAATTTGAAACTCAACACAACTTTAACTCATTTTTTTTATAAATTTTAAGCACTCTAAGTCAAGAAGTTTGAAATCTATTGCTAGAAAGTACCATGTATGATGATTTATTAGAGTGTGGATATAATACTTCTTTAAGATACTAGGTAGGTCCATCCTCCATCCCACTCAACCCAAGCAATAAATTATCAAAAGTGAATGGCATTTGCAGCCCAAATAAGAAGGGGGGCAGGAGAATTGATTTGACCCAATTGATTGTACTTGTAGTGTCATACTACTAGGTTAATCTTTGCAATATTGGGATTCTGTAATATATTCATAATTTAAATTCTAATTGCCCCAACCCATCTATAATGGTGCAAATCCCCTAGTTTACTTTTTTCTCCAAACCAACAAAAAAAAAAATAATCCCAATTTTTAAGGGAAATATCTACAAGATCCAAACCACATAAGCAAACAAACCCTCATGGAAAAGAGAAAGTGTGAGATTCTTAACTTGTGAAAGCTTGAAAATGATGAGAAGAAAACATAGATAAATATTTATGGTTGCCTTGGACTTTTTTGCTCCGTTTTCCCATGGGAATCGGTCTTTGTAGGGGGAGTGGTCATGATCATGGTGGGAAGGAATAATGTAGGGTAAAGATGTAACTACGTCACCATCCTTCCTACTTTGACTTTAAATCTTCTCCTTCTTGCCCTTTTTCTCAGATTCAGAAAAGCACCCCCCCCCTCACATATTCTTTCCCTCTCTACCACAAAAAGAAGACAATGCAAAAACCTAGTTGAGCTAGATGCAATAGGTTTCGGCACGGGTCGAGTTCATGGGTTCCGACTACCCATCATTAGGGTATACGTCTCATAACATAACATAAATGATACGTGTCTCAATTTAACGGGTCAATTTCGACCATAACTTAACCCTTTAAGGGACTTCGATGCTCACCAACTATGCATGGTTTTTTTAACCCTACACCAAGTAAACGCTTTTACTTTTCTACCCTTTTTTTGTCTTATAAATTAGAAAGGAACGAATGCATGAGATGGTCTCACCTAAAAGAGTGAACATTTAGTGGTCCACCTATGATTCTTCGACAACATTAATGATATTTAATTGCTTGAGAGTTTGGCTTTAAATTTGTTTCCTTTTCAAGAACAGGATTTGAATCCATTTCTTTGCTCTATTGAGCAGAGTTTTATTACTTCAACTCACTCATAGATTTTACTATGTTATAAGTATTATAACTTTAATTACTCATTGTTATGAATGTTATTAAACACCTCACTTAATACTCACACAAACACTTTTATGAAATATGATCATATCTAAATGAATCAGATAATATCCAATTAGTTATTTTATAGTAATATTTTTGTCATTTCAAAAAGTGAAAAGACAAAAATACCCCTCTAATATAACTAATTTGATATTATCCAATTTATTTGAACTGAAAATAATATTGTTTCTTGCTGATATTGGATTCCTTATTACTAGGCTAATCAAATAGCATAAAAATTTGAGTAGTCTAAGAAAGAGCAGTATTTAGGCTCATATGTCCCGAACAAGTGGATTTCACATCTTAAACTGCTTAGAACAGATAGCTTCGCAATCCATTCTCTTAGACGTCTATTATTTGGCGAATCAAATGACAAGACATTGTTGTCTCCATTATTGGGATTCAAATTTTCAACAATTTGTTACTTAAATTGCTAGTAAGTTTGGTCATAAATGTGAAAGAGTTCCCTATGAAACTCATATGCCCCAATGAGAGTGGACTGTCAAAGACGTGTTCGACAAATAAACTCAATAAAAATTCTATCACAATTGCTGTCAGAATTATTAATAAGATTGCTGAAGATTTATATGGGGGCCACCAACCCAAATAAAAAGGGTGTGGGGGCTAAGTCTACATCATTGATTCTATGTTGGCAGTACTAAATGTTAATGGCAAACCATGGGAGGACCAGTCCTTTCAATTTGTGCAACCAAAGAATAGTTCCTAGTACACCATTTTTGTGTAGCATGTCAGGAGGGAGATAGGCTTCGTAATCTGCATCAAATCCACACCGTCGAAAGTTGCTACGAGATTTGATGCCACGTTGACACACTAACCCATGATGGCTGTATCGTAAAATATACCAAGAAAAGAGGGCAGTTGTTTAGAGAATCCGAAAGAAACAACTGATTCAAAAAACTGGCTTATCGACGACATAAGAGGGGGCGTCACAGAGAGGCTTTGCGCTTTGCATATTATTCCCTTTATTTTTCTTCTTTATTTTTTGTTGTTTGCTGCTTTTATTGTTCGCTTTATATCTGTACTTGTGCTTTTGTTCTTCCTTCTTCTTCTTCGTCTTCTTCATCTTGCTTTGGCAAGTCTGAGTCTGTGAAAAGCTCTTTTCAGAAGCTTCACCAATGGCAGACATTAGCCACCCTCCCATGGAACAGCTCCAAGACCTTGAGTACTGCATAGACTCCAACCCTCCTTGGGGTAGCCCTCTCTCTCTCTTTTTAATATAGACACATTCTTATGTGGGTGTCTTTTCTTCTCTTTTCTTTTGTTAAGGCACTATGAGTGAGAGTGGGATGGGTTTGTGGGTCTAGAAGCAGTGCACTGTAGCTTTAGTAGTGAGTGTGAGGCACTGTGTTATACAAACTTGAACCCAGAAAAGGAGATACATTTTTTTTTTTTTTCCAGTATCCGAAAGAAAAATTTTATGTTGGTTTTGAGGTTTAGGGTTGATACCAAGCGAGTGATGGAGATTTTTTTCTTATTTTCCTTGGATGAATGTCGACAGAACTTGGAAGATTGTGCTGTTGGTTTTACCTTCATGAGTTGATAAGAAATTTTTTAAATTTGAACTTGTATGGCATTGACTGAGAAGGACTATGAATGAGTTTTCTTTTTTTGAAACTTACATTTTGTTCGGTTGCTAAGAAAATATAAGAAAAATGATTTTTTTATTTTTTTTAAATGAATCTAGTTGTGGGTTGGCATTGACTGAGTAGGACTATGAATGAGTTTTATTTTTTTGAAACTTACATTTTGTTCGGTTGCTATGAAAATATAAGAAAAATGATTTTTTATTTTTTTATTTTTTTATTTTATTTTTTATTTTTTAAATAAATCTAGTTGTGGGTTGGGGACCTGGGGTCCAAGTACGTTGCGACATTCCAGGTGTTTTATGTTTTGTGTTCCTTTCGTAGGAATTCTCAGTCATCAAACATAACTTTCATAGCCATCACGGGTCTACAAACTTCTTAAGCAATGGACCTAATGGCGTATTGTAATTACACTTTTGTCCGTGATATGGTGGCATTACATTGTGATGCACATGTTAATGATCATGCCATTGATATGGACCATATGGTGGCTTTACATTTTGACTTATGGGAAGCTGCTTGATTCACCTTTCAGTTTCTTGTTCATAATAAAATATTTGTCTTGCAGCTGAAACCATCGCGTTAGCATTTCAAAACTACATCCTAATGCTGGGAACAAGTGTAATGATCCCAACAGTGCTCGTCCCTGCAATGGGTGGAAGTGATGTAAGCTGGTTTTCTAATAAACTCTCTCTACTTCCTCTCAGTTTAATGATCAATTGATTTGGAAGCATGCTATACAGATAGGTTTTTTTTTTTTTTCATCTCTTGGCTTACTTGTAGGGCCTATGCAGGAAACCTTGAACCCACTGACTGTTGGATTCCACTTGTAATTATAGACTGAAACACTGCTTAAAATGACTATATTCTTTATGCTTGGTTGGATGGCAACGTACAATATTCCTCTTTTTTCTAGTTTTTTACTGAAATCCTGGACTTGTGTTCTTTTTTTCTCCCTAAATTGGGGTCTTTCTTGTATAATTTCTCTCTGTTTACTTGGGTTGTACCCGCTTCAATTGAGATTGATTTATTTATATATAAAAAAAGAAAAAAAAAATGTTATATTCCCCTGACAATGCTTTTTTTTTTTTCTTCTTAATTTTACTTGTTCTTGTCTTTTACCCCCTATTTCAATCATTTTCTCTGCTCACAACCAGGGAGACAAAGCACGAGTTATACAGACTCTTCTCTTTGTGGCTGGCATTAACACACTTCTCCAAGCACTTTTTGGAACCAGGTTGCCTGCGGTCGTTGGAGGCTCCTTTGCTTATGTCATTCCTATAGCTTACATCATAGGTGACTCCCATTTGCAACGGATTAGTGAGCCTCAAGAAGTAAGCCATCCATTATTCCCTTCCCTCTAGTAGCAAAGTGATTGGGAACCACATGGAAATAAATGTATCAAGTTTTTTTTTTCTATAGCTTTCAGATATATAAAACTAATTGAAGATAAATTCATGTTGATAAAACTTTTTTTTGATAAGTAATTCATGTTGATAAAACTTGGGGGATGGTAATTCATGTATTCCAATTTGAGATATCCTTCTGTGTGAGACACTACTTTGGAAGGGCCAGAGTTCTACTTTTTGGTTGGACCTGCTTCAAATGGATGTAACTTGGCAAATTGTTTATTAAAAACAAGCTTCCCAGAGGGAATAGAAGCAAAATGAAGCTTAATTGAGACTTAGTTTGCTAAAAGGAGTTACTGCCATAATGACAGAAGTCATATTAGCATGCATTATATGAGGGAGTTTGTTCTAGTTGCGAATGAAGATGCATGCTCTTACTCTCAAATTTACCAAATAAGTTTTTCTTAAATGCAATGAATAGAAATCATTTTATTTGCATGTGGTGTCCAAATGCCCCATACATCTGTGGCTTTGATGTTGCAATTCATTTCAGCATGAACCTCAGTCCCATGAAAGATATCTCTCTGAAAGTCTGAGTTTGATTCCCTTCTCAGGAATTCTACTTAATAACTTTCTTATTTGGTAGGGTATTGAAAGAGATCTTCCCATGTGATTGGTTTGCAGAGATTTATACAAACTATGCGAGCGATCCAAGGAGCTCTAATTGTAGCCTCAAGCATACAAATAATACTGGGTTACAGCCAAGTTTGGGGTCTCTTTTCGCGGTAGGTTGATAGCACTCAAACGTTTAATTAGATAATTATGACAATCGTTTTATTTACCATGATATGGGTTTTGTTTGCAGATTCTTCAGTCCTCTTGGAATGGCACCTGTGGTTGGATTGGTTGGCTTGGGATTGTTTCAACGAGGATTTCCTGCGGTATGTTTTGCTACAAGGTTTTTAGGGTATCCATTGGGTTGATCCTCAAAGAGGAGCTTCCGTTTGATGTGGTGAGCACTTCTTGGGGGCTGGTTGGGGCCAAAATTCTATTCGAAATGGTCCCCAAGTCCTAGCATCAGAGGCTTCATATTTTAGTTACCTGACACCAATCACACCATCATTTCTCTGGCCTTGGAACTAGAATATGAAGCCTCTGATGTTTCAATTTCAAGTTGGACATGGTATGCCAAACCCAATGTAGCCTGCTGAAAGCTGAACTTATGCCCCTCATTTCTTAATGAGAACCACACCTGAAATTTAATTGTGCTCACTATGCTGGATGGATACCTTATATTCCTCTTTTAACTAACTGTTGCACCCATTATCTTTAGACTTATGCAACTTTATTAATGGAATATCTATTTTCAGTTAGGCAATTGTGTGGAAATTGGGATACCGATGCTGTTGTTGGTCATTGGACTGTCACAAGTAAGTGGTTCGGGATAATTGTTGGGTTATCTACGCTACTCTAATAATTTCCTTCCTTTAATATATGTATGCTTTTGTGAATTGCAGTATCTGAAGCATGTGAGGCCATTTAGAGAGGTCCCTATTTTTGAACGATTCCCAGTATTGATCTGTGTTTCAATCATTTGGATCTATTCCCTTATCTTGACTGCTAGTGGGGCTTATCAAGACAAGCCTACTAGAACTCAAATCAGTTGCCGTACTGACCGAGCAAATCTTATATCTACTGCCCCATGGTATTATCAAAAACCAACTTCAGCTTCTCTTACTTTGCACTGTCTTTCTTTGCTGGTTTAAAGTTTTGTGTAATTTCAGGTTCAAGTTCCCATACCCTTTGCAGTGGGGTCCTCCAACATTTTCAGCTGGTCATTCATTTGCCATGATGTCTGCAGTCCTTGTTTCTATGGTTGAGGTACGTATCCAATCATATGTCCCGACATTGTTGTCATGTGTCCCTAAGTCAAATGCTCTTTTGGTTGTCACGTTCATTATGTGGTTCTAACTTGTATATTTCAATGGCAGTCAACTGGTGCATACAAGGCAACATCTAGGTTGGCAATTGCCACTCCGCCTCCTGCTTACGTATTGAGCCGGGGCATTGGCTGGCAGGTAAGCTGTCTTGATACAATTGTAACTTCTTGTTGCAGATGCACTTCTCTCTTAGTTGGATTCACATGCTTTAAGCCTTTAACAAAAGCATCTAGATTTTCTTCTGTGCCACCTTTTTGCTTGTATATCACAGTTGAATTTGCATGTATCATGCACAATTATCATGGTCATATGTTGTTTTGGATGTTCCTTCCATTAAGTTAAGTTATATATAGTTTCATCGCTTTCATGTGTCTTTGAAAGAGCCGAATAGTTTTGCTTTCTCACTTGCCAGGGCATAGGAATCTTGCTCGATGGTCTTTTTGGAACGGGCACTGGTTCTACTGTTTCTGTGTAAGACACCTAGATGAGCCAAAGCTGCCTGCTTGTGTTCTGTTCTTTTGCATACAATATAGCCTTACAGTAATTGTGTTCACTTTGGTCGCTTTTTTCAGGGAAAATGTTGGACTCCTCGGATTAACCAGAGTAGGAAGTCGCAGAGTTGTTCAAATTTCTGCTGGCTTCATGATATTCTTCTCTACCCTAGGTTGGTATTATATATTTGTACAAGGCAGTTTGGGCATGTTTGAAAGGAGAGCACCTTCTGATTTGTTTCCCTTTTTAAGTTCATGTGGTACATGCCAAGTGATCAAAAATCATTTTCCACTGTTCTGTTCAGACTGGAATTGAAGCCTTTTTGATTGCATATTCTTTTCTCTTTCATTTCTTTTAGTTTTTTCAAACTGAAATCACATCGAGAGGTCAGCTTTAACGGTTTCCCAATCACAATTCGGAAAATTGGTCTGCACTGTTCATTCACTTTGTTATGTTTGCAGGAAAATTTGGAGCTGTGTTTGCATCTATACCCTTCCCGATATTTGCTGCATTGTACTGTGTTCTCTTCGGCCTTGTGGGTATGTCATTAGCTAAGTGAATTCAGTTTTCTACTTTTTTCTTGTCACTCCATAAATATTTTTGTTTCTTGATTTTCAGCTTCGGTTGGATTATCATTTCTTCAATTCACAAACATGAATTCGATGAGAAATCTCATTATTACTGGGCTTTCACTGTTCCTTGGGATATCTGTCCCTCAATTTTTCAATGAATATTGGATTCCTTCACGAAGTGGTCTTGTTCATACAAATGCCCTATGGGTGAGTACTATCCTTGATATATCCAATAGGCTAGTTGTTATCTGTCTTTGTGATAGGGTCCATAACTTACACACGCAAGTGTAGATCTGGGTAGTTCTGGAAACTGAAATACATTTGGAATACTCTCAAGCTTTTGGCTTTTCTAATGAATATGATAGTTAGTCTGATTGTCAAATCTTACACATCTTTGCAGTTTAATGCCATTCTCAATACGATATTCTCGTCTCCGCCAACGGTGGGTTTGATCGTCGCCGTATTTCTTGACAATACATTAGAAGTGGAGAAGTCGAAGAAAGACAGGGGGATGCCATGGTGGGTGAAGTTCAGATCATTTAAAGGTGATAACAGAAATGAAGAGTTCTACACTTTGCCATTCAACCTCAACAGGTTTTTCCCACCAACTTAGCAAGTTCAAGGAGGAAAGCAGCAAAGCAAATCAGGCCAAGTCGATAAATCAGTTTATTCCTTGAAGATTTTGTAAATCCAAGATCAGACGACAAATATCTTAGCAAATTTCCAGTCCTTTTCTTCATCACCACCACAATTTTTTTTGTGGGCCAACCGTTGTAACAGGGTCCAGAATTAGAATTGTAGTTCCATCATTTGATCCATGCTCTTTTGTAGATGCAATAAGAAAGAAGGGGAATCATTTCTCAAAAAAAATATAAACATTAGTGTTATCCATATTTTGCAAATAACTCAGCTAAATGGGTATATATACCGTTAGATCCAAGTGTTTACTCTATGATCCCCTGGATCCTGTTATCCATTTATGCCCAAAGGGGAAACTCCAGATCAGGTCAATGCCAAGTACGGCAACCCTTCAGCTAAATGGGTATAAAAGCCATTAGATCCAAGTGTTTACTCTATGATCCCCCGGATCCTATTATCCCTTTATGCCATTTATACCCAAAAGGGAAACTCCAGATCAGGTCAATGCCAAGTACAGCCACCCTTGGTCGAGGTATAGAACTCCAACTTTCCAAGCATTTTGAATTATTAAATAGTTAAATAGAAGGGAAAACTATAGTTTTTCAATATATTCATTTTGTTTAATTTTCTTCAATTCTGATTAGAATTCAATTTGGGTTCAACCATACCCTTAACTCACTAATTTCATAGGGTTTATGGGTAGATAATAAAATGTCAAATTCAAATTGTGTGAAGCCATTAGAAGAAAATTATACAAGTCAACCAACTCAAATAAAGTGGTCAAACCACTAAACCCTAATTCATTTGTTTGATATGCATTCTCTTTTGGGTTTTGAATAGATTGGAGCTCAAAAAGAAAAAGAAAAATTATTTTTCAAATAAAAAAGTAGATATGCCAATCTTATTAAACATTAAAACCCCCACTCTAATGACAAAAATCAATTAAATAAATTGGATCAAAAAAATAAATTTGACGAAAACTAACCCTTATAAAGCATTAATGTTTTCAACATATTATAAGAAATTAATTATCCAAAATAAATTAAATAATTCAAGTTCCTAAATTATTCATTATATTTCTTTAATGATGAAGCCTCAGACAGCCAGTCTCAATTTGACATCAAGATGAATTCAGCCGGTAATTCCAACTAAAAGAAAAATCATCATCGGCTTCACACAAACATAATAAAGAGAAAATTACTAACAAATACTAATTACCCAAAAAATATAAAAATTAATAAAAAAAATGAATAAAATGTAATCGCAGAAAACGGCTCCGTGGACCAACGGTGTAAGAACCAGATCCACAGGTTCCTATCAACGTGCGAAACATGGAATCGATTTCGGTCCAATCATAGCATCGCCGATCAACGCTGTTGAAGCTCTAGGCGACGTGGCATCGGACCATAAAATAAATAAAAATAAGTAAATATATCGAAAAGACCCTCAGAGACCCGTTTCAAATCACACACACGCACAGGCGCGATCCCGACCAGTGAGCAGGCGCCCTACGACGTGGTTCCGATAAAGGAACGACGCCGAAAGGGCAGCCCATTGGTGGATGAGAGCCGCTTTGGGGCTTGCGCCCCGACCTGTGCGCTGTTGGAGTGTCATACGGCACTTCCTATCAATTTTAGGGGATTGCTTCCTCATCGGGAAAATTTCGGAACTAATTTTGAATTCAGAAAAACCCTAAAGCAAAACCAAACCCTAATTGCAACGCATCGGCAAATTTTGTCACCGGAGACAGAAAAAAGAAAGAGGAAGAGAGAGGTGGGAGCTTTAGAGGATGAGAAGGGGCGTTTTATAGTGAAGAGGACCTTAAAACCCTAATTCTTGAGTTGCGCCGCACGTGAGGCATTCTTTTGGTTGGTTTTTTTTTTTTTTTTTTTTTTT
>CM017326.1:1686625-1715416 GCA_006937295.1 Carpinus fangiana | reverse complement strand
GGGGGGTTGTGAACTGGAAAAAATCCAGCACGTTCCTTACTTATATGGGTGTCAATCCAACCGGTTATAACTAAGTACTTCTCGGTCCAGTTACCAATTTTGGGGTGAAGTTTTATTCGTTTTTGTATATTTTGTTTTCATGAATCCTTAAGATTAATGGAATTGGTTTTCAGTCAGTCTTTTGTTTTCTTCTGATTCATTTTTTGGGAGCAAACCATAGACCAATGATGAAAAAGTTATCAAGCATAAAGAAGATTTGTCATTATGGTAAAGGCAATGAAAAGGATTGCGATTGATAAAGCGCTAGTATAAGTTAACCATAATCCCAGCTCATTTAATTAAACGGTTTTGACCTTTCAACCTTAAACCACTAATTACGTATTAGGTTCGTGATGGTTTCAAGGTTTGTGTAAAAAATTGTCAGCTTAAATGTTGTGTATCAAGTTTGAGACATTAATATAAGATTATATAGGTCAACTATAACTTGACATATTTAATTAAATAAGTGAGACCCATCAATCATAATCCGACCCATTTTAAGTTGTGTAAAAAATTGTCGGTCCTAGTTCAATGTGTTATTTTATAATTCAATTATGGGTTTGGCCCAAATCAAATCAAATTAGGGTTAGGGTTAAGGGTTAGTCATTGAATTTATTTAAGTGATAAATAAATGGAGACATATTATAGTTGATAAATAAATGGATTTTGTTCCTCATCTTCCTTTTCTTTTGATGGTGAGACTCTACCAAATTTTATTTTCTCTTCTTTAAATTGTGTGATTCAATGCCTCTTATATTTCCCTTCCTATATTCTTCTTCTAAATTCCCTTTGTCTCACATCAGGATCAATATCATTATCATCTTCTTTTCAAGTAAAATGAGAGGATTTTTAAATATAATAAAACAAAATTTAAACAGTAATATTATTTAAATGATTTAAATTATGAAAAGTTAAATTACAAATTTAATTTGAAATAAATAATTAAAATTTAGAAGTTTAATCATTTAAAATCAATAATCAGGATTTAAGAAGACATTTCCAACCTTTATGGAAAGAAATACAAATTGCCGGCCCAACTTTCCCAAACTCAACAGACAGAGAAGACAGAGAGCACCATTTTTTTTCATTCGTTTGTTCGGTGTAAGGCCGTGTTTGGGTGTTGCAGGAAATGTCAATGGGGACTGACTCAACATGGGTGGGAAAGAAGCCGTTGAGGCGCATCGGAGGCATGTCCGATGCTCTCTCCATCGCTGCCGATCTCGGATTCTCTGTCCCCCCTCCTCCTACACAGGTTGGGCGCCCCACCTCCCTCTCTCTCTCTCTGTGCATGTATGAATTTATGCGTATAATGTATGTTCTATTTTGCAATTTTTTCCTCACTCTGGGTGATTCTGATCTCGACCCGTTTTGCTTTTAGGCGTGATAGATTCGATTTGCAGTGATAACCCACAATTCTGTTTGCTCGCCCTTTCATATTGAAGCTCAGTTTGAAACACCCAGTTATGAATTGATCGCTTAGTGTAGAAGTTAGGTCGTTAATGTTGGAGTTTAATCGAAAGCTGAAGATGGGCTCTTTTGGATCTAAAACATTATCAGTTCCTTCCAGTCATACATGAGGTTCAAATTATAATTTAATAAGCCATATATGTGTGTTGCCTTCTCTCTCTCTTTTTTTTTTTTGTTAATGGGAAAGTTTAAATGGTGGAAGTGATAGTAAAACCAGCTGGTATGGGAAAGTGCACTAAAGGCAGTTTGTTTTGTTGCTTGGTTTTATTACTGTCTTCGAGAGGAAAATGGCAACTTGATAGTCCAATGTGTGTAGAAGACAGGATCCTGGTAGATGGTTCGTAATATTAATCATCTTATCATTACTTTACTTGGTTACTTTTCCTGAGGATAAGTATTTTGAGAATGGGGATCTTTTATGTTCGAGGAAAGATCCAAACACAGAGAGAGATAAGAGTGTGTTTTTCTAGTTATTTTCGTTTTGAACTGTTTAGGATTACTTAATAATATATCAAGTTAATAAAATCTCCTGCATACAGGAACACATCAAATCGATGAACTGATTCTTGAAGTATTGTTGTTTCTTTCATTTTTATTTTATAGTTTTCCAAAATTATTTTATTATGCTCCCTTTGGTGGTTTGGTAGAATGCTAGAATAGGGATGTTTCTATGTTCAAAATTTATGTTTGTGGCGCAGAAACATTGATCATTTATGGAAGCTTTGGAATTTTGATCGAGCTAGTCATTTTCTTTCCTTTTTTTTTCTTTTTTTTCCCCTCTTAGGAAGAAATCCAGAACTTATCCACTACTACTGGTGAGAAGGGTGATGACTTAATAAGGGTCTTAAGAGAACTTACCGCTGTACAAAGAAAAATAGCAGATCTGCAAGTGGAACTTCAAGGTCGAAAGGTGAGTTATCCTAGTTTTATCACGAGGGTTGTTTCTGTAACATAAGGAAATGAAATTGCTCTATGATTCTTTTGGGTAGCACTTTTTCACATCTTAATCACAATTTGTATGCAATACTCATGTAACAAACTTTTTTTTTTTTTGGTAAAATTTTAGGATGATAAAAACGTGTCACATTTGACACATGTGAGTGAAATGGAAAAGAAGATTGAGACTTTGGCAAGGATTACTACTATATTGAAAGATGTCATTCAGAATAAGGTAACCGTTTTGCTTTCATTTTCTCATCATTGTCATCTTTTTTTTTTTTTTTTGGTTAAGTGTCTTGTTACCTGAAATGGTGTGTGCTTGATGCTAAAGCTCCTTGTCTTTCTCCTTTAAAATCTCCATGTCCAGTGTTCAATACATGTGCATGCATATGTGGAACATGAGCCAAGTATACAATTACAAGCTTGGTTGTGGCTGCAAAGCATATGAAAACTGTGCACATTTATGCATACTTTGTTTTCTCCCTCTGGAATTGAGAATAGCATGGGTTATTCAAAATATATTGTTTGGTAACTAAATTTGCTTTGGTTAATTTAAGGATTCCTCTGGGTAATCAGCCTTTGTTTCATGATAATTGGCTATTACTGCAATTCTCTGCAATTGTTCCTCCCACAGGTCGACAGGGGAGTGACTCGAGTGAGGATTGGTGTTCATGGGAGGGGGAAGGTTGATGGCTCAATCCTACTAATAGCATTTGTGTATTCAAATGCTATCGATAACAAAACTGGATTCATCCCCATGACCTCTCTAAGATGGGCTTGTTTTGCTTTGTTATCCAACTAATGACTTATGACTAAAATTGACCTGTTTGTGAGCAGTCTAACTGTTACATGGCTCTCTTTTGCTATGATTGTAGTTTTCTTATTCTTATAGTGTGTGCATTCCGTATTGTTATTGTATTTTGTGTATTACGGAAAAAAAAGAAATCCTAAAATTATATATATTTTGACTCATGGATCTATAATATAGCTTTGACAAACAGCTCTTTTCTTGTCAATTTTATTTATTTGATGAAAATAATCCCAGAGTAAAACTTCCCATAGAACAAACAGAGCCTTGGGGTGTCTGCAAATGAAGTGTCATATTTAAATATTACTTCTCTTGCGATCTGAAATGGAATTTTTTAACATTGCTGCTGATGCAAGGGCTGAGTGTTTTCAAGAAAATGCTTAATTAGATATGTCCTACCATATTTTATGTTAAACATATTTTGTCTAATGCACATTTAACTTTGGTGACCATTATGAGGAAAATTATTTCCATTTCGTCAGCATACCATATATTTTTTCAAAGTTAATTAGATGAATTCAATTAAACTGCGAATACACGTCTCAATCTTTAATATTTACAGGATCGCATCATAGCTCGTCTTCAACAGCCATATTCACTAGATTGCATCCCAGTGGAAGCAGAATATCAGGTTTGTCCAATGAATTGCATCTCTCTCTCTCTCTCTCAACCCATTCTTGGACTCATAACTCGTTTTCCTCCTGGTCGCTCAGCATCCTGTTACCAGTCTGCTGGTCATACTAACAACTTTTGGTAGAAAAAATTAGGCACAGGGGTAGGGACATATAGTGAGGGGCTGTTGATGTTAGAATACAAAATAGTGGCCTTACACTTATTGCCTGGAGTGGCAAATTATCTGGTGAGAATGAAGGCATATATCTTTGGCATGGTTAGTGCCTGATGCATAGTGATGACTCCATTCTGTGCAGTAAACCTTCTATACTTTCAGAACACTCAGTTACAAGTAAAAAAATTAGAAATGGAAGTTTCAAGGAATCCTAAGGTTCACAAAATGTGAAGAGAGGGGATGAGAGATTGAATTGTCCTTTCTTCATCCTAGTAATTATACTATTAGTATGAGTTGATATCCACTACTGCCCATACCAACTCCTGCGTGGTATTTCTATGTGTAAATGTTGTTTAAAGTAAAACATAATGTAACATGGACGGAATTGAGTAAATTGTAATCACACTTAAGAAAGTGTGGGGCACATTTTAAGTCAAAGTTGTAAATTCTAAGACCAGCTCTTGGAAAATGGCTCAAAATATTGCAGATTCAATAATTTATCTAATGCTAGAGGGCTATAATTGGTTATCATCATTAAAAAAGACTATTTCTAATGCTTGTGGCATCTTTTGCTTGGGTTTGTGCAGAAACAATTCTCTGAATTACTGATGAAGGCTGCTAGTGACTATGGTGCCTTGACAACATCAGTTGCAGATTTTCAATGGAGTCAGAACTTTAAGGAGCCTCCTTCAGTATGGGGGGTAAGCTTGTAGAGGCATTTCATTTGTTTCTACCTATGTTCCAATCCAGAGTGTATAATATGGCTTATTTTTCATCCCATTCTTAGCTCTGGACCACATTCAGATGTGTTATTTAGACCTTTCTAGGAGAGTTAAATATCTAAACTGTATAGACTAAATTCCAACCCTATAGGGAGTATTGTTTTAGATGAAGTGTGAGAGATCATGGGAGAATTTGGGTCAGCTGAAACAATATTGAATAGCATCTTATTACATTTTAGTTGTCAGTAGCATTTGAATGGATAATTTATCTTTTAAAACACATTGGCAGATTATGATATTAAAAATACTGAAAGTTGAACATCCATGATCCTTGGGGTTTCTTGAAATATCAATGGTCTACCATAAAGTTTAATGGAGGTACCCATTGTTGAGAAATCGAAATTTTTGTTTCTTTTGTTGAGACATGTTACAAACACTCTGACTCCCACACTCCCAAGTGCACGCTCCCTTACGTGGCACTAAAAATCAACATTGGGTCCAAAATCCAATAATGATTCATACAGAATTCCAATTGTTATTTTCAGTGCCACGTCAGGAAGTGTGCACTTGAGAGTGTGTGATCGGAAGGGTGTGTAGCATAGTTCTCTTTAGTTAATAATGATACGATCTCTTTTTTCTGGGAAGCCTAAAAGATCTCATAACGCATAGATTTATGTTTGGGTATGTTGGGTCAAATTGATTTGTTTCTACATGTTCTGATGATTGCACCGGTGGGAAAAATATCCTTAATGGAAAGGTTTGTAGCAAAAGGTTATCTTCATCTTCTTGTATTGATGCAGGAAATGCTGCGCCCTATTCCAGTTGCTTTAGCATCATGCACCCGATTTTTTGAGGCCATGTCTGCAATGAGAGAATCGTTTGCAACACTTCAAAATCTGAGAATGGGTCATTCCAATTCCTCCTTGCCCACAACACCAGCCAAGGATGGCTCCCAAAGAGTGGCAGGGGAGTCCGACTGTGTGACTCCACCTCCTTGGAGAAATGAACCGAGCTTTGATGACTTGGCTAGCAGAAGCCTAAGGAGGCAAGAAATTGAGCGGCAAGATGCAGAGGATGAAAACAGTGAGGTGTCTGATTTTAATCAAGTTGATGGGGGGAGCCATAGGAGATTGTCTTGGCCTCCCTCAGTTAAAAAGAGTGGAATTTAATCCGCATAAGATGAATATCTTTGTATTTCTTGTAGCAGTAAATGTTCAATAGCAGCATCATTCACCTTGAAGTAAACCCATTCATTTGTGCAGTAATACATATTTTTATATTATCAAGTATTTTAGAAGTGACATGCATATAGTCTGTGATGTCCCCGGTAATGTTAGGCCTTTTCTTATTCATATTTTCTTCTCCAAATTGGCTTAGCCGCTTAGGATAAAGTGTTCTTTCAAATTAGGTCTAAGAAACTTTTTTCAACTCACTTTTTTAAACTACGAATATTTAGAATGCATGCGATTCTTTCATACATTTTGAACACTCCTTAGTTCAAAAAATTGGATTTGAAAAAATTTCTTCAACTGAGTTTTCCATTTCAGTATAGGCGGGATAATTTTTGTATGATATAATGGTAATTTTTACTACCATATTAGGGTCTAAACACTTGGATGTATATGAAGCATTTTTCTTATATGATATAGTGAATATTTTAAAAAAATTAAATAGTAAGACATAATTTTTTTTTAAAAAAAAAAGGCCAAAAAAGTAAGAATTGAAAGCAAATTGAATGCTCTAGAAAAGTCTTCGGTTCAGTTCTCAAGGAGAACTAATTTTCTGTCTTTTTGCCTTGATGTAATTACAGTTGACAAATGAGCTCTGAGCTTATTTATGGCAATTGGCTTTTGCAGGTGTCATCATTTCATCGTGCAACCTTCACTTTCAACGTAAAAACTTCGTAACTTGAAAATAAATTAAAATTGTAGTAAAAATAATAATAATAATAAAAAACTCAATTTAAATCCATTGTCCTTCTATCAGCTTTTAAGTTTATTGTCACATCGTCTTCAATGAGTAATTTAATCGGCTATGAATCACGCCTAATAAACGGAGGTCACAAGTTCGAATCCTCCTTCCCCTTCTTTTATGTGGACATGTAAAAAAAGAAAAAGTTTATTATCACATCAATTAAATTTTGTTAATAATATAATACAATATACTTAAATGCAGCAAAATAAAATATAAAACTTTTCATACAATGTACTTAAATGCAGCAAAATAAAATATAAAACTTTTCATTTCGCTGATGACAGATATGGCTTAAAGTATATTTGTGTTTGAAATATTTAAAAATGTTTAAAAATGTGTTTAATATTTAAATAATTAAAAATTTATTTAAAAAAATATATTTGTTTAGAAAAATAAATTAAAAGCGCTTTTAATAAAAGTTTAAAAATAAAATTTTTGTCAAAAGAGTGTTTAAAATTTTTATTTTTCAAACATAATCTCAAACATACTTATATCATTTATATTCCGGTAAGCAAATTTGCTCTTAACCCTTTCTTTTTTTTTTTTTTTCAGAAAAAAAAAATCTATTTTAAAATGTCTGATTTGAAATGTAGTAAAACTCATAGTTTATCTTTTAAAACCGAACATTTTTTAAAACAGGTGAATTACCCAAGATTTGCAAAAATATAAGTTTTTAAAAAATGCACTTTCAAACACTACATTTTCTATAACTTGATTTAAAAATCGCATTTTTTTAATCTACCCCGAATTCACAATTTCAAACACTCTTGGCAGCTTTTGAAGAAAGAAAACAATTAGGGCGGTACAAAGCTTTAGCATCTTATATTATAAAAACTTAAATCTCACAACTAATCTCATTAATATATTCACCTGCTCATTAATTGCAGCTATTTAATTCTGCCCTTGAAATCAGTAAAATTAAGATATTTTTAAGTTCTAGTCTCTTTTGTTGTTTTTGTAAGTGGGTGGATGTCTAAGCATAAGTAAACGACCTTAAGCATCCTAATAAAGTAATTTAGCAATGAAAAAAAAAAAAGAAAGAAAAAAAAAGACCCCCATCTAAAACATCTACATCAACTTCAAATTCTTGCCTTCTAAGCTAAGGCATGAAACTCAAGATTTCTTAGATTTAAGAACAAAGTTTGTCTAACGAGGATTATATACCCACTTGCTTGTGTTTGAAATTGCGTTTCTATAGATTTTTTTTTTTTTTTTTTTTTTTTTTTAAAAAAAAAAAAGATTGAAATTGGGTTTTTTAAAAAATTACGATTTGAAAATGTAGAAATTTACGTTTTTTCACAAAGAAGATAATATGGGTCAGATGCTACCTTATTTTATCAAACATAAAAAACGCATAATTTTAAATGTTAAACTATAATTTTGTCAAACGCTTCCAAACAAACTTTTGTTTAAGTAAGTGAGAAGTTGCTCGACATAAATAAGGACAAGTAGGCCCATCACTTTTTTTTATGAGACCATTCAAATTACTAGCGATCTAAATCCTATTGATGACAATTTTCTGAGAGAGAGCAGTTAACTAAAACCTTACAAAAGAGAAACTCAAGGCATCGGTTAAAGATGATTGATCAAATTATTCTCAATATATTTTATTTAGTACTTGATATATTTTGACTGTACATAAGAATGTTAACTTAAGCATCGGAGAGTTTTTGACCAAAGCCAAAATCCCTTTGATGCTTTTGTTATTTGACAGAAGTGCGAAGATCAAAGGTCAAAAACGCCTCAAAAAATGTAAAAATCTCACCAATCCAAAACTGTTAAACCAACAAATATCCGAACAAATCTGAATCTAAGGTTGTCACGAGTAACAATGAACACCCCAAATCTTTCACAATTATACAAACGTAAAGAAAGAGCCACTCACACCCCCACCAGTCAACACAGTGGTCGAAGAACTAAAAGTAAAGCTATATATATATATATATATCAAAATATATGTATAGCTTCTCATAAAGCTCATGTGCTAAGGGGCATCATATCACATAGCTTAAGTTAAAGCATGATAGGCTTTTATTATATACTTATTGCCCATAATTTAGATGCAGGCCTCACTTAGAGACAAGGGTCTTTTCTGACTTTTGGTACTAAATAAACAAAATATGGACTTGGATTTGATATGATCACAAATATAAAACCATATACCAAAACAAATTGAACATCTTCCAATGAATTCAATCATTTATGTCATTCACAAACTGCCCACGTTCAAATGGGTCCCATGAGAGACTCCAGAAAAATCCAAAAAATCATCATCATCATCCAACCAAGTTACATACATCATGCATGCATGGATGTTAGGGATAGAGATTGAGATTCGGTGCAATAATTAGGATATTGGATAGAGTGCAATATCTTTTGTATGGATCGTTTATTTAAAATGAATAGTTCAAGTCGTGAGAGTAAAAAATAGAGGACGAAGACACCACTTGTAAAGAATGACTATTGAGATGGTTGAATCATTTTGTTTGAGGTGATCCCTCCCCTCTCCACTCATACCAGCCATTGGAGTTGGGCAAACTAATCCTCGTGGCCAAAAAAATAGTTTGGTCATCTTCAAATGAACTATTACCGGTAATCAAATTACCTAGAGACAACCAAAAAAAGTGGGTTGATTTACCCTTATGACTAAAAGGGATGCTTCGGCACTACAAATCGAATCACATGCCGGGCTCATGTCTACTTGAGCACGGCACATTTATTAACGGGATAACCTATTTATATCTTAAACTCGTTTAATATAAACCTTAATTCTAAAATTACATGTCGGATTCATAGGTTAAATTGCTAATTAGTTAAAAATTTACTTATATAACCTGTGGATTGACCCATGTGACAAGTTTATTAAACAAATAATTCGTTTATGATTTAAATCCGTTTAACTTAAATTTTAACCTTAAAACTACACGATTTCAAGATCGCAGGTTAAATTGTTGGTCCTCCACCGGTCCAATTCGTGCACCGAATCTTAACCCGGATAAGGGATATTGGTGTTTCAATTATATCTGACACCATGAAACACCCACTTGCCACGATGGTAGGCCACGGTGGATGTATGGACCATGGATGATAACGGAACCCAATCATGCCATCCACGATACACTACATTACGTCCTATTCTATTGCTTTATGCACGCCAATAGCATTACCATGGGTCCTACCCCCACAGATCCAGAGATCGTGTGGGTCAGATGCGTCCAAAATTTCATCATGGGTCCCACACCCATGATTGAAATTCCTTATCGTTTTGGTGGGGTCCCTTTCCGTGAAAGCCCAAAGTGGGCGCGCTTTCCGCTTTGAAGCCGCATCTTTATGGCGCGGCTTTCGCTCCATGTGCAGCTTCCTCAGATTCCTCTAAAGGCGTGGAAGGATCTAATTAATAAAATATTACGTGTTTCCTTTTTTCGGATAAGGATGAGTGGCCAAAATGCCAATATTAATTAAGAATATGCCAATTTATTCTTTTTGTCTCAATTTTTATTTTTATTTCATTATTAATACAAATATATTAATTTTTTTTATTCAGATTTTGTTAATTTAAGTCAATATATATATGTCATTAATTACATGAAATCTAATTTAAACCATAAAATTAATAGTCTTCATTTCACTTTATTTTGTTTTTAAGGGAATTGCTTGCTACTAAAATGATTAAAAGCAATTAATGGAAGACATGTTTAAAATCAACCCTCATTAATACATAAATAAATGCATACTTCAGCTGATTATACTCATTAACACTTGAATCAATCATACTAAAAATAAATAAGTTCAAGAGCTAATAAGCACTATTAGTTTGATACAATTAAATCAATCATGCTAAAAATAAATAAGTTCAAGAGTTAATAAACACTTGATCTGTTACGTTTTATGAAAATAAGATAAAAGTATTGTATGTAATTTGGCGGTCCCAATAATATTATTCTCCTATGTAAAGATAATTTCTTAAAGTTATTATTTATTTTATTTGAGAAAAATGAATTATCATCTTATTTAAAAAGTTTTCAAGTTTTCTTTTTTTAAAAAAAATAATTTAAAATAATATATCGTTTAAGAGGTTGTGAATTTATCAAAATAGATTTGCTAGTTCCAACTTCCAAGAAAGGAAGTAACAAGTGGACTGTTTCAAAAGTTGACGCAACAACTACTTCTTTTTCATCTTTATCTAAAAAAAACAGGGTTTCCACTTTCGACTTTAATTTCCACTTTCAAACTTCCAACTCCACAATATTCGTATAAAATTCTTCTTTATTTCATTTTTATCTAGTTTTGCTTATGTAGTATTATTAATTGGATAATAATTTTGAACAATTACCTCCAAAGTAAGTGAATCTCATAGGCTTGTATAAAGTTCTCTCACATTTACATTTACGATTTGTAACTCTAGTGATTGGTTTGCCCAACTCCAGTACGACATTAACAAGTTGATTGTATTCTTATAGTATATTGGTATCCCGTCTATGACTATAAAATTAAATATTATCTTCATTTAAGATCTAGATTTGATTTAAAATCCACTTTTTATGTTTCATAAAATATGGTTAGCAAACAAAGTTGGAAGATTAGTTATGTCATATGCTAATTAAACTGCAGGTTGCAGCCCATTGTCTAACGAAAGAAGCCTTATTTCTTAGCACGAAACATGGTCTTATTGAAGACATTCTCTATTATATTTATAAGGGGTGTTAAAGGTTTTTCTTGTAGTGTTTTCTTGGCGTTCTCTCAGTCTTACGTAGAACATGATTTAAGAAAAAATAAAATTATAGTACTATTTTTTTCCTAACAGATTAATTTTTATGAGTTAATAGTTAGGTTCTAATGCTTTAAAACTTTTTTTGGATTCAAAACTAAAACCTATGGGTAGTAGAAGGTTAACCCTTTAGGGATGATATTACTCAAAATGAATTTGATCATCATAAATTTGATGTTAACACTTCAATTTTGATGCTAATACCTCACAAATTTAGTGTTAATGAATAAAAAAATCGTGATGGAGATCATTATAATTTTATTTTTTCTTAAATTATGTTTTACGTAAGACTGAAAAAACGGCAGGAGAACCTACAGGAAGAACCCATAGTATTTTCCTATTTCTAATATCATTTCTAGTGAGCATCATGCTTAAATTGAATTGGGTTTGAAGAATCATATCATGACTATGATAATATGATTCTCAAATATAATAATAAAAACAAAAAATCAGGAGAATTTATGAATTATCTTACTATACAATTTTTAAATAAACGGTTCGGAAGTTATCATCACAACACACGGACACAAATTTACGTACACCGAACCACACACCTTAAAGATCTCCCCAGGCGTATGTTGCGGTTGTATCCCAGGTTTCGTTATCCTTCCGACCTCTCTCTCTCTCTCTCTCTCTCTCTCTTTCTTCTTCTGCTTGTCTGTCTGTGTGCAAACGACAACCGAGGATCCTGGCGGGAAGTAACCAGATCCCGATGCTGAAATTACCATTCTACCCTCATCACCACCTCGCTCCTTGTCTCAGACGTGTCACCTGAGCGCTCCAACTCCGAACTCGAACCTTTTCTAGGCACGCCACGACACGCCTTCCAACCCAAGCAACCGAAAAACCGACAAACAAACCCAAAAAAAAGAAAAAAATGAAAACGAAAATGAAATTCGAATGAGAGAGATTTAATTAGTTTCCTCTCAGTAAAATTTACTCCTGCAATTGAATTCTCTACCTGTCAGCCGTCCTCAAATCGTCGCCGTCAGTTTCTCCAGCGTGGACTTTCCTCTCTCTCTCTCTCTCTTATGAAGTTATTCTTCTTTAGCCTCTGTTCTTCTCCTTGGTTCTCATGGACTCCAGGTATATGTGTGTGCATGTATGTGAATGTATGGAAGTTTGTGTATAAATTTATAATGGTGTGGTTTGTGTGGGATGTGAAGCAGTGGATGGTGGTGAATTGGGCGTAGAGAGCGGTTTTGATGGGGAATGGTGATGATACATCGAGCGTTTTTCCTCTAACAAGTTTGCAAATTGGGTAAGTAAGGTTTTGTTTTCATTTCTTTCTTTTGTATTTGCATGCTTAATGCATTTTGAATTCTTCTGATTCGATTTGTTGGGAACAAATAAGAGTTTATTTATTTATTTGTTTTTTGGAATTTGGAATTTGTGATAATTTGATTGTGAATGTTGGTTACAAGAATGAGAAATGGTAAAAATTAGGACATTCTTTTGGTAATTTTTCATGCTTCTTTGCTCATTATGAAGTCTTTGACTCGTAGTGCTTAATTTGATTCTGCCTTTTGGTTAAGGAGTTGAACTTGGTTAAGCACCTGACAAACTTGGTTAATTTTGAGTGATTAAAGGTTTTATGGAACAAATTTCAACTGGGCTTGATGCAGAATCAAGTGAATAATTTGAGTCTTGGGTTAATTGTGGAATAGTTGAGACAATATACGAAAAATTTGGGATTTTGCTGGAGGGTTTCTAATATAATTTATTTTGTATATACGGTTGCAGAGACTTGCAGTCTTATCTTTCGGATCTTAGCCTTTTCCTTGCCAATGAAAGCAAGAAATTGTTCATCTTGGTGGACAATCGACCATGGTTGAGAGACCTAGGTTCAAAAAGGCGAGCTCAGTTGTGGCAGTTAATGGTTACGAAGGTTGTCAAGAGCACCTTTTTGCATTTTAATTATGTTGCATGCACTTAACTTAGAGAATGAAGTTGATTTTTTTATTTTTCTTTTTTAAATTCAGTCGAGATTATCTCCATTTGCAAACACAAAAGCACGGAGGGAGAGGAAGGAAGGAAAGAAGTCTTGTTGCAGATCCAACAATAGTAAATCAGAGAAGCTCAAGAAATGGTTCTCATTGATTGATGCAGCAATATTGTCTCGTAAGAGGGTTCCGATACCTGTAAAAAAGCTTCGCAATTCTTTGCTTTTTAGCAGTGAGTTGCATAGGACCTTGTATGGCTTTATTGTATTTGAAGTTTCATGGAGCAATGTTCGAGGCATTAACTACTTGAATGAGCTTCAGGTACTATTGCTTCTACATGCTCCATGCTCTTTACGTAGTTCATTTGAATATCGTGTGTTCTACAGTTTTCATGTCTTTTGCAGACTGATACAAGTCTGGCTATTGAGGCCAAAGTAATGCAAAGATGGGAATTTGATAGTATAGCTCAAGCTGCAAGCTCTATATCTTCATGGTTCTTGGGAACGCTCTCTGAACAGCTACTCTTGAAAGAGTATCTGGATTCTGCCATAGGTATTCTAAACTAACTTTATAACAATTTTTAGACATGCATTGTTCCACATATTGTTGTGATATTTAGACATGGAAACATTTTGAGTTGATGTGTCAGGCTTGGGATTGTGTTCTGCTATAACTTCTTGTGTTTGCGTATATGTATGTAGAAGAAGCATCTGAACTCGTGACACGGGCGCTGTCAACAAGGCTCCTACATGCATATTATCAATAGGTTACATACATCAGCTCTTGTTATGCAAGAGTGAAAAGCAACAGTTACCTCTCCTTCTTTATGCTTCCTAGGCATATATCTTTAAGGACAGAGCTCCTTTTAATGTATTTGCAGCTGCTTCATTTTGTTTTTTTTGTAATTTTTTATTATTATTTGTATTTCTTTCTAGCTTTCCCTTGCTTACTTTTTTTTTTTTTTTTTTTTATGAGACCTTGTTTACCTTATTCTGAATCATCAAAGTTGATACTAACTTGTTATTTGTAACAATGTTTACATATACGAAAGTGATAAGCAACAGTGAACTTGTTAAAGTTGATGCTAACTATAGTATATATCACTGACCGAGCATTCAATTTATCTGGAATCTTTCAGGAGAAGAATTCTATGATGCTGAAGAACATTTCTCAAAAACTATCCCTATTGATGATGACGAAAAGGTCTCCAATGATAATCTGTCTGTTGAGGATAATTTATTCCACAGCCTTGGTGGCAATTTTAGTGTATATTCTCCTTCAGATGAAAATAGAACAAACGTGCTACACACGCCACCTCCACCCACCGGGCCTTACAAGAGAAGAAAAGTAATGAAGTCCATTCGTACAGAAGTTGAAGTTGATACCTATCCTGTGGAAATACAAAGAGAAACTGATGACTCATTAGATAGCTCCGAAACCTGTTCCACTGATTATGAAGATGCTGTTGAAGCTACTCAGTACAAGGATGTCTTAATTTTATTTAGGTTCAACGACCGTGATCTTCCTTTTAGACTACAGCAAATAATAATGTCTGACTTGCGGTTACTTACCTTGTTAGAGGCTGGGCTTCCATCTTGGGTTATCTTCCTTCAGTCATACCCAGGGTTTTGTCATCTTTATCGCCCATGGATGTGCCCATTGGCAAGAGCTCTGTATGTTTTGATCTCAGCCGTCACTGTTCTCATTGGATTTTATGATTTATACAAAAATGTCCCGGTTCTCAAGGCAACTGCTTCTCGTTTGTGTGGGCCTCTTTTTGATTGGATAGAGACGTGGGAAATGGTATCAAGGATTAAATACTTGGGAACAATGCTGTTTCTTCATAATTTTCAGAAGGCTGTTAAGTGGTTTCTTTCAATTACACGTGCCTCTCGATCCTTCCTTTCAGTTTTTACCCAGCCACTGGCACAACCACTTCTGGACTTTTTTGGGTTTTTCCTTCCAATCTGGAATGTGCTTATTGAATTAGTACAGAGCTTCTGTTCAGTCATTTGGATTATGATTGAGTCTTCTTTTAGTCTAGTGGAGAATCTAGTAGAGATCTTACTGTTGCCAATATGGTTTGGCCTCTCTGTTATCCAGAGCATTGGTAGGTCATCAGCTCTTTTGCATTAAGCATTCTTGCAAGTTCAATGAGAAGTCATATAATTAACAAATATGCTACTGATTGTATCTGCTCTTGTTTGTACTATACTGCAGCAACGTCCATTTTATATCCTATATTCTGGATCCTTTGGGAATTGCTTTATGCTCCGATTCGCATGGTCTTTGCATTAGCCAGTTTTGTGGCTTTCATTTGTACCTGCATACATGAAATGCTTGGAGAAATATGGCAGTTTGTTAGTAGCATTTTCCAGTTTGCTTCAGCTTCTGAGGCAGCAGTGAGCACATATGAAGTTTCCATGTGGCGTTCACTTTGGAATGATCTCTTTTCCCAGGTTGTAAGGAAGCATATAATTGCATCTAACAATATGTACATGCGCGAGTAAATGGTTTACTTATTATCATATTTTTGTTGTTGCTTTCAGGTCTTCCGTGCTTTAAGGAGTATATTGAATGGTTTTGTTGCCTTCTTTGCAGCCTGCAACAGGCATCGCCTTAGGTATGCTTGATAAATTATTCTAGTTACTTTTTGAATCACATGGAATTGATGGTTTCCTCCCAATCTCCTTCATATCCATAATCCACATAGACATTTGTATCGATTTCTTTGGCAGCTACAACATTTAGGTAGTGACTACATTTCATGGTCACAACAGCAGTCAGTAAGGTTTCTCACTCCCCCCCCCCCAACCCTTTTGCCCCTTCCCCTTAGAAGCCAGATTTCTATTGCTGTTTGGGAATCTCAAGTTATAGAGAGAAACAGAGAGACCTGAGAAATCAAGAGGCATGATTTACCTATTGCCTTTTGGACATGAGGGCAGAAGTTATTGAGGATATTAGAATATTTAGCTTGGACAAATGGAGGTCAAAGAATAGTCCGGACCTGCTCACCCTCTTTTAGCATATAAATGATTTAGATGGCGGATGTTCTGATATTATCAAATGGGTTAATGGAGGAGATGATGGCATGGGACATACTCTTTACATTGAAGGTATTATCTGGCATCTTCACAGGGTAGAACCATTTGTTTCTGTGGAGTCAGAAGGATCAGACGTGTTGAATCAGATGGCTGTGTTAAAGTTCTTGTGGGATGATGGTCATGTTTTTCAGAGAAAAAGAACCTGTCCTTGGCCATGGAATTCTATGATAGGATCTGTATGAACGCAGTGTAGTCTGCTTCTGTAAAAGATGAAGATAAATTTTATAATAGTAACTTGATTAAGGGTGTTGAAGTGGAATTATTAATCATTACTTCACATCGATAAAATTAGACCAGTGAGAATTTCTCTGCCAATATAAGATGGAGTTAAAAAAAAATTCTTGTGTAGACATTTTGGCTTTTTTGCACTTACATTTTGTTAGTTCTTTACTGTGTTTCCTGATTTTGGCTGAAGTCCACAGGAAGTAGTTTCGACCTGCTTTCCTTGAGTTTAAACTTTCTCAAACTTCTTAGTGATGCTCCATCGCTTAGAACAATTATGTATTAGCTATTTCATCAGGGCAAACCTGAATTTTCCTTTAGTTTTTTAAGATTGTAAATTACTGCTCTTGAAATTTTTAGGTTCTTTTAATCTTTAGATCTCAGCCAACCCTTCTTGCTAATGATCATTTTGATGTGATGCTATACAGCATTTATAATCATATACAGAAGTTTCTCCAAAGATTATTTGGTAAAGGGCAGAGATCACAGCATACAGATTCAAGACATAGTAGACCGACATCTGGGACTTGGAATCCAGTAAGTAATCTTATTTTACGATTTGTGAAGATCATTCATGGTCGTCACTTTCTGTACTCTAGCGAACAAAACAGAGTGGTTTGGTGCATGGGGCTTTATGTTTGTGTTGTAGCAACAATGCTCTTGCTTTCTGTTTCTGCTTGCTGGATGTTGCCTGCTAAGGCTGTTGATCATAAATTTTATGGCATTAAACTTCTTAGTTGAAAAGAAAGGACAGAATGTAAAATTATGTTACAATGAAATTGGGTGGCGGCATGTATCCATCCCGAAAAGATAAATACATTTACCTGTTGACTACCAGCTTATATGACTCTGAACCACTAGTAGAGTTGTTTCTCTCGTAAACCTTTCGAGCTTCGTAGTTTGCTTCATCTTTTTTCGGCATTACGAAGCTGACACTAGATAGCAGTAGACACATTTCCCCTTATCCTTATGCAGATTTTGTTGGTTGTGGTGTTTGCAGTTGGAAGAAAGAAGAAAGGTTCACACTAACTGAAGCTCCTTTATTTTGTTAAATTACACGGAAGAGAGGATACCTCCATCCAACTGGTGCCTGTCTGCATAAAACGCCACAGACACGATACTTGAGTATATCATAGGAAGAACTCATTCTTTTATTCTTAGCTCTCTTGCTTTCACATTTTGGACTTTGTGATTGCCATTTCCTCTAATTTTATCTAAGTATCTTTTTACAGTGATAGGCTTTTACCATTTGGATCTGAATTGTTAATTTGGAGAATGTAATTAGCATGTGCAGGCGGCTTTTATATTTTCTTTACATATTTATATTACACATATTCACAAATCTTTTGATTTTGAAATAAGCTCACAGTAAATCCTTTCTTTTGCTGAAATTGGCTCATCTGGAGTCTGGACCTTTGCCAGTTTGTCGTCAAGGAGTGGACTCCTTCAATCCATGGGGCATGAGTCTTGTTGGCTTAAATGACGATGCTGAGTAGGATTAGCAACCAATGCAATAAATAGGACAATTTTCACATGCTCCAAACAAATGATAGTTTAATAGATTAGAGTGAAAGAAGTTCTGCAATTATACTCGGTTCGTTCTCCAACCCAATTTGAATTCAAAAAGAGCCGTCCTTATAAGAATTAGGAACCAATGCAATGAATAAATACCTTTGAGAAATCTTATTCAGTCCAATGGTTATGAGTTGTGCCATGGAGTATATAGAAGTCTTCCACTTTCCAACAATTGCTAGGTAAGTTCAGTTTTTCTGGAATCTCGAACACTGACTATAAACCCTTAAATTTGAAAGACAACCACCATTTCAACTCCAAGAATCAAAGAGGTACCCTGACAGCCCATTATTAAGCAATTTTAAAAAATAAATTACCAAGTAAAACACGAGATATGAATACACTGCAGCACAAAGGGTCATTGTTTCCGCAGAAGGATCAAGATCCCTTCCCAATAAACAACGATGAATCATTGATTAAATATGTTATGTACTACATCCATTCGAATGTATATTCATTCTTCTTTTAAAAAGAGCGGAAAAACACACGCACAAACACACATTTGAAAAAAACAAGGATTGGCATGCAAATTCCCGAACCTCAGGTCCTCAACCAAAAACACAACTAATGAATAGCAAGATGATACTGCAAACTGCACCTTGATAAGAAAACAGAAACGGGCATTGAAAGTGACCCAAGTTAAGCAAAGTTCAATAAGAAAAACTAATGTACTATTCAAGTTTCGAATCTTGTCTGAGAGAGAGCTACACTTCACAAGGCAAGACTTAGCTTAAAGATGTCTACTACAAACCCAAAAACCTAATAATCCAGCCTAACCTACACGCTAAATAACTTTGATAGGCACACATCTAAGCGGTTGTTCCACCAGTTTGGTGCAACATTGCATCTATCTCATCACCATCCTCCATTTCCAGCTGAAAATGAGAAAAAGAAAGAATGTCAGATACATTATGCATGCGCCAAATACCCGTGATCTGAGTACTGCAAGTACAAAAGAGAGAAAGACCTCATCAGGAGTCTGCTCTGCTCGGAGACGACGGCCATCAAACAAGAAAGCAATTGAGTTAAACTCCACAGATTGTCGATCACAATATGCAGTCATAAGCTTTTTCAGCTGAGTGCTTCTTTTAATCCGGAAAAAGACTTCATTCCCATCCTACAATTCAACAACACAAATTAGTCATTCACTCCCACCATGCACTCAAACACAGTCATACGCCCATATGGTCAGTGGCAGACTCTTGGTCAAGGAAACCTATCAATCTGTATGATCGATTTCAAAACAAAAAAAGAAAAATACAAGAATTCGCATAAACCACTCAGCATAAATATCAATATAAAGGCTCTGACCATACAAATATGGTCCTTCAAAAAATCGACAATGAAGGTGGCAATTAACTAAAGCATTCTCACATGAGAGCCAAAATTAGGTAGATACATGTCATACCCAGATTATGAAATGCAACCTCTCAAATTAACAAATTCCAAATCACATATTGTTTTATGCCAGCATTAATGTACACAAAAGCATTTCAAGACTGCACTAATTCAAAATTATAGTAATTTTAGAAACCATGTCCATGAAGGTAATGTTATAGTTGCTGATAGAAAGTTAAAGTTACAACATATGAACCCACCAATAGGGTTAGTAATTTTTCACATAACCTGCGAACTCAACACGAAATTAGCGGGTTCAAATTGAAGGGTATGATATGTTTAATTAAATGGGTTAGGCGAGAATAAATCAATATATAGTTTTATACTAATGCATTGACACGATCTTAACCTGACATGCGAAGACGAATTCCCACCCCTACACATGGACGCAGGGCTGACAAGCTTCCGCAGATATAATACAATGAAATTACACTAGAAAATAAAAGGTAAAGCAACAAAACACAAAACATGAATTGAAAACCATACTGGAAACCCTTCGAATCCAAAAGTAGTCAAGCTGATACGCTTACCGTGCACCCAAACCAAACCAAACCAAATATAAAAAAAATAAAATAAAAAATAAAAAAAAAATAAAAAAAAAAAACCTAAAAGAGCAAATGAACTAAACACATGTTAGAGCATTCAACCAAATTCTCTTCCTTTTCATCAATTTCCTCGGCAACCACAAAGGTGAAACCAAAGCAAGACCACAAACAATTAAATTCACAAAATTGAGTAATACCGAAGACAGGTAGACAAAACATAATTATCAAATAATAACCTCTAAATACCTCGTTTTCCTACTACTTCCCATTATTCTTTCAGTAACCAAAACACAGGGTAAATAATAACTCAAACCCACAATGGCCTTAAATTCACAAAACACAGAACCACACACACACACACACGTGCACATGTACAAACCCAGAAACCCCTCAACAAGTAAATATGGTATCTGTCAGTCCTGTGTTATATAAACCTTCGCTTTTCTTAGAAACTAAACATAAATACCCCAAACGAAACCCACCCAAACAACAAAAAAAAACGCAAAATCACAGAACAAACAGCAAACCCATTCTTACCCCAAAAAAAAAAAAAAAAAAAAAAAAAGGAAGAGAAGCAAACCCATTTAACAGAATAACACAACCCGACAAATAAAAACACCAAAACACACAGACACACGGACGGAGAACAACAAATTTAAATCTTCAAAAGAAAAACCCGTAAAAACCACTTTATAATTATTTTTTCCTTCCATTTTCTCGGAAACCAAACAAAGGGTACAACGGAAAAAGCAAACCCAGAACAAACCATAATCACAATCACCAAAACACACGAATCAGACAAGCAATCCATGAACTATAACAAACAGAAGAAAAACCCTTTCAAACAAAAAAAAAACCTGGCCCTTGACTTTGAGGTTGATGTGGCCAGACTGATCGTTGGGCTTCTTGTCCTCCTCTTGCTGCCGGTTCACACTCACACCTGACATCTTCTTCCTTTCTCCGAAAAAAGTTTGGGTTGTTTCCTAAGGTGTCAGTATTTATTAGCACAGTGATTAAATCTTAAATCAAATTCCCGTAAAATCTTAAAATAGAGGTAATTATTTTTCACAAATATTGTGTTTTATTTTGTGAAAAGGGTTAATGAAGAAGTGGCATTTAAAAATTCCTCCGGATAAAATGGAGAATTTTTTTCATTTTTCGATCATTTGTTGGACTTTTCGAGAAGAATAGAGGGAGGGAGGGAGTTATTAATATTATTATTTAATTAAAACATTGAAAATAATTTTTAAAATATTTACTATTATCTTGCTTGTATTAAAAACCATTATCCAAAACTAAAATAAAAAGGTAAATATTTTTTCTAATTAAAATAAAAAGGTTAAAGTAACGTTTAATAACGGTTTTGAAAAGTGTTTTTTGTTTGAAATGTTTGGAAACATTTTCACTTCTAACTAAAAAATTCTCAATTTAGGGTCACACTTGGACTCTAGTTTTTTTTTTTTTTTTACATATCCATACAAACGAAAAGGAAGAAATAATTCAAACTAATGACATCCACTTCATAAGACATAATCTATAACCGATTAAACTACATTTTAAAAACGTGGGCCCTAGTTCTTTTTATAGCACCAAAAGCCTAATCCCTCTTTATTCTACTTGGCGAACAAAAACAAAAATTGAGCCTTAAGATAAGCAGCATGGGCCTAGTTAAGTGCAACGTTAGTACTTTGCTAACTGGGCCTTGTAAGCAGCAAAGCCTACTTATAAGTGTCAATTGATTCGGCTTGGACTAGGTCTCCTAAACCCATACAGTGCTGAAAGGTAATTAAAAATGGGCCTAATCAAAGGCCTCGCCCATTGGGATCTTGGCACACAGCCCAAGATTAAACTGCCTCTTATCCATGTTTACATGACCTGCTTTGTTTTGTTTTGTTTTTTGGTTTTTGTTTTTGTGTTTTTCTAATGACCTATAAATTACACCATTAATAGATTGGCATAACCCATTTGGCGTTGCTAGTGTTTTTATAAACCCTAAAAAAAAANATTAAAATAAAAAGGTTAAAGTAGCGTTTAATAACGGTTTTGAAAAGTGTCTTTTGTTTGAAATGTTTGGAAACATTTTCACTTCTAACTCAAAAATTCTCAATTTAGCGTATTAAATTTTTAATTTTTTAGGGTCACACTTGGGCTTTAGTTTTTTTTACATATTCACACAAATGAAAGGGAATAAATGATTCAAACTAATGACCTCCACTTCATGAGACATAATCCGCAACCGATTAAACTACCTTTTAGGATGTGGGCCCTAGTTCTTTTTATAGCACCAAAAGCCTAACCCCTCTTTATTCCACTTGGCGAACAAAAACAAAAATTGAGCCTTAAGATAAGCAGCATGGGCCTAGTTAAGTGCAACGTTAGTACTTTGCTAACTGGGCCTTGTAAGCAGCAAAGCCTACTTATAAGTGTCTATTGATTCGGCTTGGACTAGGTCTCCTAAACCCATACAGTGCTGAAAGGTAATTAAAAATGGGCCTAATCAAAGGCCTCGCCCATTGGGATCTTGGCACACAGCCCAAGATTAAACTGCCTCTTATCCATGTTTACATGACCTGCTTTGTTTTGTTTTGTTTTTTGGTTTTTGTTTTTGTGTTTTTCTAATGACCTATAAATTACACCATTAATAGATTGGCATAACCCATTTGGCGTTGCTAGTGTTTTTATAAACCCTAAAAAAAAATAATTCTAATACCTAAATATATGAATGAAAGGGAATAATTTTAGGGAAAGCAAGAATAGTGCTTCCTCTTTTACATGATGTTTGCGACAGATTTTGCCGCAATTGTCTGTCACGCGTTACGTCTTCGAAGATTTTCCTGTTGCAAATATTTCCTACACGTCGTAGATTAGTTTCTATCATGCGTATCGTGTCGTGCCAAAAATTATGAAACGGTTATTAATATGACTTAAGAAGGGATTCAGTGTAATGCTATATAGCTGTTATTGAGTTGATTGGTTGATGTGCCGGGTCCACAGGCCCAATATTGTACATGCTTCCAGGTAAGCACAGCCATTTCTTGTCGCACCCAACGTTCGAAAAGGACAGATATTTTTTTCCATCGTAAAAAAGGACACACCTAATAATATTCACCTCTGTTACAAAAAAAAAAAAAAATTAATAATAATAATATTCACCTCGCCAACAATCTACAGTGTAGCACACATGGAGCACCTTCCGATGGACCTCACAGCCTCCCCTACGTCCCTCTTTTTGTTGACTTCCAGCAGATCAAGGGACACGTGGGAACAACACGAGTCAAATAGTGCATCGAATATTTGTTGCCCCCGAGGATTATTTTATATATTTGGTGTGATAATTTGTTTGATGACTACTGTCTTCGGAAACAGTACCATCAAACGGTCGAGTTTGTAGGGCCACGTGAAGGAGTGTGGGGCCACGCGGGGAGCAAAAATAGCATAGTGATCAATCACCTGCAATGACATTCACCGAATCAGACGGTCAAAATTTGGTTGATCTAATGTCTTTGCAACGGTCGAATTTGTAGGGCCACGTGAGGGAGTGGGGCGTGGGCCCTCAAGTGGGAAGGTAAAAATAGCATAAAGATCAATCACCTGCAATGAGATTTTGTACATCATCCCACACGAAAGTACAAATCGACGGTCAAGATTTGGATTAAAAAAAAAACAGTATTTTAATGAAGGGTTGATGCAATTTTTCAGGCACAAGCACATAGTGGAGATTTCTCAGCCTTTTGATGTTGTCCATGGCTGACACGTGGGTCCTACCCACTACTGCCTCGATATCCTCCCACTCTCTCCGGCTCTTTCTTTGTCCTCCGCTCCATAAAAGGCCCTTCTCCGTAACTCTCTCTCACCCACTCAGTCTACCAGCCCTCTCCGACAATCTCTGAAACAGAGCCAAACCCATTCTCTTTCTCGCATGCTCTGTTTCTCTGAGAACCAGAGAATGGAGCTACGAACTCTATCCTGCTTCCTCTTGCTCCTTTCCGTCTTCACATTTGCAGGTAAGAGCTGTATAACAAGCTTGAAGCAGCTTTCTCATTTCCCGTTGGGTGTGTTTGCTATCAGAGAAAAAGAAAACGAAAAAAATGAGATAAGTTTAGGGTATTTTAGCATTTGCTTCAAAATGGCTTGTTCTGCGTAACACTACTCACTTTTTCTTTTCTTTTTTTTTCCCGAGAACCGAACAAATGTATCACATTTTCTTTCGTTGTTTGCTTTTAACACTGCTGTGCTTGGTTTTCTTGTCCACATTTTCAGATGCGGGTTCCATAGGAGTGAACTACGGGCGAATCGCTAACAACCTTCCCCCCGCGTCAAAGGTGGTGGAGCTTCTAAAATCCCACGGTCTAAACAGGGTCAAGGTCTTCGACACCGACCCAGCGGTTCTCAAGGCATTATCCGGATCCGGAATCAAGGTCACCGTGGACCTTCCCAATGAGCTCCTCTTCGCTGCTGCTAGAAGCAAGTCATTCGCCTCGACATGGGTCGAGAGGAACGTCGCCGCTTACTACCCCTCCACCCAGATCGAAGCCATTGCCGTGGGTAACGAGGTCTTCGTCGACCCGCACAACACGACTCGGTACCTCATACCCGCCATGAAAAACATCCACAATGCTCTTTTCAAGTACAACTTCCACAATGCTATCAAAGTCTCTTCTCCTATAGCCCTCAGCGCCCTCCAAAACTCTTACCCGTCTTCCGCTGGGTCTTTCCGACCCGAACTCGTCGAAACCGTGTTCAGACCCATGTTGGATTTTATTCGCCAAACCGGCTCGTTCCTCATGGTCAATGCCTACCCGTTTTTCGCCTACGAGTCAAACTCTGACGTCATTTCCTTAGACTACGCGCTGTTCCGGGAAAACCCGGGCGTGGTGGACGCCGGTAACGGGTTACGGTACTTCAGCCTCTTCGACGCCCAAATCGACGCCGTTTTTGCCGCCTTGTCGGCTCTCAAATACGACGACATAAAATTGGTCGTCTCGGAAACGGGTTGGCCTTCCAAGGGGGACGAGAACGAGATCGGCGCGTCGATGGAGAATGCAGCGGCCTACAACGGAAACTTGGTCCGTAGGATCTTGACCGGCGGAGGGACCCCTCTGAAACGCCAAGCAGATCTGACCGTTTATCTGTTCGCTCTCTTCAACGAGAACAATAAAAATGGCCCTACGTCGGAGCGAAACTACGGGCTTTTCTACCCCAGCGAGGTGAAGGTCTACGACATTCCGTTTACCGTGGAGGGCTTGAAGAATTACCACGACCATCGGTCCCCGGTCACCGGTAACCAACACATGACAACCCCAGTAACCGGCGGAGGGGGCGTGTCCAAGAGTTCCTCGGGGAACACGTGGTGCGTGGCGAACGGCGATGTGGGAAAGGAAAAGCTGCAGGCGGCTCTAGATTTCGCGTGCGGGGAGGGAGGAGCTGACTGCCGTTCGATCCAGCCGGGTGCCTCGTGTTACGATCCCAACACGCTTAGCGCTCACGCCTCCTTCGCCTTCAACAGTTATTACCAGAAGAACGCCCGTGCTGGCGGCTCTTGTTACTTCGGCGGCGCGGCGTACGTTGTCACGCAACCCCCCAGTGCGTATTCTCTACTCCTTTCTCCCAGTATTATTTCTCTTTAATTTCTTAGGCTTTGTTTGGCAAACGACGCTCCATTATATCACATTTCACCATATTATTTACTTCATTTTTTTTTTAAAAAAAAAATCAAAATTATCATTTTTTATATCATATTATTTATTATTTAAATAAAAAAATTACTACAAAACAAATTTTTTATTTTTTAATATTATTTTTTTTATTTTTATTAATTAATTATTTATTTTTTAATTAATAATCAGTGCAGTGTAAAAAATTATGTGGGAGAGTATGATGGAGTTTACTAAACACCTTCTAAAGCAAACCCTTCACATTCTCCTAACAAAAAATTATAATGCACTGTTTATGAATTAAAAATAAATAAATAATTGGTATGTAAAAATAAAAAAATGGTATTAATAAGTAAATAAATTTGTTTTATAGTGATTTTTTTATTTAAATATTAAATAATAAGATATAAAAAGTGAATGGTTTGATATGTTTTTTTTTAAAAATAAAATAAAATAAAAAATGGGGAGGAATGAGATATTTAACAAATAAGGCCTTAATTTTGGCGCACTTGGCTCATGTTAGCAACAAATCTGTACAGTTCCTGCTAAAATGCACTAGGTATTGAGTATTGTAGGCTCTGTTTGCTGGAGGAACGGGGTGGACGGGGCTGGGATTAGAACTGTAGCTGGCAGTGTACCCGGTTGACACCAAGTTTTGTTTCAAAAATGCCATTGTTTTATTCCAAAAATGCCCTCACATATGTTAAGTGAAATGAGGGCATTTTTTATCCTAAAAATGTCGGCGGCTATTTCAAGGCTGACACCAAATTTTGTTTAAAAAATGACCTTGTTTTATTCCAAAAATGTCCTCATATATGAGTGAGTGAAGTGAGGGCATTTTTGAAATAAAATTTGGTGTCAACCTTGGAACCTTGGAATGGTAGTCGGTATTTTGTTCCAAAAATGCCCTCACTTTATTTAACATATATGAGGGTATTTTTGAAATAAAATAAGGGTATTTTTGAAACAAAACTTAGTATCAGCTGGATACACTGCCAACTATAATTCCAATCTCAATCCCGTTCCACCCCGTTCCTCCCTGCCGTATATAGTCTCAATTCATGTTCTTGATAAATGGGTAAAAGTAATTTTTGAAGATAGGGAAGTCAAAAGAGTCGCCTTCTACTTTTTAACTTTCTCGTGTAGTTTTGGATAAAAAGTATGTTAATGTGTGTGGATGTGTTTTTGTCTTTGCAGGGTTTGGGAAGTGCGAGTTGCCCACTGGCACTGGAAACTGAAGACAAACAAAGGAAGGGTTGAGAAGAATTTATAGCTTATATTATTGTAGTTGTTGTATGGGGTTTTAAATTTTTTTGGGGGGTTGTGTGTATTTATTGTTGTAGTCGTTGGTGACATTAACTTGACTTCTTCTTCTTCATCTGTAATTAAATGCTCTACTTTTCCCATATTGATTACTCTCATTTTTACTTGCATCCTCTTCTCATCTTCCTGCCAATAATCAAGGATGAGGCATGGGTTATATAAAATGTATAAGATATAAGTGGGTTTATGTATTCTCTCTTTCTATGTAACATATATTCCTATGCTAAAATAAAAATGGGTATACACTCCTGATCACATGACAACTAAAATGGGTTCACGTAATGGGTTTGTCAACTAAGTTAGCATAAGGGTTGGCAAAATGGGTTCTTGTGTCACCCCGGTTAGTTAATCCGTTCATGCCAATTTGAACATGACACGTTTAACTTAAAGTCTAATTCATGAGTTACGGGCTAAATTGTCAATCCTAAACAAAATTGTCAATTCTAAACATGTGTGAGAGTTTATATGCAACTCATCTAATTTAAAGTTTATTTGATCAAGTGTCTTTCATATAAAATTATCTATAAATATGCTAACCAACTTGCTACTGTTCAAATTGGTGAAAGTGTGCTCTTTTGACCATTACCTACAGGCTATAGGCAATTATTTTTAAATTTGGGCTAATAAGGCACTATATTTATTTTGCTGGACACAAATTTGGACCATCCAATATTTCTAAGTGCCTGTGGTGTTTCTACCGACATATATTTAGACCATCTCGAAAAAATAAATAATTGGGTAATAAAATAATATATTGGGACATTTTTATTTGCATTTAAAAGGATTTAAGGCATGGAACAGCAGAGATAATATTGGGCAGTCTGCAATGTCTGCCAGTACGAAATTAAACGAGGAATTGTAGTGCCTTGAAAACCCCCCCTTTTTTGTTCTTTTCCAAAGAGAAGATAGTTTTCACAACTTGCATCTACACCTCACATGCTATCAGTGAATGAAAGGCATTTTGTGCCCAAAAACAAATACAAAAAAAAAATTGTATGCAGTAATTATTGAAAGGTATCAACTGTAGGCCATGCTTTGACAATTTTACCACTTTTTCAACAACTGCTGCTTAAAGTTTACCTTGGATTCTTGGATTCGGATCACTTGTCACTTTTGTACTCGGACAATGAATGTACCATTTCTTTATTTATAGCTGCATTTTATTTTTTTCAACTCATCAAGAAGTTTGATTTGTTTAGTTGAGTTACATTAGGCATGTTTGTTAAATAACATCAAATTTTTTCATTTTTTTTTTTTATATTTTATAACATTATTCATATTTTTTTTTTTAAAAAAAATAAAATCAAATCATTCACTTTTTATATAACATCATTCACTTTTTATTATAATTCAAATAAAAACATTACTACAAAACAAAATTTTCTACTTTCTAATACCATTTTTTCATATCAATCATTATTATTATTACTATTATTATTTTAAGAGTGAACAATGTCGTGTCAATCATTATTATTAGGGTAAATATATAATAACTTATTGGGTTAACCCTTCAGAATTTTAAAATG
>CM017326.1:1618599-1685894 GCA_006937295.1 Carpinus fangiana | reverse complement strand
TTCTTCTTCTTCTTTTTTAAGATTTAAAAATTTAAAATTAAATTTTAAAAAATTAATATTTTATTCAAACAAAACGGTGCATTTTGGGTTAGTAAACGGCCGTTAGAAAAAAGTGACGACATAGATTTTATTGTAGTTTTAAATGATTCAAGGAGTAAATTTTCGAAAAAAAAACTTAAGCATTTTTAAATTCTGAATGGTTGACCCAATGAGTTATTATATATTTACCATTATTATTATTATTTTAAAATGTGAACAGTGTCGTGGGATGAACAGTGCTATGGGGGGTTTTAATGTTGTTTAACAAACACCACCTAGGATTGATTTATATGTTTTGATATGATTCAAATTTGGCACGCAATATTTAAAGTTGACAATTTTAACATGATATGCGAACTCGATATGAATCGTACATAAAATTAAAAAGGTATGATTTAAGTGCCTAACCAGGTTTTAATAAAGGAGTTGTATTTATTTATTTATTTTTCCAATTCAATATGAGGAAAAGGAAAAATGAAAATTACAGGAAAATAAAAAAACAAAGAAGACAAAGTTATTATTGAAAAGTTTGAGAATAGGTCAAATAAATGACCTGGTATAGCAATGTAATTGGTAGAGCCAAAGAAGACAGTAAAAGTAGGTAAAGTTATGTAAACAAAACTAAAAAATCTAATGCTCAAACCTACGCCTAGAAAGTGGTTGAATAGGTGTTCACCAACAATATGCGGAAGTTAAAAATACTAAGCATGCAACAATTCACCAAATATATATAAATGTTGTAAATCAAAGAGACCTATATATTTGGTTACGAAAAGGAAACCTTTTAGAGAACTTCCTAAAAGTGTAATATCTCCAGGGCAGTCAAATCCAAGAAATCACTCACAATAAAATAACGAGAAATTACACAATGTCAACACTTTCAAAACCTTGCAACTGACAATCTCATGTACTAGATAAGCAACCCCATTTGCCCGCTACTATAGTAGTTCTCCCAAAACCTTTAGAATGTTTCTTATATGTGATTTCCTTTACCAGAACTCCGGTAGGCTTCGATTGTTTTGTATATGTGGATGAAGACACAACCTCTAACTCTAAGAGAGAGACTTAAAGTTCTAAATCTCAAAAGCTCTCTTAGCACAGCCGTATTTACCCTTGGATTACGTAAAAACAAATGTGCATAACAGTCTTTATACATAGGCTAAAACACATACCTATTCAAAATAGAATTAGGTTAAAATAAAGCGACTGTGTCCGGACACAGTTAGGGTTACCCCTTTGTAAACCCTACATGTTCGGATTTGACACCAAGCTATCCATAAATCTATTGAAAAATAAGCTCTCTAGACTTTGTGTCCATAAATGGATTGCAAAATAAAGTCTCGAGAATTCGTGTCCGGACATGGCTTCTAGCTATTCGGACATGGCTGAATTCTTCATGCTACAAACTCATTTTCAACTTATTATAATGAAAACACCGAAGAATGAACCAATCTAAAACTAACAAAACAAACTAAGGACCAATAACTAAATGAGTTAGGTTAAGTTGACCTATATAGTCTTCTTATACTAATATCTTGACACAATCTAAAATAACTAAAATCGACACATGATNTTCAAAATAGAATTAGGTTAAAATAAAGCGACTGTGTCCGGACAAAGTTAGGGTTACGCCTTTGTAAACCCTACATGTTCGGACATGACACCAAGCTATCCATAAATCTATTGAAAAATAAGCTCTCTAGACTTTGTGTCCAGAAATGGATTGCAAAATAAAGTCTCGAGAATTCGTGTCCGGACATGGCTTCTAGTTGTTCGGACATGGCTGAATTCTTCATGCTACAAACTCATTTTCAACTTATTATAATGAAAACACCGAAGAATGAACCAATCTAAAACTAACAAAACAAACTAAGGACCAATAACTAAATGAGTTAGGTTAAGTTGACCTATATAGTCTTCTTATACTAATATCTTGACACAATCTAAAATAACTAAAATCGACACATGATTGATTGGTATCCAAGGTTTATAAAATTGTGTTGTGTTGCGTAATAAACACATGAAAATTTTATAGATTGAATTTGGTAGAATTCTCTTTCCAAGATGGTATTTTTCCTCTTTAAGAATCCAAAGCATGGTGTGATTCCCCCCAATCCTACCAATTTAATATGGATGAAAGTAGTGGAAAAAGGTATCTCAAAATGCATATCCCCATTCCCAAGCGACAATGGTCATTGACATCCCCAAAAGTGAAACTATTTTTTTTTTATGTCTGTTCAGATGGTTGATCCCATGTGCCATGGGAGCCACCTCCTCAAGTACATCCCATTACAGTAATTATTTCTGGAAAATTGGTACACATATTCCCAAACAAAGAAGACTAGCTCACAACGACTCTACGGAAGCTTTGACAGAATCTCGATGTTACCCTCTCTGTGTTTTTTATGCAGGCCAAGGCCACCCATGTCCAAACTCCAAACCCTCTCAAAAAAGCGAGAAGGAAGAAGAAGGTGAAGAAGACAAATGAGAATCCACAAATGAGAATCCTCTGTTTTTCTGTGTCCCTCTCAGGACTTGAGTCATGAGCTAGCCGAGGTGCAGAGTAAAGATTCCTCTCTGCTGCAGAGTCACATGCTTGCTGAATTATTGCTTGCACGGCTAACTCTGTTTCTGGCTTCATTTTCCACTTTCGGATCTTGTTTGCACTGAATTATGATTTGTGTTTGGACTTTGGACTCATTCTCTTGTCCACGTCTTTTCATTTAAAATGTTTTCTTTCTCCCATTTTTGTAATTTTTAAAATTGGACCATGTGACCCACAAATTTAATAGTAATTTTAAAAAGTAAAAAAAAAAATAATAGAAGAACTAAGAGAGGATGTGTACACTTTTCTTTGTAAATCTATCTTTCAATTTGTGGGTCCATATTTAGGTCTCATAAATTTAATGGTAAATTTGCACATCACTCATACGAATATGTGCAAGAGAATGAAAATAAATATTTTTCTAGAATTATTGCTTACACTTCTTTTTTTTTTTTCTTTCCCCTTTTTGGAAAGTAATAGTACAAATTAGGACAGTAATTGAACCGGGCCGAGTATTGAATGTTCAAGCATAGTTCGTTTAGTTTTTTTCGAACACGAGCTGAGCTCGAGCTTTCCACCGAACTAAATAATCTGTTCAAGCTCGATTGATTTATTTTTCAGCCGAACTTGAGCTTGTTCATGAGCTACCCAATTAATTTAATTATTTCATATATAAAGTAAATGTCATGATTGTTCAATTTATTTTTTTTTCCAAATTATTAGTTATTTAATTGTAGTTAAGATTTATTGTTTGCAATTGGGTAATTAGAGAAATTAAGCCAATATTAAATAATCTAATCTCAATTTATATGTTTATCTTATAGTGTATGTATACACACACACTGTAACACCTCAATCCCACATTGGAAACATGAGAAGAAGCTCACATAGAGTAAGTGGTTTATAAAGATAGTTATGGGTGCTGAGTCTCACATTGTCTAGTTATAAGGTGAAACTGAACTTTATAATAAATACTAAGAAAGCTCCAAAATGACTAATCATTTTAGGGTGATAGCGTAGATATGACTAACACTTTTTCTTAGACAGCCGGGAGAGTGGCTTCACCCCAAAATTGGTAGGAACAGATGTAGAAAGGAGAAGAGTTGGGAAGAAGGGTAAAAGTCCACCCAAAATGGGTAGGACCAAATGTGGAAAGGAGAAGAGTTGGGAAGAAGGATAAAAGTCCATTAAGTTGATGGTTTATAAAGATAGTCATGAGTGCTAAGTCTCACATTGCATAGTTACTATATGAAATTGAGCTTTGTAATAAATTCTAAGGAAGTTTCAAATTAACTAGTTTTTGTAGGTAATAGCGCAGATGTAGCTAGTTGCAATCGCGATGTTCACTCTAGTCTCTGCTCTGGCCTATTTGGCCTTTCGCCACTAATTTCAACAAATTCATATGAAACTCCATAAAATGCAGCACCTAAACTTTATTTTTCACCCCTTTGTTGAAATCAGAATCACAAGAGCACGTCTTCCTCCAGCCAATTGAAATTTCTTTTTTAAAAAAATTCACGGAAGGACAACCCCAATTTTTTTTAAAAATTTAATTAAATATATTTTTTTAAAAAATTAATTAATTAATTAATTAATTAAACGTACATGTGTCAAACTGTGATTTGTGCTAACATGGTGTCAAATTTAGGACAGAGAGACCATTTTCATTTTTAGGCAAAACAAAAAGACCTCATGTGATAAAAAATAAACCCTAAGAATCAAAAAATAAAAAAGTAAAAAAAAATAAGTGAATAAGGTATTTAATGCTAATATGAATGGTCTAACATATTTTTATTTTTTATTTTTATGTAATAAAAAAAAAGGAATTTATATCAGAAAGGCTTGGATCGGTAGTCCAAAATTTTTAAATCTTTAAGTTTTTTTTTTGACAAATAACTCCTTGGGTACGTCGAAATGACAATAAAATACACGCCGTCCAATTTTGTTAACTGCGGTTAGCGTGGGTCAAAACTAAAAATAGTGCGTTTTGACCCATTAAAATATTATTTTTTAAAATTTAATTTTAAAAACACCCCTGTTTAAAAATAAAATTTCTTTTTTTTTTTTTATAAATTTTTTTTTTTAAAAAAAAGGGGTGGCCGAACCACCCCATAGGAGGTGGCTGGCAGCCCCTTGGGCTATGTAGTGCGTTTTGACCAATTAAAATATTATTTTTTTAAATTTAATTTTAAAAACACCCTTGTTTAAAAATAAAATTTCTTTTTTTTTTTTATAATTTTTTTTTTTAAAAAAAAGGGGTGGCCGAACCACCCCATAGGAGGTGGCTGGCAGCCCCTTGGGCTATGTAGGTAGTTCAGCCAGGGTCTGGGGGTGGCCGAGACACCCCATGGCCTAAGCCCTAAGGGACCCCCGTTAAAAAAAAAAGAAAAGAAAAATACAAGAGAAAGGAAGGAAATAATTTACGGCGAGAACTGTCGGAGTAATCAGAGAGGAAGTCCGGGAGCTTGGAGGAAATCGAAGCTTTGAGAATGGAAGCGGCTTCCGATTTCTGGCTTAACTTGAATGACATAGCCTTCGCCGACCACCACGAAATGCCATCCATGCTATGTTCAAAAAGTTAAGGCCGCTGGGCAGAGGGAAATCGGAGGGGAAAGTACCATTCATGGAGTTGTTGGACAAGTCTAAACGCTTCAATGATAGAAGAAACGAAATCGGTTTGAGCTGTTTGACATTGCCGGAAATCTTGCAGCTTGAAATGGCTAGCTGCTCTAGCTCGGTGAGGTTGGCGAACCCAGAAGGCAGAGTACCGAGACTGTTACGCGAAAGGTCAAGAATTCTGATCTCCGGAGAAACAGAGAGCCGAACCAGATTGGTGAACCTGTTGGTTGACAAATTGAGCACCTGAACCGATGAACTGTTTGATCCAATAATGGTCCCTCCAAATCGGTTCCTGGACAGATTAACGTAATCTCGGAAGGGACCAAAACCAACGTGGAACATAGCCTTCCAGGAAGTTCCCAGAGAGATCAAGACTCTGGAGCTGCGACATGTCCCTGAAATACATCCATGAGATGCTCCCGCTTAGATTTCTGGACGGAAGCTTTATCTCCTCAATATGAGGCCTTGAACAGTTGGAATCTGCAGAATGAAACCAAGAAATATTGAATCCAGAGAACGATTTGAAAGCTTTGACACCAGCTCTTGGTCTCTACTGTTGCATGCAGCAGCTTCCGCCAGTGCAACCGCCGAAAACACAGCGAAAAACACGCAAAAAATCTTCATTTCATTTCATGCACCACGGCTTTTCTTGTCGTTGCAGAATCTGTGGGTGCTCGAGTTCTCCCAGGTATGTCTGTTTCCTGAGCTTTAGCAATCTATTTTTCCATTGTGAAAGTTGGATTTCTGTGATACTGGGTGGAATCAGATCTTTGGGGAGCTCTGCTTTTAGTGTAGCTGTTTTCTTGTTTAGATCTGCGTGGTTTTGTCAATGTGGTTATATTTTCTCTGCTTATGCATTTTATTTTTCTTGTTTTAGTTTACTTTTTTATAGATTGTTTTGTCGTGGGTTGGATTTAGAATGTGGAGAAGTTGTGAGTTTCGTTGTTGGGATTTGATATTTGTTGTTGAACTGAAGTAGATTTGGTCGTACTTCCGATTTCCCTCTGCCCAGCGGCCTTAACTTTTTGAACATAGCATGGATGGCATTTCGTGGTGGTCGGCAAAGGCTATGTCATTCAAGTTAAGCTGGGAATCGGAAGCCGCTTCCATTCTCAAAGCTTCGATTTCCTCCAAGCTCCCGGACTTCCTCTCTGTTTACTCCGACGACGTTCTCGCCGTAAATTATTTCATTCCTTTCTCTTGTATTTTTTTTATTTTATTTTTTTTTTAATAAGCCGGTCTGGTGGAGGTGGCCGAACACCCCATGGCCTAAGGGGTGGCCAGCCACCCCACCCCTATGGGGTTCGGCCACCCCTGATTTTTTTTTTTTTTTTAAAAAATATTAAAAAAAAAACAGGGTGTTTTTAAAATTAAATTAAAACATATATATATTAACGGGTTAAAACAATGTGTTTTGACCCACACTAATGGCAATTAATAAAATTGGACAGCGTGAATTTTATTGTCATTTCAACGTACCCGAAGAGTTATTTGTAAAAAAAAAAAAAAAAAACTTAAAAATCTAAAAATTTTAGACTGCCGACTCAAGCATTTCTAATATAAATTCCTTAAAAAAAAAATCACTTAAAATATTGTACGTGTAAAATAGGTGGAAATTAAGAAAGATTAGCATTAGTGAAATAAAAAGACTTGGTCAGCAGAAAGTGCGAGATTTTGTCACGTCCACAAGCATGGCAGTGTTTTAAGCTTCACCACCCAAAATAAACATAAAACACATCGTCAACCACTTTCTCTTCCGAGAAATCAAAAATTTTCCCGGAAAATCGCATCTTATTTTCCATCCAAACACCTAGCAAACTGCTAGCTAGGCTTTTCTGGCCGTGGAGGCCGAAATTGAATTAAGTTATGCTCCCGACGATGCCCAGCAAGCTAAGGAAGGCATTTGGGGCAGTGAAAGACCAGACCAGCATCAGCCTCGCCAAGGTTTCGAGCACCAACGCCGCCAACCTCGAGGTCTTGATCCTCAGGGCCACCACCCACGACGAAATCCCCATCAACGAGCGCTACGTCAATGAAATCCTCCTCCTCGTCTCCTCGGACAAAACCTATGCCTCCGCCTGCGCACAGGCCATTTCCAAACGCGTCGGCCGAACTCGCAACTGGGTCGTCGCCGTCAAGTCCCTCATGCTTGTCCTTCGAACCTTCCAAGACGGCGACCCCTATTTCCCTAAAGAAGTTCTCCATGCAATGAAACGCGGCGCAAAAATCCTCAACCTTTCCAGCTTCCGCGACGACTCTAATTCCAGCCCCTGGGATTTCACCGCCTTTGTCAGAACATTTGCTCTCTACCTCGACGAGCGCTTGGATTGCTTTCTCACAGGTGATCATCGATCATGTCAAATTCAATCAACTCCTTTATTTCACCGTTGCTTAAATAAGGTTTTTATTAATTAATAAATCAGGATTTATGAATGTTACATCAACAGGGAAGCTTCAACGGCGTGTTTCGTACAGGCAAAGAGAAAGCATCCACCAGAGAATCGGGCGGGTGGCGGCCTCGCCGGTCCGCGACATGAAACCGGCAATGCTGCTGGACAGAATCACATACTGGCAGCGTTTGATTGACAGAGCTATAGCCACAAGACCCACCGGCGAAGCCAGAACCAACCGGCTGATCCTCATTTCGCTTCACGCAATCGTCCAGGAGAGCTTCGATCTCTACCGCGACATCTCCGAAGGCCTAGCGCGTCTTCTAGACAGCTTCTTCCACTTGCAATACCAATCTTGCGTCAGCGCATTCCAAGCCTGCGTCAAAGCCACGAAACAATTCCAGCAGCTTTCCTCTTTCTACGACTTCTGCAAGAGCATCGGCGTAGGGAGAACCTCCGAGTACCCCAGCGTGCAAAAGATATCCGAGGAGCTCATTGAGACATTGCAAGATTTCTTGAGAGACCAAGCTTCATTTCCTAGTCATCACGGTCGGATATCGCCGTTGCTCCTCCCTGCACCGCCTCGGAAAGGTGGCGGCAAGGATCGGGGTTCGAGTTCAGAGCGGTTTCCTTACGACCAATTAGACGCGCCGGAGAGTTTGTCGCAAAACAGAGGATTGGGTTCCGGCAGATCTCGGTGCACGTCACTGGAGGATCTAATGAGCATCACAGGATCCGTACATGAAGAAAAACAGTCTACACTTGAGGATTTCATTAAAATTGCTAATGATTCAGTTGCGGATGATGAATTGGAAAAACAAGAACAAGAGAATAATAAAACCTCGGAGAATCAGAAAGATGGTTGGGAGAGCGTTTTATTCGAGTCTACAAACGGAGCCAATGGGTTTGAGCCCTCGGTTGCTTCACTTCCTCAACACCACCAATATAACCCATTCTTACAAGACACAAGCACAGAAAATGACAGGACGTTTTCAGCTACTCCCACATTTCATGCGGCGGAGGCGGCGCCGACATTTCTTGCAAACAATCCACAGGAGACGATGATACCAGGAATTCAGAATGAAAACGACCCATTTGGAGGTGCAGTATTGGCGGATGAACATGTGCCAAATGGGTCGCCAATGAAAGAGAAAAGTCTCTTGGATGAGCAACAGTTGTGGTTGGAGAACCAGAGCAAGATCATTGCGAAGCATATGGCTTGATTAGTGGAAGTAGAAGACGTATGGAATTTTGTAAATTAGTATTTTATTTGTAGAGCTAAACTTTTTTGAGTTCGTTTAATTTTCTTCTCTGCATGCATTAACAAGATTCATGGAGAGTCAAAGGGAGAGAGTTTGGGCTTTTGCCAATGGATTTTTTTTGTGTTCAATATTCATGCACTTTGCCAATGGGTCTACCCAGCTGCCCAAGCCTGTTGGCTGTTGGTATGGGCTGTGGCTCTGGATGGATGTAATTTTTTTTTAATGCAATGTAAGTTTTTTATTTAATTAGCTGAAAAAGAAAAAAAAGAGATTGAGCCAAAGTTTTATCAATATATATATATATGATAGAGATTCCGTTGTTTGGATTTCATAAAACTCCTAAGGAACATACTTGGCCAGAATGAGATTATTTGCAGCCTAAACTGTTAGTGAGAGTCTATACAGAACCCATCTATCTAAATAAGTTATTTAGAGTCGTTCAACCACTTACTTTGACAAATAAATTTCATATTAGTTCTTTTACATTTGCTATCCAAATTGTTGGGAATCTCAAAATTTCACGCCCAAACATGTCTTGATCAACCCGCGTCCATGCTGCAAAGGCAGCAAATTGCTTGTAATTCAAAAACAATCATGCACATTTGTAATCAGCCATGTTCGAATCATAAATGTGGTCATATCAAAGGTTAATAAATAAAAAAGAAAAAAAATATGAATCAATCATAAAGGTTTAAATACATGACTGAGTCACACAGACTCGATTGTTACATCTTTGTTGGTCAATTGGTATAATCACAACATACCCCTATTGGGGTTCACATGGAAAATATTATGAGACTAATATGCTCATGGTGTTCTACAAAAACCACGATTCACACGATATTTATATACTATAAAATGCTTAAGAGTACTACAATTTTTATTATAAATATTTTACAAATTAATGTGATAACCTACATTTACTGACTAACATAATAAGTGTATATGTACTGTCTTACATGTTTGTTAATGTGATAACTATCATGTGAACTGACACGTGGCAATCCAAATTTTAGTGGTTGAGGTGGTAAGTGTCACTATGTGAACTACCACGTACATCTATTAAAAAAAATTTAATTAAAATGTTTCACCCCTACCAACACTATTCCATAGTATCCTAATACATAATATAAAGGTGGATCAAAGTATCAATCTTGGACTTGGCTTGATTTACAATGTGCAAGTTAATTCTCCCACTTAGGGAAATTATACAGAGTTGGTTATTTTCTCCTGTAGTCAATTTCAACTATTTTACTTGAAAAAAAATTACAATTTTTTTTTAAAATTTTAGTTGGCGAAAACACTACACACATTTTCACATCCACTCTCAAAATTACACTTTATGACATGACAATGAAAATTATTGTGAGATCTAAAATTTGATACTAATCTGTCTAAAATTTAATAGTGATTTTCACCAACACTTCAGAGAATATGCACTTTAAAATGTAGGAGTGAAAGTGTAGGTTCTTTCTTTTTTAAAACACATACATTCTAAAATCAAATGCGATGCATGTCTTATCATATATATAATGTTTATTGAGCTATGGTGGTCAGCAATTTTTTGAATTGAAGTAAATAGCCAAATACAATTATNTGGGATGCATGTCTTATATATATAAAATGTTTATTGAGCTATGGTGGTCAACAATTTTTGAATTGAAGTAATAGCTAAATACAATTATATATCCACCCAAATTTAGATCACAACTATCCAAAATAACCTTTGCTAGGGGGGGTATGAATTCTCTTTACAAGAAGACCATGAAAATCTCACTGTAAGAGAGAGATTTTGGCGGGGAAAAAAGGTGGGAAAAGGAGAATTATAAACCTTCAAGTTCATGTTTGCATGAGAGAGAGAGAGAGAGAGAGAGAGAGAGAGAGAGAGAGAAAGGCTTTACAGCTAGTGTATGCAGTTGCTTTACAGGGCTATTATGTATCACGGGTAATACGGCCCTGAAAAGTGAAATGCTTTTCTTTGATGCATCGGGAGGAAGCCAAACAGAAAATAAAGACTAGTGAACTGGCATGTCTACTTTGGGAACAAGAACAACAAATGGACCCACACATTCATTCATTCAGACGGATGTAAACATGTTTCATACAATTATATATTATATATATATTATATATATATGTATATATTGGTGTTGGAATATGAGTATCTTTCCATGTGATGTGAGGTCACTGTTGAACTTCCTTCTTCTACTCGGGACCCGCATTTCTTGCCTCCTCTTTTGTACCCTCCTTCCCTGCATCTGCGCCGAGCCTTCCTCACTTCCCATTTCTTGCTTTCTTTTTTTTGCCCTTTTCCAGATTCTCAATATCTATGTAATGTGACCCACTCCCCCAACCATTTTTATTTTTTTTTATTTACTCCTAAATATCTCTCCCTCCCAACTCCCACCCATCAACCTTCTACACTCAACATTCTATTCTATACCCTAAATTTGCTGGCCGTTCGGACAACAAATGTTATAAACACTTTTTAAGAACCCATCTGCCCCCAACAATGTCAAATAATTCTCCAACATTTGCTATCTGATTTGCTTTTGATTAAAAAAATAAGTAGACTTCTCCAGTGAAAAATTTACTAAAACAGAGCCTGAAAGCAAAGCTTAGGCCTTGGTGGGCATGAGCATTGGAACAGGGACCCTAATGCATTGAGAAAAGAAAAAGAAGGCACTAGATGAGATGAGGGACCCGACCACCATCACCCAAATCCAAATCTGATGAAAGCGCCAACTCAGCAATTACAGGAACGAAAGACCTTCATCATTGCCATTGATTCCCTTAGCCCATTACCCACTCAAAAAGAGGGCACAAAAGTGTAATCCTAGAGCCCCCCCCCCCCCCCCCCCCCCCCCAAAAAAAAAAGCTTTAGGCTTTGGGTGAGTGCTATTGGCTGCAAATGGTGTACCCTCAGAAAACCAGCCTAGTCTCCATCACCACCACCATCATCATCATCATCATCTTCATGGAACCCTCAAGTTCTCATGCAATCCAACCAAAACCAACAAACCAGACAGATGTAATAAAGGCTTGTAGCAATTTTACTGTTCCAATTGCTACCCAACCAAACACGTCTCAGATAACCCAACCCAACCCAACCCACTTACCATCTCAAAAAATTCAAACAAATTATCGGAGATCCAAATCAATGCAGAATTATTAGTCAGAATCAAATCGCATCACCACAAATCCAACACTAATGCTAGTCAAAAAACAAACAGAAATAATTGCACTCTTTCTAACTAAACCCAGTTGTCCATTACAATTAAAATATGACTCTTGGATATAGATTATCAAACAAAGAATTAAAAAAAGAAAAGAGGAAAGAGGAAAACATAACAATCAAAGTAGCCTCTTTCTTGCAGCTTCATGGATGAAGCAATTAATAAAATTAAAAAAATCAAAATAAATACAGAAAAAAGCAACCAAGGATACTCCCTAAAAACCGCATCCATGCTTTTCTTTTTTTTGGTTATAATATTAAAATAACTAGATTTTTTTCAATATATTATAAGTACTTTAAAATAATATTTAGGTAAAAGAAAGAAGTTGGAGTATACGAAGTGTTTGTTTGTTTGTTTGCTGCTTGTCCACGAAAAGTGTTTCTCATTCTTTGACGGTTAGAAAATCCAAACAGACCCCTCCTGATGCATTAAAATAACAAAAGTCAGGAATAAATAAATAAACAAATAATATTTATATGAATGTACATGTCACGTATAATTAAGTCAATGGTCCAACATTCAATCCCCTCACGAGTCAACAATTTACACCATTAATGTCAAACCGAAGGTGTAGATGGATGGTAGTTTTAGCAAATTTATGCTGCTAGTGACATTTACACTATTTACTCTATAAATATTTGTCAAATTATAATTAAAATTTTTTATAATTACTTATAAAACTCAGTATTATCTCATAAAAACCCAAGATAAGGGGACATTTATACGGGATGTAATCAATCACTCGGGAGTGATGAAAACCGAAGTCTTTCCTCTCTGACGGTCTTGGGATCGTGAAGAAATTCAAAAATAATCGAATTCTCTGTTATTAGGCTATCTGAATAACACAAATTCGGATAGCTTAAGAAAAAGGCGATGGGACCCATCTATTCTATAAATGAACGATGTAAAGGTGTGGAAGACATCTAACTTTTCCAGCACTTGTTTGAGACTTCATATAGAATTTTATCTATGTCAAAGATTTCTTCTTCATGTTACATATTATTCGACCAGCCTAATAATAGGAATTTCAATACCACATGAGCACCTTTACGGGGTTTACTCAAATGATAGAAATTTATAATAATTTAGTGTCTAAATTGTTAGTAATTCAGTCAACAAATGTAAATGAACGAGAAATGGGCAACTTGTTGAGACAGGTAGACATTTAAATACTCAATTATATTTATTTACTAGCGATATAAAATGCAAATAACATCCTAAACCTTGGGCAGTAATAAGATCCGAACTGTCACAGTTGTTGGAGTGGCCAAAGATTCCTAAGACTCGCCACGTCAGCTAAAAACAAGCAAGGGACCCACTACAAAATTTGGTCCTACCAAATTGATAGATCAAGATTCAAGGGTACCAGAAACATATATAAATCTAGACTTTGTTGATGATGATATGATGAAATCTCCCATTTTTAGGCTCAGGCCTAGGCACAAAAGTAGAGTACCGGGACCCACTTCAAGGGGCCCCCAATCCACAACCTAAGGGCAGCGTTGTCTTTCTGACAATAATAGCCCTCGCCCCTGGCGCTAAACAGAAAGAGCTCAGAGCCACCAATCCACAACCTAAGGGCAGCGTTGTCTTTTTGACAATGGCCATGGCGCTAAACAGAGAGAGCTCAGACCTTTCACGCGCCAACGACACTTACAATAATTAATTTGTATACAATAAATCAATAATTAATTATTTATTTATTTTTAATAATTTGCATATCGAGTCTAAAAAAATGAAAATTCCCATTATACCCTTGCCCAAGCCAGTTGTTACCTGTTCTTTGGCGGGTGGGGTTAGTTTCTTTGCTAGTTATTCCCTCCAAGTCCTCCGGCTGAAAATTGAGTTGAGGAGCCTATTACCGGAGAGTCTTTGCAAGGCCTTGTTAGCCCCGGCGACCTTCATCTCTGACAGCCTTTGCAAGTGGTGGTGAACCCCGGCGGCCATCAGCCTTTTCCTACAACCCTGGCTGGTCCCTCCGCCTACCACCGCCGCCACCACCATCACCGGGAAAATCTTGCACTGCACCACCTCGTTCTTCGGGTCCAGCATCTGCACCAGCCTCATCACGCTCTTCTCGTCCCTCACAAGTTCCTTCCGGTTCGACCGCACCGTCAAGAGCGAACTCAGCGCCTCCGCCGCAGACTCCTGTAGCCCCACCGGCTTCGGAGACTCCATTAGCTTCACCAGCGACCCCATGCAGTCCCCAATGGCCCGCTTGTTACCGTCGCTGATTGACAGACTGGCGAGCAAAGAGGCTGAGATTTGCTGTAGAAGTACATTTCCGTGTTTGATAAATTCGCCTAACTGGATTATGAATGCGGTCGATGATGATAGAATCCGAGTCGAGGAATCGAACCCAGAAAGAGAGCTTATAGCTCGGAGAACGTGCTCCAACGTGTCGGGGTTAGAAACTTCTTGGATCAAAACCATCAATCTATGCACCCCGCGTTGTTGTACGATTAATGCCCGGAAATACTCGCCGGAAGAGGCTAATAAGGCTATGCAATTCGCAGCCTTTTCTTGCGTGGAGCTTGTGCCTGAGACCAGTAATTGGATGAGCACCGGTACGGCTCCTTCCTCTGCTAGAGAGTTCTTGATTTCCTCCACGTGGGCCACATTCCGAATTGCTCCCACGGCGTGCGATTGAGTAACCACCGACCCAGATCGGCACGCCTCGATCAGCACCGAAACGCCGCCGTAAGCCGAGACTGCCCACGAATTTTCGGGATCGGCAGTAATGGCCTCGACCGCCGCCAAAGCTTTCTCCTTCATAGGCATCGACCCAGTCTCGAGAATCCGAAGCAGAGGCCCCAGACCCCCTTCTTCGAACACGCACTTCCTGGACTCGTCGTTTTCCGAGGCGAGCACCGACACGGCAGTCGTAGCGTGTTCTCGGATCGAACTGTTGTGGCTAAAATCCAGCAAGTGAATCAAATACCCGATGTTTCCTTCTTTGGAGACCAAGCTCGCGGAATTCTCATCCCTACCGAGGAGGTGAAGCAAGGACTCCAGAGCTTTGTTCTTGAACTCGATCCCGCCGATTTGCAATCTGGTAAAGAGGTCCCTGATGAAAAACACCAAGTCTTCTTTGGAAGAGCAAGGACCTGGGTGAGAGAGAACGATGGCGTTTGACTGGTGGAGGACCCCGGATCGGAGCAGCAAGTCAAGGTCGTAGAGAGAGTTGGAGAGAGAAGCGGAGGCCATGTCGAGGTCGCTTTGCATGTGGAGCTTGCCGCCAGAGAAATCGGAGAGGGAGCAGAGGTCGGAGAGGGATGAGAGGCGGTGGAGAGTGGAGAGGAGGGAAGGGAGGAGGGAGTGGATGAGAGGGTTTTCGGACCAGTGGGGGGAGGAGGAGAGAGAAGAGAGGGAGGAGGAGAGGGAGGTGAGCTTGGAGTGGATGGTTTGCCAGCGTCCGGTGAAGGATTTGACGGTGAGGGAGGAGAGGAGGAGGACGGAGAGGAGGTTGTTGATGAGGGAGAGAAGGGTTTGTGGTGATGAGGTTGGGGGTGTGGTGGTGGCGGCGGCTGCGGCGGCGGAATTCATTTGGGCTGGAGCTCAAGTGGTGGTGGCGGTGAATACATGTGAGAGAGGGGAGGAAAGGGGGGAGGGGTTTGGTTAGAGGGAAGGGAAAACGCCAAAACGGAGGTGGCCCTGACAATGGAGAAAAATGAAGGTTAAAGGAGGGGAGTCAGGGGACTGTGTGGGGTTGGTGTGGGGTTGGGAGAGTGTGCGAAGTCCGTGTGTCAGTGTGTGTGTTGGGCAAAGGGCAAACACATGAAATATTTTGGGATAAATTTTCTGTTTATTTATTATCATTATTTTTATATCAAATGAGAAAATAAATACAGAAAAACAATTACTAGGAATGTTCTTTCATTTTTAAAGAAAAAAACAATTACTAGGAATGTGTTATAATAAATATTAATTTATTTTTTCATCCATAACTTTATTTATTTATTGGTATTTATCATGATAGATCATCTCTCTTCAAGAATTGATCTCCTCCAATTGAGGGAATAGTTAGAGATTCTCCAATTGTCCATCTGGACCGTTCATTTTGATTCAATACACCAAAAAATGCCACGTATCCCACTATAAATTAAATAATAAACTATAATTTAACTTTTTTAAAAAAAATAATAAATAATTTTTTTTATAAAATAATATGTGGTGGTCGACCAACCAAATAGGGTGGTCAAAGCCACCCCAAGGGCCAATTGGGGGTGGCTTCGGCCACCACCATGCCCACAGGGGATGGTTCGGCCACCCCCAACAGCCCCTTGAGGGTGGCCGTGGCTTTGGCTACCCCAATGGCTCAGATGGGGTGGCCGACCACCCCATATTATTTATAAAATTTTTTAATAAAAAAGAAAAATATATTTATACAAATGGGGTGGCTAGCCACCCCCATATTATTTTATAAAATTTCTTAATAAAAAATAAAAAGAAAAATATATTTATAAAAATTGAAAATAACAACTCATTTTCCGAAGTTTTTTTTCTTTTTGATATAACTCATTTTCCAAAGTTGCGAGCCTAGAATGTCGAGGAGCAGCTGTCCCATAAATTAAAGAGGATATTTTTCAATAGTGAAAAATGCCAAATACAACATTTATGAACGTGGGAAACTTGGAATATTCGACCAGGTATATTTTATAATTTAGATGAAATTATACAAATTTAAAATATTTTGTTACATTGTTACGTCATTAAAATGCAAAATAGAAAGATTTAATGGATTATCGTGATTTTATCTATAATTGTAAATGATTAAATGAAACTGCCAGAGTTGGGTAGAATCCCTTTGTGTAGTGTAAATAAATAAATCGATATAATTCAGTTACCCACCCCACCATTAATTAATTGGAAAATGTTTAAAGAGAATTATTATTGTCAAACCTCATTACTGAATGGGCAATAAAATCAATAAATATGATTGGTTGAAATTTTCATAGATAATAGTAATTGAATAATTAAAAAACATTTATAAAATTGGAAGCCCCACGGCCCACGGCCCACGGTTCAAGTCAAGGTCTCTCGTATTCATTTGTGTCTGCTAGAAAGCGGCCGAATTATTGAAAATTAAACACACGACTTAGAAAAAATTATAGCTCGACTCAAGCTACACGGTGACTAGTGCACCATGAAGATTCTCAACAAGCAATTTAGTATATAATTTGTAACAATTTAAACACCAATCTGTCCATCTATTTAGATTTGGCTCGATAAATTTTATAAGAATTCTATTATATTTGCTCTCGGAAAGCCTTACAGCTATTTTGATTTTTTTTTTATTTTTTACTTATTTTTGAAAGTTTAATGGGTAACCAAATCTTCTCCGATTCTTTTAAAAAGAATGACAAAATTGTCCATTCATATTTTTTAAGACAATTTTACTATTTTACTTAAAATAATCGGTTCATTTCTAGTTCATTTGAAATAAAGAATTTCCTGATTTGTCTCATGACTCTTTAAACGAGTGAATTTTTTCTATTGAGGTGTGCAGATTTCTGGCGTTCCGGTTAGCGTTCCGATTGTTAACCTGCCATCGATGGACAAGGGACAACTTTCGACAATAGTGGTGGAGGGCAAAGTTGGAGTTTAGTTTTGGTTTCCAACTCTTTGACCCGATAAAAGTGATAATATTAAAATATTGATTCGGATTCCTACTATGCACCAATCCCTTTGAATGAGTAATCACATTTCCTTTTTGTTGTGCATTGAACTCACAAACATTCCATGTGAGCTTTTAAAGGTCGGGCCTTGGCTGGTGTGGCCCTAAAAATATGATAAGAGTTTGCCGATCTGGATCAGCATGATGATGGTGCATTCTCTGGGTTGGGTGTTTGGCAGTGTAGGCATGGTGACTCACAAACTTAGCTGTCTGGGACACCCAAATTATTTATATTCTCCCCCTAAAATATTAGGATAGGGGCAACGAAAAAAAACAAAAAAAAAATCATTTCAGTTTATTATATATATATATATTTAGAACATTCAATTCACACACGTATTTTTAAAAATAAGTGGTTAAACCTTTATCCAATAAGACCCACTTATTCAAAAAGGTGGTGGAGATTTGGCTTAAGGTGGCTGAACCAGCCTTAGTCAGCCCAAACGGGGGTAGCCAAATCACCCCATAGGCCAAATGGATATGGTTCGGCCACTTTTTGGTTGGCCATTGGAGGTGGCTTGCTCAAACGGTACCTTAACTAAAAGCCTAAAATGAGGGTGGCCGGTCATCTCTCATAATAAAAGTGGGGTGGCTGAGTAGACAACTACTCCCATTTCTCCATATATATTATTTAATTACGTTTGTTAACCGGAGTTATCATTTATTTATTTTTTGCAACGTACGTGGCATCAAAAGTATAGGTACCAGGTCATGTAACTTCTTCGGTTGATTTGGTTTCAATACGTGGCATTAGCATTTTATAAGTGCTGATGTGGAGATCCGTTAAGTATTTAGACCGAATCTAGACGATAGTACCAAGTTGGTTTTTTCAATATTTACATGTGCAATCAATTGTGACTCTTTTTAAAACTGTGGAGTCTATTTGATTTTTGGCCCTAACCACATGTACATTAAACAAAAAAAAAAAAATCAAAAAATAATTGAAACTAATACATCAATATTATAAAATAGCTGTAAGAAAATAATAATAATAATAATAATAATTGATTTGTAGTTGTAGTTGTGACTTGAGCACTTGGCAAGCGGTTAATGGACAAAACGAGCCTGTTTGAGCAAAAGCACCGTTGGTCCGTCATCCGTGCCAGCAAGCTAAAACCCTCCTTATACCTCTACGCACACAGAGCCCAGAGGGTTGAGAGAACTCAAAGGAAGGAGGGAATAGCTTAGCAATTGGAAATCCGCAAAAACCCAGAGAAAATGGTGAACAAAGCATGGAGAATAATCCCAAGGCCACTCCTGGAAACCGTGCTGAACAACCACGCCCAGCACCACCGCGTCCCTCAACCTCTCATCCTCCACGGCCCTCGTGGTGCCGGCAAAACCACCCTCATTCTCGAACGTAAATTCAAATCTATTAAATCTCTATCTCTTCAACTTATGTTTCACTCTCTTCAATGGTTTTGCTTTTGCTTTTGTTTTTTTTCCAGGTCTACTGGGCGAGTGGAATAAAGGTCCTCACCTCACCGGCTATATAGATTTTGCGGAATCGATCAAAGATCATCACCCACAATTCAGTCAGTCGTTTCCTTGGGCTTCTTGGTCCAATTGCCCACCACCCACTTTGACAAACTGCCGGACCCAGCTCGAACGCACCCTCGAATCGATGGTCGAAAAGGGGGTCAAGCTCGGCACCATTGGCTCCCACCAGATATTCACCACCCTCAACAAATGGCATGGCCTCAACACGGCGCTTCGCCGCGTGATTCAGGGCAGCAGTGGTTTGAAAAATGCGGTCTTGGATAAAGCCTCGGGCACGGTGTTGTGGGATCGGGCGGTTTTCGCACTATCTGCTCGATGTAATGCCAAAGAGATTGATGGGGTTTTGGGTTTGGGTGAGAAATGGAAGAGTTTGTCGGTGGAGGAGGCTTCGTATTTCAGGGAGGCGATTCTGGCACTGAGATTGGCGAAGGAGGTGATTAATGTTCAACAAGGGTGGAGGGGTAATGCTATTGCTCATTTGAATAGGACGGGCGGGTTTTCGAGGTCATTAGCTCATTCATGTACCGATTGGCCGTGTTTGTTGCTGGAGTTGCTGTCACAAGCTGCTGAAATTGATCATTTTCAGGTGAATGCCTTAAATTTTAGGTACATTTAGAAGCATGTGCTCCCAAATAATTTATCGAATAGAAAACTTTCACTAATACTGTGTTTCCTAAGATTTTTCACTCCTACCATACCGTGTTTGCTAATTCTAGGCTGGGTAGTAAATCCGTAAGCTAAATTTGGTCTCCGAGGTGTTTTGTGGTATTCTTTAATCTGTTCATGCTTGTCAGGTTTAGTTGGAGTGAAAGAAATTTGTGATGGTATATTTGTGTGGTTTTGAAAAGTGGCTGCTGCTATTGTGAAGCTCTAATTGACAGATGTTTATGTGTCATATTGGGCAGCCAAAGCTGGTCATTAACAATATCGATGTCCTACGCAATGCTAATCTAAATGATGATTCCTCAGTCTGTGCGTCAATGTATCATGACAGTTTGATATGGAGAATAATTGCTTTGGGTGCAAATGAGCGGTGCCTGCCCGTCATCCTTGTTACATCGGATAGGTTAGCTCCATTTCTATTCAGCTATGTTATTTTTTACTTATTCTTTATATCATACAACTTAATAAGCATTGCCTATGCTTTAATGCTTCTGCACCTTAAGAATGACTTAAGAAATAAAAAGTTCATCTTTAGGTTCATCCATGTTCTTGCTTATTTCCTTCCTTTAAAAAAAAAAAACGTTATCTGAAGTTTTTACAATATGCATTATTATTGTTTTTAAGATTTTTATATCCTTTTTGGAATTCTAATCCTTAATGATATGCTTCAGCTACTATTCATACCGAGCCTACATGGATTTTGGATTTCCAGATATATTCATCTCTCGCGAGGTACTCAAACTAACAGTAGCTAACTCTTTCTCTCTATTTGTCTGTCTGTCTGTCTCTGTGAGTGGATTCTCTTCTCTGAAGTAAGTATGGAAGAAGAACTGCTGAAATTCTTTGCATCTCTATTATTTCCATATGTACTTCTCTTCACTGTTTCTTACTTTTATCACTTTTTATTTTTCAAAACTTCCCAAATGGAAATGAATTTTCCAGTTCAAGCTTTAGCTTATGAAATTGTTAACACAGCCAACCGGAAATAGTTCATGATTGTATTCTATAGTACCGGAAGCAGAATTATTTTGATGCCTTCTCAGGTTTGGGACTCCTCAACTCCAATACACACCTACACTTAATAATGTGTATGTCATCTGCGTTTGTCTTTGTTTATGTGTGCTTCACTTTGGTTTTTTACAATCAATCTGTCTGTATGGGATATACTCGATGGATTTTTACCTCTGGTGAAATATATATGTGCTGTCATAATTCCTTAATTTATATCACTCATTTCAGTTTTGTTTGATCTGCAGATGTTTGGATGGGCTCTTCAAGAGGCTAAAATGCATATGGTTACTGACTATTTCAGTCATTCAGAGGCAAGTAAATTGTTTCTATTGTTGAAAGAAAAACAATTTTTTAGAAAAAAAGAGAACTAATTTTTATTAAAATTGCAGTGGACGGTGATTACTGAGGTGCTTGGGCCGAACCCTCGACATCTATTTGAGCTTTATGCTCTTAAACAAAGTAACTATTATCAGAAGTAAGAATCATTGTTCCTTGGTTTACCATGTTATCATCTAGCACATTGATAAGTCAGTCTTGCTTCAAGAACTAGATTTTGGGTCTAGATATATGGTGAGGTTAGCCCGATATAAACATAATGAGAATCATTGATTATTGTTGAATTTGAGCTATACAGTGACATGGTAGAGTGGGAGATACATTGTAGTTACCATATTTGCAGCCCCGTGTTCAAACTTTGAAGGTCGTCATTTTCAGCTGAGGCTATGCACCGTTGGTTAATTAACCCTGTTTATGTTCAACTGTAGGGTGATGGGCGAGGAGGGTAGTACTTTTGAGGACATCGTAGATGCATATTTAGCATATTTGCAAGTAAGTTTCACAAAGAACATCAGTTTGCATCTCTGTTCCCTAGGGACCCTGATATTGTCTTCTTCTAAGATTTGTTAGCTTTGATGAAACCTGGAGTACATCTAGACTAACTATTTAACTCATTAGCGCAAAGGAAAAAACATCTAGGTCAGTTATTTAACATTCTAAATGAATAAAACTCAATACCTGGCGTTAAGAGTTTCATTGATTTGCCACTTCCAAAGTTTTTGCTTCTTAAATGCCCTCTCATCTCTTAATTTCATAGGTGGATATAGAGTGGGCTTACATTGTGATGATGGAAGGGTTAAAGCTTCCTATGCAGAACACAATAAGAAAAATCAAGATTGCTTAGACTTTTGAGTCTAAAATTCAAGCTCTCTAACTTTGTGTTGTCTCTCATTTTCATTTATATGACGCACACTATAGCATGAATATCTATGCGATGCTATTTAGATTGAATTTGTGTTTTATAGAATTGAGTGCTGCAGTCTGCAGATTTGTGTTCTTAATTAGCTGTTATTGTAGGAAATTGCATGCATCCTTATCAAAACAAAATTGTAGGAAATTGCATGTATGTTACTTATGATTTCTGCATTCATTTGCTCATTTGCCTGTCAAAGTTTGTCACCTGTTTATTTCAGATTACTGTTGTGAACCCTGCTATGGATAAAGCATTGGGACTCTTGCAAAAGTTTGCTGTTGATGCGCGATGTGGAAAGATTTCAAAAGATAAATTACGGTTTGGTGCACCTTGGAGACATCCTCCAAAAACTAATGACCCCACGCTGTGCATCGAGTGGGCAAAGCTTCAATTGATGGATTTTGTTCAGTGTCTAGTCAATACAGAGTTTGGGGTAAATTTGTCCTTTATATGACATCTATTTGGCTTCTTCAGGCTCTATCTTCTTCTTAACGAAACTAGTTATTCTGATCATAACTAACTAAAATTTTCACTGCATAATGTGATCATACGTAGTATCTTGTGGCTATGCTGTGGCTTCATTATTTTTTCAACATAACATTTAAAACTTCATCTAATTGCTACTTGATTTTCTACTCATATGAGTTTGATATGATACTTGTATTTGTATCATATATTGAGTTTCTACTTGTTTATCACTTTACTGAACGTAAGAAAAAGGAAATGAAAGAGGGAAAAAACCACCGAGACCATCCAGAATTGAAAATTTGAGACCTCTTCTGTTGCCTTACTGTCTACATCATGTAATTAGAAAATTGAAGTGCATGTTCACATGCATGTGTATATATGATACAGTTTTTAGGTATTAATATTACCATCGTCAGTATTATCATTAGAAATAATCAATTTCCTTAACTAACAGTTGGAGGATGCATTAAGTTTAGTTTGTGATCTTCCCCCCCCTCCCTTTTTTTAATTTTTAATTTTTAATTTTTTTTTTAATTTTTAATTTTTATTTTTTTTTTATGCAGATTAATTATCTAGCTGACTGTAGTCTTGAGATTTTTGAGGATCCTTCTGCTGTTGCATTAGTGGAGGTACTTTTCTCATTGTTGATTTGTTTTTGATTTCATGGATTTAACTGATTTTTGCACTTATGTCCTGGTCCTGAATTTGTGAATCTTTGGGCATATTTTTCAAATTTTCTTATGTAAATCTATATTAGTCCAAACTACAAACGATCAGTTGAATTTTTGCTCTCTCCTTTTTGTTTTTTTTTTTCCCCTTCATTGACGTTTTTGTGTTATTGATATACTTAGTTTCGTTTAGTTTTTGTTTTGTTTTTTTTTTTTTTTTTATAATTATTTTATTGGTAAGTTACACGCACCCAGTGGGAACATGAACCCATGACCTCACCCTTCACCTTGCTAGAAAGGGAGGAAGTACCATTTGAGCTTAAGCTCATTGGTAGTTTTGATGAATTTTTGAATTCTTTTTCCCAAGAAAACAGTTGCCAAAATTTTTTTTTTTAATAAATAATTCATATCATTGAAAAGTGGAGAGGGACAACCCTAGTGCACAAGATGTAAACAAAGAGAAACCCCATCAAATACTAAAAGAAGAACAAAAAGCCACAAATTCAAAAAAGTTTAAATATTATACGCCCTTGTCCAAGTAAAAAGCGATTTAACCAAGAACTCTTAAGGTTTTCCGTTGACTCTTCACGATCTTCAAAATATCTTACATTCTGCTCTCGTCATATGCTCTACATTTAGCACAATGGAGCTATCCTCCAAAGAACTAGAACTGAATGACTTCCCACCTAACCTTGCCAACAATCTAACAGCTTTATCACCCTTTCATGCATACCCCATTTTACTCCAAAGAGGGTCAAAATTGCATACCATAATTCTGTTGCCGCTTCACAATTAAGGAGAAAATGATCTATAGATTCTCTGCTCCTTTTACACATGTTGCCAAAACTTATACCAAAATATATTCATAAAAAAATTATACTAAATATATTCTTAATATATATATTTCCAAATAATTTAGAAGTACTGAAAAAATCCATTATTATTAGAGTAGATGAAAATTTGCATTTTTCTTTCCAAATATTCAAGAGGCTGGATTTCATCATATCCTAATCTATCTTCAGGTTAATGTCACTACCATTTTGTATCTGAGCCTTTTCCAGATAGATGCATTTGGCAAATATTGATTCCATGTGTTCTCCATATACAAAATGGTAGTTACATTAACCTGTAGATAGATTAGGATATAATGAAATCCAGCCTCCATGTATTTTCCCTTTTGGGGGGATGGTGTACTAAGGAGGTCATTGGAGCTTATGGGGTGAGCCTTTGGAAACACATTAGGAGCGGGTGGGATGTTTTCTATAATTTTACTAGTGTAGAGGTGGGTGGTAGCTCTCGTACCTGGTTCTGGCCTGATATATGGTTTGGAGAATGTCCTTTTGAATGATTCTTTTCCAGAGTTATTTTGTCTTGGAATGGTGGCTGATCTTAGGAGTGTTAGCAATGATATGGCTCATTGGGACATTAACTTCACCAAGTTGGTGGATGATTGGGAGGTGGAATTCGTTTCCTCTTTCTTCAATGTTTTGTATTCCGCTAGAGTGGGTCAGAAGGGTGATGATAGATTACTATGTTGGATGGAGCAACTTATCAAAAAAAAAAATGTTGGATGGAGCAAGAATTTTTAGGACCATTTGGAACATTTCATCTCTGAACAGGAGCCGTTATCATTTTCAATGACCCTCGAAAATATCTTTTGAAGTTAAATCTTTCTACAAGGTTCTTCCTCCTAACGTTGACCCCCCTTTCCCTTGGAAGAGCATTTAAAAGACTAACACTCCTTTAAGGTTGGCTTTCTTTACTTGGACAGGTTCCCTTGGGAAAATTCCCACTTTGTTGTTGTATGTACAAAAAGAGTAAGGAAACTCCGGATCATCTTCTTCTTCATTGTGATATTGCTAGAGAGTAGTAGAATATGGTTTTTCAGGTAGAGTGGGTTATGCCCAAATGGGTGGTAGATCTTTTGGCATATTGGAATAGGAGAGTTGGCCGGAATGACATCATTATTGTTTGGAATCCAACTACTTCCTTTTTATTGCGGTGCATTTAGAGAGAAAGGAAATGCTCGAAGCTTTGATGATCAAGAGAGAACAAGCTCGGATCTAAGGGCTTGTTTTCTTAAAGTATTATTTGAGTGGATCTCTGCTACCGCCTACTCCTTGTCTCTAGCTATGCATATTATTTATTTATTTATTTCTCTTTTTTCTTTTTCTTGATTTGATGGGTGTTTTCTCTTGTATTTTTTCTGTGTACTTTCCATTTTTTTTTTCCCTAGGTCGGTTTGCTGTATGCACAGCGGGATCCATCCTTTATTCGGCCCATATCTAGAGGGATTCAGAGGTGTCTTGTGAGATGGTAAGAGATTTTATTGTTAGTGAAAGTACTTGAGAATGATCATGGCATTGTTAAATGTTTACTTATGCTGATATTTGGTCGCAGGCTTGTCCAGCAGCGGATGCAAATGAGTGTCCAAAACTTACTCCAGTATCTGTGGCAGCGAATAATACGTGGACGTAGCTATCGTCATTTGATGCTAGAAGCAGGCTATAAATAGAGAATTGGAGTACGTCAAGTGTCCAAATAGTTGTTTGTTTCTTAACCAACCATGATGCCCCTTTCATTTCATTGTATAATTAACAATTCTGTCACTTGCCCTTCAGGTTTCTTTTGGCAAAGGTATATTCACTGAGTGAGGCAGGTAGCCTTTTCAGGTATACATAAAGATGTAAGTAATTTTCTGGTTATAGCTGTTTAGTGTTTAAAATGTTCATTTGATCCCTGCATTTTCTATTGCCAGGAAGGCAATCTGCATATGCATGAGCTTTGAAATAAGGCTCCTGTTGTATGCTTAATTTTATTGAATTCTTGTGTGCATAGGTGGGGATTCAGTGTATTGATCTGATTTACTATGATGAAGTTTAAGCCTCAAATGTCTTGCAATAGCATCTTTTGACTTGTATATTGGATAGGCTGTTAACTACTAACACATTTTTTTTTGTCAGTTTTTACACCATACAGGCACTGGCAAAAGTGGCCATGGCTGATTCCTGGAAGTTTTGATGTACTGTAAGATTTTTAATCCTTGTCCTTGTGTATATTTTTCTATTATGATGCATTTTGATTATTAGTGGTGATTCACATCTACTTACATTTATAGTAAACAGTATTTTTTTTTTTCTTTCAGAATTTGTTATATAGGAGCAGCTAACAATTCAACGTAGTAACAATGCTTTCTTACCTTCGCTAGTTACGGATCTATAAGATATGTTTGTTAATGTGTTTTGGGAGATATTTTTTGTTTTTAGTTTAAAAAAATATTATGATGTCATATAAATGTGAAAATTGTTTTTGTGTTTTGACGAATGTTTTGTGTTTTTGGTTATTTGTTAATGTTTTTGTTTTGAGAACAGAAAACAAATGACTGAAAACAAAAATTTATTAAACATTGCCTATTCTTTCAACTGTATATTTTATCTTCAATTCCCTGCAACATTGACACCAAGCATATCTGTAACATCAATTTATCTGTATGTAGGTTGCTGGAGGATGAGTCCTTACTTCACAATAAAATTGAGGACTGAAAGGTTCCCATCAACCAATAGACGTTTTTGCATTCAGAGATGACTCTGGTTTATAATAAGGTGAGTCAAGTTGGCACCATTGCTGTGAATTGATCAAGGACCAAAAGCAAGAGTTCACTTGAATGTATGTATTGACTTGTATATACATCCTGAGTGTATATTTAATTTCTTGGGGGGACTCATTTTTGAAAATTTGAGTGTACCCATTACTCAAGCCATTTTTGTCGGACCGGGCTCAATTCATGACCGGACTAGTTTCTGGGACCCAAACAACAGATTAGGGTTTAAAATACTACTTTAGCTATGTTATTTGCAGAGAGCCCTTGTATTATGAGGTTTATGTCTATACTATTGCTTTGGCGGCCATAATTTAATTTGTAAAAGGCTTCCAAGAGATCATGCTCATGGACCAGCTCTTTTTGGCGTATTCTTTAGTGGTATTAGAATTTTTTTTTTTCTTCTCCCCCTTAATTTTGTACAGTTTTTCTTCTGGTATATTAAATTGACATATGTTCGCGGAGCATTTAATTTTCTCATGCATTATTAAAAATACATATGAGAATCAAGTGTTATAGGAATAAATGTCAATTTAATAAATTAGGTTAGTGATGCAGCGTAGTGTAGTGGGTAACAGAATTAACAAACACAAAACTCACAACTCTTCTTTAAGCCAAGAATTAAATCATTAAATTGAGGCAAAATAAGAGAAAACTTAAGCTTTGAGTGAGTCCAAACCCTACTAGAAAAGAGTGAAATATACCAACTCTACCCAAACGCCATCCACTGAACGTCTTAGATTATTATATGATGCAACACTCAATTGAACGAAGAATGATTGACCTTTAGACCAAGCGTCTTGGGAAGTCTTCTTGGTCGAACAGGAACTGACCAACCTTTGTATGATGCTCATGAAAAGTTCTACCAAAACTCATCAAGCAACCTTGTTCGAACAAGAACGTCTCCCCTCATTTTCTTCATGGACTCAAAGAACAATTTGGTTTACATCATATGGGGATCAAATACTCCAACATAACATATAACCGAAAATGTCCTCAAGAGGTAGCTCAATTGGCTGTGAACCACGCTTTATGAAGCGGAGGTCACAAGTTCGAATCCCCCTTTCCCTCCTCTTGCGTGGGCATGTCAAAAAAAAAAAAAAAAAAAAAACATATAACCGAAAATTATGTCCATTAATTATTAGTTGCAAATCTGTAAAATCTGATAGATGTCAAAACAATATATCCACTAATCAACAGGGATTACCACTGAATTAGTATTTTTCTCAAAAACTGGGCCATGGAGCCGGGATTTATGGCTTTTGCCTCCATAATCCATGCTTGACAGCAAAGAGCATTATTGCAGTGATTAGAAATTTAACTTACCGTTACTACTTTAGCCAGAAGGTCGAGCTGTAGCCTTTTTGCTTCCAAAGGTTGCCTCCATTTTATACTTTTGACAATTTACATAAACACCAAAACTTTCCATACTTTTAGCTGAATTCCATTTCACTCTCACCAAATGCTAACAATGGCTGACAATCAAAGGCTAATTGGGCAAAGGTATAAAAAAGATTAAAAAAAAGACGGAAACGAAGCCGCTATCTGTTTTACATTGAGCAATATGCGGAGTAATTCCCGACGTAGCAGTAAAAGCAAGACGTGTAGGCGAATGTAATGCTTATTGTAATGTTATATATGATGGTCACATTGGTTGGTGACCGGAGGATTGCATCCATACTATGTCTTTTTTTCCCTGCACAATCTCTCTGCTAGAAATTCTGATAGTTTGGCTTAACTGAGGGCAATAAAAGTGGACTTCTGCGGCGGCTGTAAAGTCTTTGAGTGGCATGGCATGTGCACCTAAGTGATTATGCATTAAGGCACCATGTGCACAAAAGCATATTACATGATGGTTTCATCAATCACCTTCTATTGAATTTGGCTCGGTTTCGATTCTAGTTTGAATTGGTCGGTTACATAAGTATTCTTTGTGTCTTGTTATGAAGCACGTGTCTCATTTTCAACGAGTCCAATTTCAATTAAAATTGAACTCATGCCAAATCCATTATATCAAACTCTATTATAAGGATATAAAAGCATCTCTTATAGCTGACATGATGGTTGATCAATAAGCTGTTATTGAATTTGGCATAGGTCTAAATCCAATTAAAACTTGACAAATTGAGATTAGACATGTATTCAATGTCTTGTTACGGAACACGTGTCTCAATTCCAACGAGTTCAATTTCAACTAAAATTGGACTCAAATTAAATCAATTATATTAAACTCAACGATAAGGACACAAAAGCATCATCTTGTAGCTTACTTGTGCCAAATTCTAATTAAAGCAAGACGTGTCGGGATTAGACACGTATTTTTTGTATAAATCCAATTTCTATTAAAATTGAACGCAACCCAAATCCTTTGTACGTAAGGATACAATTTGTAAATACTTAAGAACAAATATAATAATATATATAATATGGTTCACTTCTTGGCTACAGATGCATTTGGATCCTCCCCAATTAAGATCAATTGGATGGAAGCCTATTAACTAATTTTTAGTTATCCGATCATAATCAAACCATAATGGACAAATGGACATTACAATGAAAAGTAATAATTTTTTAGCTCGTCTTTTCATGCTGCATGGCAACCCATGATTGATCATGACTAGGCAATGGCATGATTGATCATTTGAAGCCTAAATGAACGATCCTGATCCACCCATACCCAAGTTTTATGTGTTTTTCTTAAACATCATAAACAAGGTATTTAGGTCAAACCAATGTCTGTCCTGTGTCATCATCAAGACCATCATGGTTGTGGGTCCCTTTCAATTTGGGTATTCCATATAAAAGAAGACCATTTTCTTTTCATTTGCTTTCATCAACCATAGAGCAACGCTCCCCTCCCCCCCCCCCACCACCCACCACCACAGGCACACGCTAGCCAGCTCGTGGCAATTACTGTGTTGCCTAAGCCTTGAAGAATGCCATAACAGTTCAAGTAAGTGCTCTCATCTTGCTCCACCTCAATCTTTATTTACCTTCTGCAACTTTTTTTCTTATAGAGCTTGATCATTCTTTCATTTTCTCTTCCTTCTTGTTTTATATTTCACAATGAGAGAGAATGAGAGATAATGATCCAATCATGCATATATATATCTTTTTTTCCAACAACATTTGTTTATGTTTACTGTTTAAATTGCTAGCGATTCGAATAATAAATATAAGAATATTTATACATATATGTAATGAATGAAAGACAAACTTTTTATTCCGACCCAATTTAAAAGAAAAATTTACATTTCTTTTTCAAATTCGAACTTTTTGTGGGTTTTATTTGGGTCTGTTCATTTCATTGAGAATCATCAAGTGTAGGAGAGATAAACAAACACTAAGCTTGGGGGAATCTGCAGAGAATAGAGAGGGAAAGAACTCAAAAGAGTTTTCTGGGAAAAGGGGAATGGAGGGTGGCAATCACAGGAGGAGGTGGACCAGCCTAAAACAACGGCTAGGATTCAAGGGGATGGGCTGCTGTGGTGCCACGTGGAGACCCCCTTCTTCGACTTTGACCATCATGGAGGCTCTCCAAGAAGACCAACACATGGAAGAAGTGGAAGTAGTCACCACCGTGAATCATGCTCCGGCACCGGCGGTTATGAACCTAGCAATGGCATTAGCAGCGGAGCGCAATTCACGGGACGAGAATGTGGGACCCTCCACGGAAGTTAAGTCCTTGATGAGATTGATTGAAGAAACGGACGGCGTCGATTGGAGGAAGAAAAGGAGGATGGACAAGGGAGTGGACGGAGATTGGGTGTGCTGCGTGTGCATGGAGAGGAGTAAAGGTGCGGCTTTCATTCCCTGTGGGCACACGTTTTGTAGGGTTTGCTCGAGGGAGATGTGGGTCAACCGAGGGTCTTGTCCTCTTTGCAACCGTTCGATCCTCGAGATCCTTGATATCTTTTGAGATCGTATTTCCTGTTTTTTCTCCCAACCGTCCGATCTGCTACTTGGTTCCGTTCAAAATTTAAAATCATATGGTTTATGTATTCTCCAATATCCCTCAATTTTGTGGAGAGAATTAATCAGTTATCAGTCATTGTCCATCCGCATTATTTACGCTTTGCTTAAATTTATTTAATCATTGTCCACCTTATGATCCTAAATTGACTAATGAAAAACAGAATCCAAGTATTTCATATCGGTTTGATTTTTTTTTCCTTCTTCATCTTCTATCCAAAATTGACTAATGAAAAACAGAAGCCAAGTATTTAATATCGGTTTGATTTAGTAGTTTCAAAATATATATATTTAATATATATATATTTATACACGAATTCAAAATGCAATTAATGAGAACGCGGTATATACGAATTCAATATACAATTAATGAGAACGCTTCTTTTTAGAAACTCAATTAAGCAATTGGCATTTTTTTCAAACGAAAAATATTATTTACAATTTTGTTTAAAAAAGCTCATTTCAACCGGAAAATCTTGAGACCAAATGCAGAATCAAGAACATTATAAAGAATAAATGCTACCCATTTGATTTGGCTTTTCCTTTAGATCATCAAAAGCATATTCTCAATGTGCCAACAAGTTTGTGCTTGTGACGAGCTCGTTAGCTATATCATACATGGGTTGACAAAAGAGATGTGATATACGTTTTTCCTTCTTTCTTTATGTTGGATAATAGATCAGTCACATAAAATTTAATAGACTTCCTGAAATGTTTAGTCATACAAGCTCATCGTTGAGAGGCCCAAACTGAGATTAAGCCAGCCCACCGAAAGTATAACAGTAAATTAGCAATCAAGGGAAACCACGTTCATGAGAGAACGTGGCTTGTGCAAACCAGTGCTCGACCACAGTCCCACGTTCACACAGAACATGGCCCAGCTAGAAACGCCAAATTCAACCATGTGTGCCCGAGACTAAAGCGAGAGAGCTCACATCTAGTATAAGTATGGCCAAACCACCCACCAACTCTACGTTCTTGTGATTATGGAGTAACTCACTAGTCACGATCCCATGATCCACTTTTTCAACATTGCGCATAGTGGATCTTCGAGAATGTGGGACTGAGAATTCAGGGATATCAACCGCTACTTGATGCCTATAAAAGGGAAGCTCCAACCAAGTATTCTAGTAATCACTCTCAAGCAATTCTTGCTTACTCTCTCTACTTCTCTTAAATCTCCAATTGATTTAGGCATCAGAACTATCCCTCGCTGGCACACTCCGACAACTCTTATCCTATTCTTTCTTTGATTTTAGGCAAGCATCTCTTGGACTCAGTGCCACGCCATCTCTCAGAAAATTGTCTTCAACACTTTCATTTTTTAAAATTACCATTTGATATGTGGGACATATGTGGTCCTACATATCCAATAGTAATTTTAAAATGTAGGAAGATTGGAGAAGAATTAGAGAAAGAAATGAAGCATTTTCCTTGAAAAAACATGTTACACAAAATACATAAATTGTAAGTCTATAAAGGTTTTATATATATATAATTTTTTTGTAAAGTTTATATGCGATATTTGAGTTCATCAAGGATTCAAGAATATGCTTAAGCAAAAGAAGCTTTGGGAAATTCAAGGTAGATTAGGTAGGTCCTCTGACTATGACAAAGATTTTCTAAAATTCTTCAGTTCATTAAGGTCAAAACAGTGGAGGATGTAAAGATATGAACCCATGGGATTTAGGCCTTGATAAAAGGTTTGTGAGAAAAGGGTTTGAGATGGGTCCGTCACTGCCTTAGCCTTTGGGCTTGATCGAGAGTGGTTTTCAACTTAACACATTAATGTCTACTTCAGAGATCGTGGGCTCAGTTTTTGGTTGCTAGGCCTTTTGGGTTGAATCTTTGCCTTCAGTTTTTACTTAGCACCCAAAATATATGTACCTGATTGCAAATGTCAGGCACCCGAAGGAAAACGGAAACCGGCTCGATAAATTTTGAGGTCTGAAATGATAAATTAAAGTGAGATATTTTCTTATATTTAAATATTTATTTTAATTTCTATAATGCCATTTTTTTTTTAGATTAATCATATATTTTTTATTTTTACCAATACTATTAATATTATTACTATCTATGAGTTTTTATGCGACCACCTAACTCGCCCAATAAAAGAGTCAGCCCTACGGAAAACAAAGAAAATAAAAGAGTTTTATAACGTGCCTTGCCAAAAAAAAAAAGAAAAGAAAAAAAAGGAAAAAGTTGAATATCAGTTGGTATTAAGGAAATTAAACGAAAAAAACTTGGTTCATAGAAATCAAAAAAATTGAGGAATTGATTAATATGAAACAAGATTTAAATTTTTTTGTAAGAGAAAAGTAAAGAAAGTTGTTGGTAATGTGAAACAATAAAGTTGACTTTTTTTTTAAGAGGAAGTCGAGAGTGGTTCGCCAAACTTAGCCCGATTCTTTGGTTTAGGTTAAGTGCAACAACAACATTTGACTTGAATATTGAGTTCTTGTTAGCCATTTTAGGTTACATCCTAACGATTCATTCCCATTTGATGCGTAAGATGGAGACCAAGAAATTTAGTATATGTAGAACTAAAGAAAATATAATCTTCTCTATTTCATTTGAGTGTGATGAATCTATGGTCAAAATTTTATTTATTATATCTAATGGTGTACATGATGAATGTGATGAATATATTGTCATGTTATTTAAAAGGCGTGGCATCATGTACTTTATTAATGCAACAAAATACAAACTTAACCATCAAATAGGGAGAATTCTTGTCCAAATTGAACACGACATATACTAATAGATTAATCCATTGCTTGGTGTTCATTGTTATTCCTTTGAATGCGCATTGAACGTGATGGATATGTCGTTAGATGCAATAAAATATAGTCTTAACCATCAAATAGAGAGAATCTTTATCCAAATTGAACACGATATGTACTCATAGATTAATCCATTGCTTGGTGTTCACAGTTATTTCTTTGAATGCGCATTGATCTTGGGGGTATGCCGTTAGATGTAACAAAATATAATCTTAACCATCAAATAGAGAGAATATATCCTTATCCTAATTAAACATGGTGTGTACTCATAAATTAATCCATTGTTTGGTGTTCACTATTATTCCTTTAAATGCCAATTGAATGTGGGGTGGCTCGGTAACACCCAAAAAATGGTCGGGGTGGTCCGGCCACTACTCTTGGGCATTTCTCTTTTTCTTTTTTTCTTCATTATGTTGCTTTTTCTTCTTTTCTTTTTGAATTTTTTTTATGAAGGGTATTTTTGTAATAAGGGGGGCAATGACATTTGATTTGCTAGTTTAAGGGGGGACATTAATATAATTGGTAATTTGGGGATTGAGACATTCACAATAAGGCGATATTGAGAAAGATATGTATAATTTTCTCTATTTATTTTATTTCTATATTATATTGGACCTTCATCATTTTTCTCAAATTTGACGATGTTTTAGATTAGTCATTTTTTTTTACCAACACTATCAATATTTATTTGGGGAGCTTTATTCCACTACGAGCCTTAGGCGACCACCTAACACGCCTAGCGGAAAACAACAAAAAGCGTAGAGTTCTATAACATTTCTTACCCCACCCTCCCCCCCCAAAAAAAAATGATGGAGAACAATAGATTTAGTTGAATGCTTGCAATAATACTACACGTAGAACTAAACGCTTCATTTGATATGGGAATGAGTCATTTTATGGTTAAAATTTTATTTTGTTAACATGATGGATTAAATGACGTGGCAACTTGTACACCACTCAATACAACAAAATACAATCTTAACCACAAAATAGAGAGAAGAATCCTTATCCAAATTGAAAGTAGCGTGTATAGTGTACTCATAGATTAATACAATGGTGTTGACTATTGTTCATTTGAATGCGAATTCAACGTGGAATGGACTAAGAAGTAGTTTCCATGATACTTCCCAAATATAATATGCAGAAAGAACATTCGTCACATAACCTTCCACTTGAAGAATTTTGGTCCCCCATGTGGAACCTAAATTTGTCCCGTGATTTACTTCAATCACAATGAAGAATTCAAAGCTGGCCCTCTTCGGATATATGTCATGATCAAAGGACTCATATGATTTTAATATAATAATATCTTGACTATTTTTTTAATTTAAGTTTAAATACACCTAAAATCCTATACAATTGGAAACTGTTCTTATAAACAATTAATTTTATATACTTTCTTCCTGTTAAAATTACAACATTCCTCACCAAATCCCACTTTTTGCTACAGAACTAACCAAATTAGCTGCCTAAATTCCAAAGAAATGTCCCACCCACCTCATTGATTAACATGTGATTAATTCCTCATAAATTTTGAGGTGACTCAAGGATATTGCACCGAAAATAAATAATGATTTTGTTGAGGAAATTAAAATTTGGAAATTCAAAGTCCTTAACACGTTTGTCTAGTACTTCTTTGAAGATGACCCACATCATGGAAGACCAAAGACTATATTCAACTATAACACAAAGACTTTTAATTAGACCAAAAAAAAAAAAAACACACAAAAGACTTTTGTGTTCTAGTTCAAAGGTTCGTTTGGGTGTGCGTTTAAGGGGTTTATAAGTGCGCTTAACTCTCAAAATGTCTAATTAAAGAAAACTACACGTTTAGTAACAAAAATTGAAAGTGCTTTTAAATGTCAAAAAAGTCCAAATATAGCAAAAATGTGAAATCACAATTTTTTTTTTTTATAATTATTTTATAATGTTGATGTGGTCATTTTAATCAACTTTTAAGTCAGCCATTTAACAAAAAAAATTATATAAAATTTAAAAGTTGAGTGTAACCGCAACATTATCATATAATTATTAAAAAACACCGACATAAAAGTGTCGATCAATCTTCGAATTACATTTTAGCGTATCTAAGAAGTGATTCCTTGTTGGCTTGTTGTCAACTTAACTCGATTTCCTCGAAGGTGTTAGCATTAACATTTCCACCAATAGAAATTTTGTCTTGCGAAGTTGTATTATGTAAGTCATATGTTCTGTTTACGTACGGGAAGGAATCCTTAATCAGTCATGTGAATTAAATATCAGATGATCAATGTTGAACGTTTACTTTGACCAACTTTTATTCTTATTATTATTTTTTCTAATAAAAAAAATACTCACCAAGTCCCAACCCACTTAAACCCTGAAATACATGGCGTAGGGTACATGTGAGTAGTAATAGAACATGCATTAATTTGAACCCACAACCTCAGACTCGCAAGGTAATTGTTTCAAATACCTGCGGACTGACTTGACCTGCATATGTTGAGTTTTTTTCCAACCCATATCCAACAAAAAAACACTAAAAACCTGCAGGGCGGGATGGATCGGGGCGGGGCGGGGCGGGTTGGGCAGGCTTTGGCCCACCCTAGCCAAAAGGGGTGGCCAGCCACCCCCCAAATGGCCAAGGGGGGTGGCTACCCCAAATTTTTTTTAAGACATTTACTTTGACTAACTTATACGGCTATGATGGAAGCTCATTTATAATGACATTCAATAATTTATACAGTTGGGATTAGATTTTACAGATTTAATCGTATATATATTGTCACATCATTTACAAATTGTAAATGATGTGGTATCGTGTACACCAAATACAATAAACAAAATCTTGATCACCAAATACAGAGAGTTCTGATCGAAATTCGAGATGTTATCAATAATGTCGACACGAGATACATTAGGTTAGGTTGGGTAATATGTCAATGTCATGGAATTTTTTTCCCTTTCAAAGTCTTCCACTAAAAATGAAAAGCTTCAATTGCATGTGTTAATTTGTGATCAGCATGTGACAAATATAAAGATCACATCTAATACCTTGTAATGACAAATGCAAACGTCCATAGTTGTCAGCACAACCTCATTCTGTCATCCTCCTTATGGCCAATATTGTCAATATTGTGTATATTGTCACGTCAACCCAAATGCATTTTATTNTACGGCTATGATGGAAGCTCATTTATAATGACATTCAATAATTTATACAGTTGGGATTAGATTTTACAGATTTAATCGTATATATGTTGTCACATCATTTACAAATTGTAAATGATGTAGTATCGTGTACACCAAATACAATAAACAAAATCTTGATCACCAAATACAAAGAGTTCTGATCGAAATTCGAGATGTTATCGATAATGTCGACACGAGATACATTAGGTTAGGTTGGGAAATATGTCAATGTCATGGAATTTTTTTCCCTTTCAAAGTCTTCCACTAAAAATGAAAAGCTTCAATTGCATGTGTTAATTTGTGATCAGCATGTGACAAATATAAAGATCACATCTAATACCTTGTAATGACAAATGCAAACGTCCATAGTTGTCAGCACAACCTCATTCTGTCATCCTCCTTATGGCCAATATTGTCAATATTGTGTATATTGTCACGTCAACCCAAATGCATTTTATTTTTATAGGTTAGTATTTGTTTTTCGTCCATTTTTCAGCATATGGTGTGGGCAAAAATTACTGGTCAATAAAAAATAATGTTCGAGTCAATAAAAAAAATGTGTGGGCATGGGAACCCAATGGCCCGTTCTCCGTAATGCTACTCCCGTCCGTCTCTTACTTGTCATCTCTTTAACCGCATAGGGTTTTGGATCTTTTTTTTGAGATTATTTTATGTCAAAACAAACGCAACATAATGGAAATTCAATTTCATTCAACAAAGTTACATAGACAAGGAAGAAAAATATAAAACTTAAATTCAAATTTTTATTTATTTTTTAATATAAAAATATAAAAGCCTTAATGAGAAGAACAATCATTGAAGTACTGCCCCTGAAGATAAGGCAGATAAGAGCCACATACTTTAACAAGTTGGTAATGAATACGATAATGAAATCAAAGCTACCCATATGCAAGTTGCTTACACACATTTGACAATATTCCTTCATAGTAATCTAGAGAAATCCTCAACATTTTCCCAGGAAAAAGAAAAAAAGAAAAAATCTTTAACATCAAAAGGAGAATTGTTCAACTAATTTTTATTTTAAATTTTCATCCAAAGTAGTTGGATTCCTATTTATATTGAAGGAAGGACCTATTTAAACCTAACGAAAAACCTAAAGACTAAATTACAATTACATAAAAACTTAATTAAGGACTAAATATAAAAGAATTAAGTTTTGTTTTTTAATATATATATGAAGTTTCCAGGCAACATCGATCAGTAGAATTTTTTTAACATTCTTGATGAAAAAGATGGGTTTGGTCAAAGAAACTGCAACCATATCTTTACGATTAGAGAGAAATTTTATCACTTGGGGCCACGATTTATTTCAATCTTTGTAGGTTGACTCTTTCACTAGCTAGCCGCCATGCACACAAGTCAGTCAAACTGTCTCCATAGATGCCTAAAATTTTATACCAACGTGAAGGAAGGGTTAAATTATGTAAAATATATATCATGTGATGCATTTCACTTAGGAGGGTCTAATACGAAAAATTAGCCCATCTAAGCGATAAATCCTGCTCATGTCATGAATTAGCCCAACTTTGGATGAAATATTCCTAACATGTGAAATTAATTAATGATTTTGTACCGTTTAACTAGTCAAGAATTTGGGATTACTGTGTTAGAAATATTAATTAAATGAATAAATTCACTCATTTCTATTAGTTTAAACTTTTGAGATATGTGATATATATCTTAATTAATATGGTACTAAAGTAAATATTATGAGTTCAAATTTTGTTAACGTCGTTCACTTCTCATTTCAATTAAATATTTTGGGTGTTGGACTTTATTTATTTATTAAGAAAAATTTAAGACTACATGTGAGTAAATGTAGTACCCAAACCAAATCTCCAACTCACCAAAGGAAATGTAAGCAACATTTGCTCATAAATTATGGAGATGCCTGCACAAGATTGAAAGTATTATGGAGATGCCCAAACCAAACTCATTTTCGGCTTATTGGACCTCCCACAATTTTAACCTATAGTTAGGGATGGAATCAAGATTTCTTATTTGGAGGGGCCAAAATATGAATGAGAAGCTAATGCTAGTTTTAAAGAAAAATTTAAAATCCAAGGAGGGCCCGTAACCCCTAATTGACATTTAGGCTCCATTTTTTTCGACATAAAATGTTTTATTTTGAAAAATGTTTTTCAGTTAAATCATTTTGTGGGAATTTGATTTCAGCTGAAAACATTTTTTAGTGTTTGGCTCATACAAAAAATTAGTGATGGCAACGACAATAGTCAGTGATAGCCGTTGATTTGTATGCAACCGGCCAATGGCTGGGGACCTCCATCAGCGGCAAAGAATGAATTCGAGGAGGTCGGATATTGTGAGTCAAGAAGGAGAAGGGCCAACCTCGAAAAATGGCTTACGGAATTTTTTTTTTTTTTTTTAATAAAAAAAACATTTTACACAGCTTCAATGAGCTAGGTTTTCGGTTTTCCTAGTCAACCCATAATATCTAGAAAATATTTTCCGCCAAAAGAAATGGACCCTTAGTTTCATCCCCGCCTAAAATAGCCTATTAGCCATGAAAAATGATAAGAATGACAAATTGGTTTTCTCGTGCGGGTTTACAAGTCATACATGTAAACAAAGACAAAAAGGTTTTAGGGTTCAGTATATTCTTTTCACATGAAATGATTAGGATTGAACGTTTACTTTTAATTCTACGCAATACCAAAGATAATGGGTAAAGGGGAGTGCTGCTATGCGGCTTGCAAATTGCAGCCAGTGTCGGCCTTTTTCTTTTTCTTTTTTTTTAAAAAAAAATTATTTTATTGGTGTTTATGTCTATATTTTTACATTCTATATGTTTAATGAAATTTTCATGAGAAATAGGAAGTTTTTTGGGTTGTATTTTGAGATATTTGAGTTATATTAGTTAAATTTTAATGAGCTAATATTTGGATTCTAAGACGTCAAAACTTATTTCTGAATTCAAAACTAAAACCTAAGGGTGAACCTTTTAGGGATAGTATCACCCTAAAGGGATTTGGTCATCCTAAATTTGGTGTTAATGTCTCAAAAGTCGTTTCTAGATTTAAAACTAAAACGTAAGAGTGAAAGGTTAACCCTTTAGAAATGGTATTATCCTAAAGGAATTCGATCATCTTAAATTTGGTACTAATGCCTCAAAACGCTATATTGGTTTTATACTATAATTATGACATTGTTGAAGAAACATATAATGTCCTGTCATTGTGAAAAATCCACATAATGCCTCAAAATCATGGGAGAAGAGGAAACACATGTGAAAGCGATTACGGAGAAAAGAGAGAGTATTGTATTTTATTTTATTTTTTTTTAAAATAAACATTCGTGTTTGCCGAAAAGCTTTAATCAGTAAAGGGAGATTAGTGGCACAATAGAGCTGCATAGGAAAAGACAGCTTATGGTACTAATGAACATTTTGGAAAAAGACCACATTAATCATGTTGTTTTTCAACAAAAACATTTTAAGTATTGTGGTATTGGTTTTACATTTTGGTAAATGCATTCCACATTTTATTGATGTAAACGCATGAAAGTAATAAGCACAATTTTCTTTTTATGTTCTCAATTTGGATTTCGTTTTTGATAAAATATTAATTAAAGTGATTTAACACGGGAAAAAGAAAAGAAAAAAACCATTCTATCAATTTTGAGCTTGTTCATGGTAAATCATTTTAGGTGATTTAACTCAAGATCAAAGCAAAAATTTGAAGTTTGAATCATGTCTATGTAATTCACGTAAACATATGATCATTAGTATCTTATGGAGGTCCTATCGAAACCCAATAATAAAAAATAATACATTTTTTTATTTTAAGAAGAAAAAAAAACATCAACTCTAAGCTTGTTCAAGCATATCCATATATCCACCTTTAACATTATCGTGGGGACTCATCTTCCATGAGCAATGTGGTCGGCCTTTGGAGTGGACAGGACGTGCATGCACTCAAACTCTTCAAGAGTGATATGGTAGGAGCCACCATATGAATCATCATGCAACTTACCTAAAGTGGTTAATTTGCCAAGAAAAAAATTAAAAAATAAAAATAAAAGCAATTAAAGAGACAAGTTTTGGTTTGTCTAAATAATTCTTTTCACCCTCCACCATCCATCTACGTAAACCCATTTCTATATATATTCACAAAGCTCACTCCATTCACTAACCATGCATCATATATATATATATATATATATTCAAAATTTCCAATGGATAAAATTATTAATTTGCAATCTATAAATTGCTAGAAGATGATGGTGAAATGCATAGTGAGAGGAATTAAGCAAACTATCTCCTACTAAGATCTAATGAAAAAACATTTGTATGGAAAAGAGGGTAACTTAGAACTTCAATGTGAATGCCACCATTGAGGATCTCGTACGTCTAGAGTATTCTCATCCACCTTTGCAAATAAATCTGTTAGCTATTTTGACTAACTCCTTTACAAAAAATAAGTAAAATTGTCTCAACATTTGACTTTGCAATTTAACTGGACTTTTTACAAAATGCTACACTACTTAACAAATTTGTCGAGCACTTCTTCCCTATTGAAATCTCTTTATCTCCTTTGCAATAAATTCGGCGAAGGACGAAAGCAATGGGCGGTAGTGGCAAACATGGTGGGACCATGGCGGAGGTTAACGGTGCATAGTTGCGGTGCCAAGCTTGAGAGAGAGAGAGAGAGCGTGATAATATATATTATTAAAAAGAATATTTTAATAAAATAAAGAAAGTTTTAGAGAGTGGATATAATGGTGTTTTGAAAAGGTGAATCACTAAAATTTGAATAATTTTTTCTCAATTAAATGTAAAATCCCTTTGTTGCTTGCCAAAAATTACTCCCAATGTCCCCTTTTTTTCATCCTTTAGTCAAATAGACAGAAATAATAAGTTCTTCACCAAAGACAATTTCATGTCCCCAATTGCAATAGGCCTCTCTAATTTTTTTTTTTGACATATGTACACAAAAATGAGGTGAAGGATTTGAACTAGCAACCTCCGATTTATAAGGCGTGGTCTCTAGCCGATTGAACTACCCCTTATAGATAGGGGTGTCAACCCGGTCCGGTTTCCCGGTTTTTGGCCAAAACCGGGAATCGGAACCGGGATACCCCAGTTCCTTGTTTTGGGAAACCGGAACCGGAACCGGCACCCCGGTAAAACCGGGGTCTCGGTTACCGGCCGATTCCGGTTGTACCTGGTCCAGTAACCGGTTTTTAAAAAAAAATTATTTTTTTGGCTTATTTTAGGTGCTAGGCCTAAAATAAGCCCTTTTTTTTTTTTTTTTTTTGGCTTATTCTAGTATTTTTGTCCAAATTAAAGGGGCTTTGTTGTAATTGGTCCAAATAATTGAAAAATAAACCTAAAAAAGCCCAAAAATCCTAAAAAAATCAATGTTTTTGCCTATATGGGCCTTAGAAATAAAAATTCAATTTTTTAAAATACCCTAAAAATCATTTTAAATTAGGTACATAAAGAAAACTTTAAAACAATAAAAAGTAAAAACAAGTATGTAAACAAACCAAAAAACTAAAATGTAAAGCCCTAACTAAAAAAAATAAAAAATATATATATTTAACCCGGTAAAAACCGGGTACCAAAAACCGGGTACCGGTTTTTTGTTTTTCCAAACCGGGACCCCGGTTTCCCGGTTTCCGGTTTCCCCGTTTTTTTTGACACCCCTACTTATAGACTTTCTCTTTGATAATTAGGAGGCTTTGAATGATTATTAGTTATTTTTTTATTAAATGAATAAGGCTAAGGTCAAATCATTGTGGTCCAAATAGGAAAGGAGAAATGAATGTTGTGGTGAAATTCCAGACCAGTATAGCTGGAACTGACTGGACCTTGCCTTTTATTTTCTAGCTTTTTCTTCCACAAACAATTTTCCACCCAACAATAAATTGAAATAAACAAATACTTCCTTCTCAAGCTTTTAAGATATTTATTATTATAATTACTATTGTTCTTGCGGAAACTAATATAGTGGCATGCATTCACACCTCTTGTTTCTTTGTCCATCCCGACAACATAGACCAAACTAATCACCACAAAAAAGTGTATGCTCAAAGATCTCTCCCCTCTCCCTCACATGTGAATCCATTACTAAATTGTTATATTTTCCACCCTCAAACATAAGCTTTTTTTTTTTTATCAATTTTATTGGTTGTTTTCAAGATCACTTGTATGTTAAGTGGATTTGTCAGCGCCATGCACCTTTAGTCCTATTGTAGGGATTCTCGTTTATGCTAATGCCATGAACCTTTTTCTTGAAATTCTTCTCCATTTTTGCACCTTGTACCCTTGTCTATATTCTAGAGACTCTTATTTGTGCTCGCACCATGAACATTTTCCTAACTCTAGGGACCACTGTCCATGCCCACACCTTGCACCTTTATTCTTACTCTAAACGACCATTATTCGTGCCTATCCTACTCTACTATAATGCAAAGTTGCAAACCACTGTCAAATTAAAACTTGAGCCTATAATTTTGGGTCCAATTATATTATATTAATCACTCAAACTTACTATCCAAATTACTAGCAATGTAGGTTACAAATTCCCGAAGATTAATCCAATCCCACTTCCAAAAAAAAAAAAAAAAAAATCTCTCATGAACTGATGGAGTTTAACAGTTGTACAGTATCGTAGTTGCAACTTAAACAATGATAGGCTACTAGTAAGAGGCATCGTTTCAAGCCGACGAGTGAGACCCTTTAGCTTTATTAATGTGACTTAATATCCAATTTTGATTAAGATTTATCTGTCTACTCTCAAATTCTTATATGGCTTTCGGGTTTTTATTTTTTTAAAATTAAATACATTATATTTTTCACCTTATCATTAACCTATATATATATATGAATTTTATTTTATTGTATAAACTATATGAATCCTCTTAATTTCACTTCCATATTAATATATTATGTCACTTTAATTAAGCTAATGTTTATTAACACTTTGTTTTAAAATCAAAAATAGAATCCAAAACTCATTTAACAGTCAAACCCCAAACACACTTTAATCAACCGTTTGATGTCAACAAGTCCAACTTGGCTGAAAAGCAAAAAAGATTGTTGATTTTTTGAATTTTTTTTTTCTTTTGGAAATAAGACAAAGAGCCAAAAGGCAACCCTATAAAGCACGTCTGTATAACAGGTCATGTTCCTGAAAATATTTTATATTTTAAATTATAAATAAAAATATAGTATTATAAATATTTTTTATTTTTTGAAAACCCCAATAATAATAAGTGATGTGGAGGTGTCTGGAAGGTGGAATGGGTGGGGCCGTGGGGAAGGCTTCCCAGGTATCACTTCCAAAACATACATGGAAGCGGTGGCAGTCTCTTGGGAGGTCAATATTGTAGGCATGAAAGTGGGTCCAATCCCATTATATAGGAGAGATGGTTCAACAAGGCAAATCAACCTTAATTTATTTGTATATGTACAGTATATACATCTTTTAATTTATTTTCTGATTAAAATTAATAATTCTGATTAGAGTTGCAGACCCAACCCAACCTCCACTTATTTCACATGTCCTTCACTATTACTTTTTACCCCTATAAATACCCAACACCATACTCCAACTCTGCATCATCCAACACACCTTGCTTCAGAGAAACAAGAGACACAAGAGAGAAACAGAGAGAAACAGAGATGGAGAATTTCCCAGTTATCAACATGGAGAAGCTCAATGGAGAGGAGAGAGCAGCCACCATGGCTAAGATCAATGATGCATGCGAAAACTGGGGTTTCTTTGAGGTTCGTCTTCAACCCAATCACTTCTGCGGTACTTCCATTAATGTGTTCTTTCATATTAGTTGTAGAAATGGGTCTTTAACGGGTTTTGTGTGTGTTTCTCGTCCGAAATTATCAGTTGATAAATCATAGCATTCCCCATGAATTTATGGACAATCTGGAGAGGTTGGCGAAGGAGCACTACAAGAAGTGTATGGAGCAGAGGTTCAAGGAATTGGTGGCAAGCAAGGCTCTAGAGGGTGCTAAGGCAGAGGTGAATGACATGGATTGGGAGAGCACCTTCCACGTGCGCCATCTTCCCCAGTCAAATATTTCTGAGATCCCAGATCTTGAAGATGAATACAGGTAATTATAAACCAAGTAAAAATGGATTTCAATGTTCGAGTTCCAAGCATTAACAGTTAAAAAAAATAATGAAAATAATTAATACCATTATTGCCTTTGGAATATTCCTTTTTCCCTCTCTCATAATATTCTACTGCACTGCAGGAAGGTGATTAAGGAATTTGCATTGAAGTTGGAAAAGCTAGCAGAGGAACTCTTAGACCTGCTATGTGAGAATCTTGGACTAGAGAAAGGTTACCTCAAGAAGGCCTTCTACGGCTCAAAGGGTCCAACTTTTGGCACCAAGGTTAGCAACTACCCTCCATGCCCCCAGCCGGAGCTTATCAAGGGCCTCCGCGCGCACACCGACGCCGGCGGCATCATCCTGCTGTTCCAGGACCACAAGGTCAGCGGCCTCCAGCTGCTCAAAGACGGGCAGTGGATCGACGTGCCGCCTATGCGCCACTCCATTGTCATTAACCTCGGTGACCAGCTCGAGGTACATAAACAATTTTTTTAACACGACCGTAAATCCTTTAAATCTCTAACATGTTTAATTAAATATATCTACACGACAAGACACGCAAACACGAACACAAAGATGATAACTTTGAAGTGTTAAAAATACACAGGTGATCACCAATGGGAAGTACAAGAGTGTGCTGCACAGAGTGATAGCACAAACAGATGGAAACAGAATGTCAATAGCTTCATTCTACAACCCTGGAAGTGATGCAGTGATATATCCAGCACCAGCACTGGTGGAGAAGGAGACAGAGGAGAAGAATGTGTACCCTAAATTTGTGTTTGAAGACTACATGAAGCTGTATGCTGGGCTCAAGTTTCAGGCCAAGGAGCCAAGGTTTGAAGTCATGAAGAGCATGGAAGCTAATGTTAAGTTGGACCCAATTGCAACAGCTTGAGAGCAGTTTCACTTCTTCTTTTGTTTTTTTTGGACCCAAGAGGCAAGAGCAATTTAATTTACTAGAAAAATGTGTGTGACATTGTCTGTTATATATATATAAATTATATTATATTTGTAATGGGTTTCCTTAAAAAGACAAATAAGTTACTTTAAAGGGTATTAATTTGTTATTTGTACTTTGTAAAATGTAACCAGAATTGGTTCCTTTTGTTAACATTATCTTATGAGAAGGATGGTTCAATATATGTCGTCTATCTCGATCTCTTTTCTCTCTCTCTCTCTCTCTCCAGCTTTATGCGGTAGATCACCTTTTTTTTTTTTTTTAAACAATGAGAGGAAAAAAAAAGAAAGTTAACATTGAAAATAAATGGAACCCAAAGAAGAGGACAGTGAATAATAAAAAAATTAACCAAAGAATAACCTGCAGACAGATACGAACCTTTCTATAAATAAATCTTTCATACTACATCTATTGCAATGAAATCCATCCCGTAGCGTGCCATGCTCTGCCATAAATTAAAGAGAACATTTGTCTTGACTAGTCCGGTCAGATTTATTTGTACAACAGATCCATCATGCATGGACATGTTGTCACAAAAATTTTAAATTCGAAAATATCATATACGCAGTTAAATGTAACAAGATATAATTGTTAAATGAAGGATGGAGCGCCTATAGTACGCATGCTCTTCCACACACTTTTTATTGTCATTTCAGATCATTTGTTAGCAATTTGAGTGATTATTAGACCCTCTCTTCAGTGTAGTTTTAAGTGATTGTCATTTCAGATAATTTGTTAGCAATTTAAGTGCTTTTTTATGAAGATTACTTTTCACCTCTTTTGTCTAACGTAAAGAAAAATTAAATTAAATTAAAAAAGGAGCAATCAAAGAGTTTTCTTTAAGATCATCCCGCAACAAAGATGACGATATAGTCCACAACAAAGTTTCTTTATGACATGGGAACTTGGAACCCACGTCGGCATTCAACTTGTGTGAGTGGAGCAGGAACTAATAACCTAAAGAATATTTTCTTTTGGATTTATAATCATGACTGGAATCATCTCTGAAGATTGACATTTGCAAGACAATCAAAAAATGAAAAAAGAAACGTATAATGCAAGGGAGAGCACCTTTCGCGAATCAGAAAGTTTCTTTTTAGTATCGGTTGTGTTTATCTTGTTGCTGATAAAAATATCGGACACTGTCCTTTTCCCTCTTTTGCTTTGTAGGCCAAGAAGAAACTTATCTATATATATGCACGTGTACATTGTATTGATTTCAATTTTGTAAGTTTGTTAATATAGTTGCTATTAGTTACAGTAAGTTGGAGTTAGTTGTTAGTTGTTAGAAGCTTGTTAAGCTTATGATCAAGTGTATTAATAGAACCTTCAGATTCTTTTGTAATTTTAAGTTGAATATACAGAGTTCATTCAATCTCTCTGTTTGTAATCTACATGTTCATCTTGTTCTTGTGTGCTTCTCTTCTTCCTTCTTAGCATTCTTTGCATTCTTTAGTTACAGATTGCAAAGCTTGTTAGAAACTTCAGGAGTGGATCTTGTACGAACCCACCTCCTCATATATCAGCCACACCTTTGTCATCATGCCCAAGTTAAGCTTCTTTTGAGGATATATATAGAAGAGAATAACCTGGGGTGGGAAACACCCCCCAAAACAATAATAATCTATAAATTCCCTTAAGCAATCATTCTTAGTTTCCAGACTTTCAAGTGGGTTACGTTCCTAATATGTCAGAAAAGACATATAATATATAACCAATTAAAGAAAGAAAAGTGGATCATTTTCGTGTTAATTACGCAGTTTAACATAGTTATTCCAACTAGGAAATTAATACCATAAAATGGGGCTTTCAATAGGGCTCTCTCTCTATTCCTCATTGTATATAATATGATGTATATAGTCATTAAATATGTAAAATAAATCTAATCTGATACTGCAAAATAGGTAAAAATATTGCTAGCTTGCTTCTGCATATAACATACAATGTAGTGAATTAGTTTGCCTTATATCGCGACAAGATTGAACTTTAGAAGCAAAAACCTACTGCATCTGCATCACCATCTTTCTGGACTATTTGGGTTACAAACTTACAATTGATTCCGTTGTTTAGGTTTATGTTTTTACTGGCCATGGTTCTTCAAGTGCTATGCAATAGGATATTTTACATCATTGATAATTCTAAGAGCAAGCTATTCAGCATCACAACAGGAGTAATGTAAGTCAAATGCTAGAAGGATTCCATTGTTTATTAAATCATACTATATATGTTGATCAAAGTACATCATAAAGATACCAAGATAACTATTCTACAAGTAACTATATTTTTTCTGAATCTGTACTTCATGACTACCCGACAAAGATTCATGGGTCGATCAAAATCTTTCTAGCTGCCCTGCCTTCCATTATAATCATTGACAGGGACAGCTGCAGTGGAAGAGAGGAGTTGCTATCTTGATTGTTTCCACTGAAAACCCTTTCATCATCAACTTAACACCTCTAAACCAACCTAACTAAAATTTTCGACCCCGGACATATCAGAGAGAGAGAGAGGTATAGGGAAAGTTTGTAATACTCCAAACAGGACACACTAAATATACATATTCTTTTGATTCCCAATGAGGAAAAAAGGCCGCTAAAATTCATTCCCGGAACTCATCACCTTTTCCTATTTATTCTCAAAGTAGGACCTAACGGATTCTCTTCCATTAAATATAGGAAAAGCCGTTTGATAGAACTAGGTTGTTTACCTCCTCGAGCACGAAAATGACATTGGCAGATGCTTCAAGCTAGACACATCAAACAACTCCATAAACCTTTGATCTGAAACTCTAGCTTTAGCAGCTGCAAACCGCTGGTACTCATCAAAAACAGATGTCAGGCACCACTTTTGCAATTTTCTCAAGCATCCCACAAGACAACCGGTTCGATGCTATACAAAGAAAGAAAGCACACAACCATCAACAAGTTAGAATGTTCCAAAACTAAAATCAGGTATGGAGAGAATGCAAATCAAAAAGTGCACATACCTTCCCACGTTTACAGTGAATTAAAACCGGGTGATTCCTTACATCTGCATTGCATACAGGAAAGGAAGTGAATATAAGCAGTTATTTAAGCAATAACACTAGAATTGAACCAGAAACAAAACATAAGATGTATGTATGCTTGCAGTACCAAGGACAACGTTTAGTGCTTCACGAATTGTATCTTCCGGGATATTCACAAATGGCTCCTGAATGCAAAAATTTGGATATAAATTTGTTAGATTGTATATCATTCCAAATATCAGAACTTGCAATATTCACACAATCAGGGGCAACTTAGAGTTTTAACTACTGGAGTTATATTTTACCCAAAAAATTTATCAACCCGGCTACTATTACATTATTCAATTTGAAAAACCAACATGCAATTTAGCTCTGCAAGGTCACAGTTGCCAGCATATATATTAATACACACAATTTTAGTAACAAAAAGATCAACAGCTATGTTACCGCTTTCTTCATGGCCAGCATATTAGCATATGATTGTTAGTACTAAAATCTCTCGCCAAATCCAAGCCTCATATTGAGACAAGTACCAGTGCAAGGTGCAAACATTCACCATCTTCAACCATCTAGTTTAATTTCTAAGTAATTTTGGCATCATTACATGGTGATTCTGACATTACATGAAAAACATTGGATTAAGGGCATCACTTTTCCTATGAAAGTGCTTTTTACAAAGTTGTCATGGGATATTAATGTACACATTAACCATCCGTTAGAGTGAAATTCCAAGTAAGGATGATTTTCAATCTTAAGAAAACCTTACTCAAATAAACATAGTGCAAAATATGAGCTTGCTCTCATACACACTGATGTTCAATCTCCACAATTATTTTCACTATCATGTGTGTGGTGCTTGGTGATTGTTGCTTTCACAAATCTCCACAGTATATAACCAGTATGGACAATTAGATTTACATATCTAAACCATCATCACAGTATGGTCCTTAGCGATTGTTGCCATGACAGATCTCCATCATACATAACCAATGCTAAGTCATGCACTATAAAAAGGTACTGGCAGAAAAGAATACAATGGAAACCATAATGCGATGTAAGTTCCATCCCCACTCACTATAAAAGATCACAGATGTGGAGACAATAGAAAGGTACTGTGTTATGGGTCTTTCCATATTAAGCTAGCCGTATTAATTTTATGTATTAGGTTTATATTATGTTAGCATAAGTCGTCTAATCCTAGCCGTATTAGGGTTATGATATTGTCTTTATTTTATTCCATATAAGGGTCTTGATGACTCAGCCCTAGAAAGAATATTGTAATAATTTGCCTATTTAAAGGCCATTATGTTATGAATAAAGGAAGCTTCGGAGGGAGAAGCTTTATGCTAGACTCTTCCTTCACCCTCACTTGGTGATAGCCTGAGTGCAAATCAGCCTTAGAAAACACTCACGCTCCTTGCAGTTGATCCAACAGGTCGTCAATCCTTGGCAAAGGATATCAATTCTTGATCGTCACCTTATTCAACTCCCGATAGTCAATGCACATCCTCATTGACCCGTCTTTCTTCTTTACAAACAACACTGGCACTCCCCACGGTGATATACTAGGGCAAATAAAACCCTTGTCCAAAAGCTCCTGGAGCTGTTCCTTTAGCTACTTCAACTTCGACGATGCCATCCTATACGGTGCCTTAGAGATAGGATTAGTGTCTGGCACACACTCAATCCCAAACTCCACCTCCCTCTATGGTGGTAATCTAGAGTAGTCTGTCAAAAAGACATCTGGATACTCGCACACCATATGAATATCTTCCAGATTCTTCCTTGCTTGCTTTGTTGGAGCAACAATGAATGCCAGAAACGCCTAATCGCCTCCGATGATAAGCTTCTTGGCTTGCATGGCAGAAATCGTTGGAGGTAAAGACCTCGCTCGCGATCCAACGTACGTCACTTTTCCTTCTCCCCACGGCGTAAGCGTCACTTGCTTCTGAGTGTAGTCAATAACCGTCGAATGCCTCGTCAACCAATCCATTTCGAGAATAACGTTGTAACTAAACATAAGGAGAACAACTAAGTTTTCGAGAAGTACTCTTCCACAAATGCTAACAGGGCATTCACAAACTACACGCTTACAGACCATAGTTTTCCATATGGGAGTAGTTATAGCTAGACCAGGTTCCAAAGTTCTCTCAACAAGTCTAGACAACCTTACGAACACTATAGATACGAAAGAGTGGGTAGCCCCCGAATCAAACAAAATTGAAGCTTCAAATCCAAGTATAGGGGCAGTACCTGTCAATACTTCTGATCCTCCTTCCAGCTCTCCTGGAACAAGCATGTAAACCCGAGCTGGTGCTAAAGGCCTCTGAGCAACTCCCTTGCCCACGCAATCCTTGTTGAAGTGACCAAACTGGCCACATCGATAGCAAGTCATGGTTGCCATCCTACAGGGTCCCTAGTGTACATGGTTACACTTCTTGCACAACTTCGACGTTTGATTCTTCTGTGACGAAACTGGAGGGTTACCAGAGGTACGTCCTTATGACCTCTGGGGTGGAAAACTCCCTACCGTCATTTTCTTAGCTGGCCCAGCTCCTCCGACCGAAGTACCAGTTCCTTGAGCCCTTATCTTCTGATCCGCGTACTCAACCACATTCTCCTTCAGGCTTTCCTCATAGATCAATGCCCTATCGACCAACTATGAGAGATCCTGAATGTTGAAACAGCTCATCATGATCCGAATACGAGAGTTCAAACCTCGTTCAAACTTCTTCGCTTTCTTTTCCTCAGTCAGGATGAGGTATAACCCAAAATGCAACAACTGTAGAAACTTCGCGGCGTACTCAATCACAGACATCCCTTCAAAAACTCGCGTGCCTTCGCCTCCCACACGACTCAAGGAAAGAAATTCCAATTGAACTCGTGCTTGAAGACTTCCTAAGACCCAAGTCAGCAACAAGCACCACTTTCTTGTCCTGCCACCAGCGCTTAGCTTCTCCAGTCAGCTTGTAAGCAGTATAAGCCACCTTCTGCTCATTCGTACATCCAAGGGTAGCTAACAACTCCTCCACGTCGTTCAACCAATTCTCAGCGGGGATGTGATCGCCATTCCCGTCAAAAATCTCCGAGTGATGACTACAGAAATCCTTCAGAGAACATCCAGTCCCTTCAGCTGGCTGTCTCGCAACCCTATCACGATCTAAGGCCGAAACCAACTGGCCAATTGAGTCCATCACTTGGCTTCCTGGAAGTGTCGCCTCATCAGTGGGAATGTCCACAGGCTCGGGGTGAACACTTCCATCTCCGATCTCCAACGCATTAGGTCCGGTTGCAGGGTTCCTTCGGGGCGGCATTCTCTACAGCAAAGAGTAGAGTTATAACCGACTCTTCTAGAATCAGGCGACCAAATCTAGAGTCTAAGTCCTAATCGCGTATCTAGCCTAATCTCTAATGTGATCATGGCCTAGGTTCTCTTTTCCCTCTATCCTATAGTCCTTTTAGAGCAAAAGCTCTGATACCAACTGTGATGCCCCGCCCGATGGGCAAATCAATTAACTAATAATTGATCACAAGGCGCGCCATCCCAGCCATGTCCTTCCAGGACACGACATCCGAGAAATCACTTTTCTCATCGTAACGAGAAAACTGCAGCGTAAGACTTTACTAAGACTATGGGATTAAGAGACAATAAATAAAACATCACACAACAATACCAGAGATAAAGTACTACGTCATCATAATATCATAAATAGTCACCAAATGTATTGGTCATCCGACCATCAGTAGGAAAATAGATACAACCCCAAAATAACAAACGTCAACATAGTTCACAAAAGATCAACAGATCAAAGCCTAGACTTAAGCTTAAGCGGAGCTAATGATATCAGGATCTCTATTATATCTGTACGAGCAGATCCTCTAGTCTCACACATCGAACGCAACCAAATAGGATCCATGTTTTCAAAGATCACACGAATCAAGTCTTGAGCTAGCACCCAAGTCTGCTCCGACAGCATCCTCTTTTAAAGCGGCTAAACCATATAATAATCGTAATGGGAGATGAAACATAAAGAAAAATGGTAAGTCTAAGACTTAGTGATTTTTAACGCAGATAATACTCATGCCAGTTTAGTAATGAACTTAGGTGTTTAATAAGCAAAAACAGTTCCATCATGACATCTTATTTTATGCGTGATATATAGATAATAAATGATATATGCATAGGATGTAAACAATCATAGTTCAACAGTATGGTCTACCCGAGATATTACTCATTCTCAATAGGGTTGATGCTGTCTCGAGGGACCTATAGTACAATACCAGTGCCACAGTCATTGCACAACATACCGTACATAACATTAGTGGCATGATCGAGTCCGACCTCGAGTGGCCCACACCAACTAATGACATCCATCCTATAGTGACCAAATCATTGGAAATGGTTGCATCGTGGTCACGAAACCAATGGATCCAAAGCCCCGTATAACACACACATTTGACCATAAAGCTAACATGCATAGTAAGCTCAGGGCCATTACTACCGCACGTATCGGTGTACCATGTTATATGATGTAAATTATCTTATCTGTATTTTACATGCATGTCACTTTACAAGTCTCATTGGGTTAACATGTTCAGCACAATGTTTTTCTCAAAATGTCAGAGTTCATGTGCAATAAGTATAAACTGTGAGAGTTGTAAAATATGCATGCTTTCTCGATACACAAAATAGACGTGCAGTGCATGGAAAATAACAATGAGCATTATGTGAGTTAAAACTCACCTGGATTGAAAAATGTCTCCGAATACTTTGAAAGATTCAGGTTCTCCAAATTTGTTGAAAACCTTCTATTAGTCATAATTTCACCAAAACAACTCTAAAGTAAGGAAAACATGAGCTATGGGATGGTTGGTGAAAATTAGGATTTTCCTGTCACACACAAACCGTACATTCGGGCTCGGGGCAGTACGTCTGCCGTGTCACGACGAGCCGTATGTTCGGATACGATACCGTAAGTCCGCTATGTGGGTCTTCAGGGAGAACATCATTTTCTCTCCATTGTCCACCTATTCTCCGATCCATAGGGTTACTAGAAATACCCTAAAGCCTCATAGTCTAGTTTACAACCTTTATGCAACGTAACAACGCTAAGCTAACGAAAATGCTAACCCAATCGAGATTCAAAGTGTATTTAAGATAGCAATTACAACTAACAAAAATCAAGCAGTATAACGACGTATTAAAAAAGCTAAGGATCGAACGTTACCTCCTTGAAACAAAACCGCAAGAGTTCTGTTTCACAAACGTTCCGAAACACGCAAACACCTCACACACACTCACAAAAAACTTTGGAAACACTCTAGCAACTTGGGGGCATCTAAAACTTGTGTAAAACACGAAGAGGGTAGGGGGTATTTATAGGCCCAAAAAGTAGCGGGCGTCCGGTGGTTCTTGCCCAACGGTTCAAAGGCTGCCTCGTACATCTAGGTATTAACCAAAGGGTATTCCAAAAAGTAGCGTACGTCCCATGTACGTCCGGTGGTCCCATGTACGTCCGCCTGTACGGTTTGCAGAGCGTACGTTCAGTAGTCCCCCACGTATGTCCACACTACAGACAGTGGCGTATGTCCGCCAAACCTAGTGTACGTCTGCCCAAAAGTCTAAATTGCCCCTCTAGTGTCCTTAGTAACCCAAAGCCCAAATTAACTCTCCCAACTAAGCTACGTACGCCTAGTTAATAATTTGGGTCACTACAGACATCCACGGTGGCCTACTCTATCAACACTGACCTGATGGCAACCCTTTCTCTTTTGACGGCACCACTCACCTATCAGTATTATAATCTAGCCCATAGGTCGCTCCCTCCGTGACTCAAACCCTCGACATGGTGGATGTTGTGCCAGATACTACCTAAATTAATAGATAATATTTAGTACGTTTTACTTGCAAGTGCACAAGGTCAAAAAGTGTAGTAAAGTGCATAAGTGCAAGATCGATCCCACGGAGATTGTTAATTTCGTTTAGAATTAATTAATTAAAATACCAACTTGTCACAGAATTGATATTTATTAAAAGAAATAGAAATAAATGAAAAGGTAAATAAAAGTGTAGGGCTTTGATATCCACCACTAATCATATTCAAATAATATAATAATATGCCAATGATCCAATCATATTATGAATATCTAATGGTTGCCAACCTAAGGGCATGGTGTATGCTCCTTAAGCTATTGGTTTCCCTAAGCAACGAATTAAGCATGGTGTATACTCTAACTCTTTTCTTTCCTAAAGGATTTAGCATGGTGTATACTAAGTTGTTCTCTAAGAAAGCATATGAACTGTGAAAACCGACAACCACATGAGACCTAGGGCATAGTGTATACTCCCGATTTCCCATGTTGATTAACCCAAGAACCCGACATGGATTACTTTTGTTACTTATGTTAAACCCATGACTCGATCATCCAAATTGATCTAACTAACAAATCCATACCACATGCATATAATGGTCAATTACATACATATGAGGAATTCAATAAAACATGCATTAATCAAGTTAAGCAACACAATATGATTATCACAAAGGCGCCAATATTGAAATATTAAATAAACATAATTAAGGTTTCAATCCAGCCCTACTAAAATAATTAGTCACATATAATTAAAATAAAAACTAAAAAGAAAAGGAAAAGAAAGAACCGAAAATTGCTCCTAGAAGTAGCCTCCAAATTCTCCTCTCTGAAATTGTGTATTAAATTGTGAGGCTTAGAGGTCTATTTATAGGCTTTAGGAGAGTCCTAGAAACTCTAGTAAACCTAGAAAATTCGAAATTCTATCTCCTAGTCAATTTAGGAGACAATCCTATTACAAATCGGAATAGGATTCGTCCAGAATTGGGCTCCTATCTTGCAGGGTGATTTTAGCATTGCGGAGGTCCAAATTAGGAAAATGATATTTCACAATAATTTGTAGCCTGTTGAGTCAGCTTTCCAATGCCGTTGGAATCACCTCAATCCGATATTTGAGGTGAAAGTTATGGCCAAAATACCGAGACCTGTTCAAAATCCAAATTTGAATCCAATCCGATTTTAGCTCAAATTTGATAAATTCCGATTTAATCCTTTCCACATCTCCTAGGTCTTCCCAGTTTGCCCTTTAAGCTTGGAACATTTACAGAAACGCTTCCTTTTCTTCCATGACCTACAAAAACATAGAAAACGCAAAAAAAGGAAATAAAATGAAATAAAATAACAAAAACTAAGAATTAACAAGTGTAAATTAAGGGCTAAAATATAAATATTTTGGCACTTATCCGTGGCTAGCTCTTATACCAAGTTGTTACGAAAATAAGTTCGCAACAGGATAATTTAGGTTCTAAGGGAACCTAAACCTTAGATTCTGAGAGAACCTAGACCGATTTGTGATTATTTTCTGCTTTATTTATTCATAACATAATAACCTTTAAATAGGCAAATTATTACAATATTTTTAGGGCTGAGTCATCAAGATCCTCATATAGAATAAAATAAAGACAATATTATAACCCTAATACAGCTAGGATTAACTGACTTATGCTAACATAATATAAACCTAATACATAAAATTAATACCAATAGCTTAATATGGACAGACCCGTAGCATACTGACGGAAAAGATATGAAATGAAACACATAATGCAATGTAGGTCCCATCCCCATTCACCATAAAAGATAGCAGATGTGAAGGGGATAAGGACAAAAGTGGCAACAGAAAATCAATTAGGAAGGTCAGCCAAAATGGTCTAGAGGGCATGTCGATAAGTAAATAGCAAAATTCGGCGAAGGCTGTTCTTATCTTGTAAGAATATTCGTAGGCCTACCAATAGAAATTTTGTAAGAATTTCCTCGAAGGTCTGAGCATTAACATTTCCACCAATAGAAATTTTGTCTTGCGTAGTTGTAAGTCATATGTTCTGTTTACGTACGGAAAGGGATCCTTAATTAGTCATGTGAATTAAATATTAGATGATCAATGTTGAACGTTTACTTTACCAACTTTTGTTACTATTAGTTTTTTTTCTAATAAAAAAAAGGTCTCACCAAGCCCCGGCCCACTTAAACCCTAAATTACATGGCGTGAGGTACACCTGGGTAGTAATAGAACATGCATTGATTCGAATCCACAACCTTAGACTCGCAAGGTGATGACTTCAAGCTGCTTCAACCATTAAGTCATTGTCACATAGACATTTACTTTGACTAACTTATACAGCTACGATGAAAGCTCATTTATAATGACATTCAATAATTTATACAGTTAGGATTAGATTTTACAGATTTAATCGTATATATGTTGTCACGTCATTTACAAATTGTAAATGATGTGGTATCGTGTACACCAAATACAATAAACAAAATCTTGACCACCAAATACAAAGAGTTCAATCGAAATTTGAGATGTTATCGATAATATCCGCACGAGATACATTAGGTTAGGTTAGGTTGGGTAATATGTCAATGTCATGGAATTTATTTCCCTTTCAAAGTCTTCCATATGTCAATGTCATGGAATTTTTTTCTCTTTCAAATTCTTCCACTAAAAATGAAAAACTTCAATTGCATGTGCTAATTTGTGATCAGCATGTGACAAATATAAAGATCACATATAATACCTTGTAATGACAAATAACCTCCACTTTTCACATGTCCTTCACTATTACTTTTTACCCCTATAAATACCCAACACCAAACTCCAACTCTGCATCATCCAATACACCTTGCTTCAGAGAAACAGAGACACAAGAGAGAAACAGAGATGGAGAACTTCCCAGTTATCAACATGGAGAAGCTCAATGGGGAGGAGAGAGCAGCCACCATGGCTAAGATCAATGATGCATGCGAAAACTGGGGTTTCTTTGAGGTTCATCTTCAACCCCAATCACTTCTGCAGTACTTCCATTAATGTGTTCTTTCATATTAGTTGTAGAAATGGGTCTTTAACGGGTTTTGTGTGTGTTTCTTGTCCGAAATTATCAGTTGATAAATCATAGCATCCCCCATGAATTTATGGACAATCTGGAGAGGTTGGCGAAGGAGCACTACAAGAAGCGTATGGAGCAGAGGTTCAAGGAATTGGTGGCAAGCAAGGCTCTAGAGGGTGCTAAGGCAGAGGTGAATGACATGGATTGGGAGAGCACCTTCCACGTGCGCCATCTTCCCCAGTCAAATATTTCTGAGATCCCAGATCTTGAAGATGAATACAGGTAATTATAAACCAAGTAAAAATGGATTTCAATGTTCGAGTTCCAAGCATTAACAGTTAAAAAAAATAATGAAAATAATTAATACCATTATTGCCTTTGGAATATTCCTTTTTCCCTCTCTCATAATATTCTACTGCACTGCAGGAAGGTGATTAAGGAATTTGCATTGAAGTTGGAAAAGCTAGCAGAGGAACTCTTAGACCTGCTATGTGAGAATCTTGGACTAGAGAAAGGTTACCTCAAGAAGGCCTTCTACGGCTCAAAGGGTCCAACTTTTGGCACCAAGGTTAGCAACTACCCTCCATGCCCCCAGCCGGAGCTTATCAAGGGCCTCCGCGCGCACACCGACGCCGGCGGCATCATCCTGCTGTTCCAGGACCACAAGGTCAGCGGCCTCCAGCTGCTCAAAGACGGGCAGTGGATCGACGTGCCGCCTATGCGCCACTCCATTGTCATTAACCTCGGTGACCAGCTCGAGGTACATAAACAATTTTTTTAACACGACCGTAAATCCTTTAAATCTCTAACATGTTTAATTAAATATATCTACACGACAAGACACGCAAACACGAACACAAAGATGATAACTTTGAAGTGTTAAAAATACACAGGTGATCACCAATGGGAAGTACAAGAGTGTGCTGCACAGAGTGATAGCACAAACAGATGGAAACAGAATGTCAATAGCTTCATTCTACAACCCTGGAAGTGATGCAGTGATATATCCAGCACCAGCACTGGTGGAGAAGGAGACAGAGGAGAAGAATGTGTACCCTAAATTTGTGTTTGAAGACTACATGAAGCTGTATGCTGGGCTCAAGTTTCAGGCCAAGGAGCCAAGATTTGAAGTCATGAAGAGCATGGAAGCTAATGTTAAGTTGGACCCAATTGCAACAGCTTGAGAGCAGTCTCACTTCTTCTTTTGTTCTTTATGACCCAAGAGCAATTTAATTTACTAGAAAAATGTGTGTGACATTGTCTGTTATATATATAAAAATTATATTATATTCGTGATGTGTTTCCTTAAAAAGACAAATAAGTTACTTTAAAGGGTATTAATTTGTTATTTGTACTTCGTAAAATGTAACTAGTTCCTTTGTTAACATTATGTTATGAGAAGGATGATTCAATATTTGTCGTCTATCTCGATCTCTTTTCTCTCTCTCTCTCTCCAGCTTTATGCGGTGGATCATTTTTTTTTTTTTTTTTTAATCAAGAGAGGAAAAAAAAGAAAGTTAACATTGAAAATAAATGGAGCCAAAAGAAGAGGACAATGAATAATAAAAAAATTAACCAAAGAATAACCTACAGACGACAGATACGAACCTTTCTATAAATAAATCTTTCATACTATCTTTATATGTTGCAATGAAATCCATCGCGTAGTGTGCCATGCTCTGCCATAAATTAAAGAGAACCTTTGTCTTGACTAATCGGGTCAGATTTGTTTGTACAACATATCCATCATAATTTTTAAATTAGAAAATATCATGTACACAATTAAATGTAACAAGATATAATTGTTAAATGAAGGATCGAGCGCCTATAGTACGCATGCTCCTCCACACACTTTCTATTGTAATTTCAAATCATTTGTTAGCAATTTAAGTGATTATCAGACCCTCTCTTCAGTGTAGTTTTGAGTCTGAGTTTTGTTAATACTAAGCGACCCTCCATGCAACAAGGAGCCAATATGGTTTTTTTTATCAGTTTTAACATAGGTGCTTTTTTATGAAGATCACTTCTCACCTCTTTTGTCTAACGTAAAGAAAAATAAATTAAATTAAATAAAATTAAAAAAGGAGCAATCAAAGAGTTTTCTTTAAGATCATCCCGCAACAAAGATGACGATATAGTCCACAACAAAGTTTCTTTATGACATGGGAACTTGGAACCCACGTCAGCATTCAACTTGTGTACGTGAGTGGAGCAGGAACTAATAACCTAAAGAATATTTTCTTTTGGATTTATAATCATGACTGGAATCATCTCTGAAGATTGACATTTGCAAGACAATAAAAAAAAAAGATAAAAGAAACGTATAATGCAAGGGAGAGCACCTTTCGCGGATCAGAAAGTTTCTTTTTAGTATCGGTTGTGTTTATCTTGTTGCTGATAAAAATATCGGACACTGTCCTTTTCCTTCTTTTGCTTTGTAGGCTAAGAAGAAACTATTAGATAACTCAGTTGAGAGTTATCTATATATATGCACGTGTTCATTGTAATGATTTCAGTTTTGTAAGTTTGTTAAGCTTATGATCAAGTGTATTAATAGAACCTTCAGATTCTTTTGAAATTTTAAGTTGAATATACAGAGTTCATTCAATCTCTCTGTTTGCAATCGACATGTTCATCTTGTTCTTGTGTGCTTCTCTTCTTCCTTCATAGCATTCTTTAGTTACAAATTGCAAAGCTTGTTATGGTATCAAAGCCAAGTTTGGCCCATTATCTCAATTGGTTTGGCCCATCATCTTCCTTTGCTACACGTCTTAAGTCTGTCAAAAAACACGTGTTTAGCTTCGCCCAATTCACTGTGGCCCACCGTCTCCCATCATGAGGGGGCATATTGGAAAAGTCCCACATTACTTGGGTATTAAGGAGATTGGCCATTTATAAGGGTGAGAAAAATTTGATTTGTTTCGAGTAAATTTGAATCTAGGTGGATAGCCATGAATTCTGTAACATTTTTCAATAGTGTGACTTGCTACTCCACAATGAGAGCATATAGGTTGACCCTTTTTATAATTCTGTTTAGAAAACCTGGACCTTGGTATTGCTAATGCATGTAGTTTTGGTCATGAATGCACTAGGTTCATGAGGATTAGGTATGGATGAGGCATGAGGATTAGGCATGGATGATGTAGCAGCGTTAGGCATGAGTGCTCTAGTCATTAGTGTAGAAGTGTCATGGCTAAGGGAACTTATAGTTATTTCCCTTTGTCTTTCCTCTTGAATGATAAGAGAAAATACTTTATTGATGGGTGGAAGAGGATCTGTTAGCAAAATTTGAGTTCTAACAGTAGAAAAACTATCATTTAAACCCATCAAGAATTGCAGGACTCGTTCTTGGCTATAAAGCTCAAGAATGGATTGCATACGACCACAATGGCAGCAATTGCATATGGAAATAGGCCTATAGTTATTGAATTCTTCCCAAAGACCCTTTTCTTGATATGGTATCGGAGCCTCTAATCGTAGCTGTGTTTCTTCTGCATTTCTAAGTTCAACTTAAAATGACAGATATTTCATCCTCTTCCGCTCATCCAAATCTTCTTCCATCTGAACCAAGCCTTATTCCATCTGAATATTCAATTTCAATGGAAAATCAACCACCAACCAGTCACATTCTTCCAAATAATTTGGAAGAGAATCCTCCAAACAATTTCCAGAATCAGCCACAAAACAATTTCCATAATCAATCACCAAACAATTTTATCAATCCTCGTCCAATTGATCCTTCAAGCCCTCTATTTCTTCACAGTGGTGACAATCCAGGAATCTTGCTAGTTCCTCAGCCATTGTCAGGAGAAAATTATAGCACCTGGAACCGCTCAATGCTTATTGCTTTGAGCGCAAAGAACAAGATGTGTTTCATTGATGGTTCTTTTCCTAAACCTTCAATGTTTGAGAGTTATTACAATGCATGGGTTCGTTGTAATGACTTGGTTGTTTCATGGATTCTTAATTATGTTTCCAAGGAAATCTATCATACTGTGATTTACATCACATCCTCTGAAGCTATGTGGCAGGATCTTAAAGATAGATATTCACAAAGAAATGGACCTCGAGTCTTCCAGCTGTAGAAGGCAATCTCAGTAGTTGCTCAGGCGAATTCTACTGTAAGTCAATACTTCACTAGAATTAAGACTCTTTGGGAAGAACTCAATAACTATAGGCCTATTTCCATATGCAATTGCTGCCATTGTAGTCGTATGCAATCCATTCTTGAGCTTTATAGCCAAGAACAAGTCCTGCAATTCTTGATGGGTTTAAATGATAGTTTTTCTACTGTTAGAGCTTAGATTTTGCTAACAGATCCTCTTCCACCCATCAATAAAGTCTTTTCTCTTATCATTCAAGAGGAAAGACAAAGGGAAATAACTATAAGTTCCCTTAGCCATGACACTTCTACACTAATGACTAGAGCACTCATGCCTAACCCTGCTGCATCATCCATGCCTAATCCTCATGCCTCATCCATACCTAATCCTCATGAACCTAGTGCATTCATGACCAAAACTACATCAGCCATACCAGGGTCTAGGTTTTCTAAACAGAATTATAAAAAGGGTCAACCTATATGCTTTCATTGTGGAGTAGCAGGTCACACTATTGAAAAATGTTACATAATTAATGGCTATCCACCTGGATTCAAATTTACTTGAAACAAATCAAACCAATCTGTTCAACACTCATCAAATCAAGTGCAAAGAGCTGATTTGACTCAGTTTCATCAATTGAACAATCCTCCTTAGCTGAGAATGATTTCTGAGTAGTGTCAGCAATTGATGGAATTGTTGAAACAATACCCTAACCAATCTCCTCATCCTCATCAGCCCTTTGCTGCAAATTCGGTTGCTAGCACATCAGGTTATCTTCAAACTCTCAATCCAAAATACTCTGTTTTTTCTGCTTCATTTGTTAACATTGTGCCACATTTAAAGCAGAAAATTAACTCTTGGATTATAGACACTGGTGCAACTAATCACATGATCAGCTGCATATCTCTGTTTACTTCAATTACAGTTATAGTTTCAACCCATGTGAAGTTACCTAATGGATCTATAGCCTCTATCACACACATAGGCACTGTCAAACTTTCAAATGATTTTACATTGACTGAAGTTTTGTATGTTCCATCTTTTACCTTCAATTTGATTTCAGCTAGCAAACTTATTAAAAATCTAAGATGTTGTCTCATCTTTCTTGCTAGATATTTTTTTATACAGAGTTTGTACCATTGGAAAACAATTGGAGTGGGTGAAGAAGAAGCTGGTTTATTTGTTTTGCTACAAGAGAACAAGGTTTCTGCCCAAGCCCAAGCTGCATCATTCCCTTCTTTTCAACAACATGTTTCTTTTAGTTCCATCAAACAGCCCTCACATGATGTTTGGCATTATAGACTAGGACACCCTTCCATCTCTAGAATAAGGCTGTTACAAAAGCATGTTCCTGATATTCAATGTAAATCTGATAGCATTTGTTCAATCTATCCAATGGCCAAACAGCATAAACTTCCTTTCTCAGTTAGCAATTCTGTATCTTTGTTACCTTTTGATCTCATTCATTGTGATATTTGGGGTCCTATGGCCTCTAAGTCAATAAATGGTTTTGTTTTCTTCCTTACAATTATGGATGATTATTCAAGGTTTACTTGGATTCATTTGATGCAACACAAGTCTCAAGTTAGCTCCATTATCAAATCTTTCTTTCAACTTGTTCAAACTCAGTTTAAAACTAAAGTCAAGTGTTTTAGATCAGACAATGGTGCTGAATTTAAAATGAAAGACTATTTTTCTGCTCAAGGCATCATTCATCAACTTAGTTGTGTTGAAACCCCATAACAAAATGCCATAGTTGAAAGAAAGCATCAACACCTACTAAATGTTGCAAGAGCTTTAAGATTTCAGTCACATCTCCCTTTAAAATTTTGGGGAGATTGCATACTCACAGCTACTCACATTATAAACAAAATACCTACACCTTTTCTCTCAAATAAATCACCTCATGAGCTGTTATATTCTACAATCCCATTATATTCTCATCTTAAAGTCTTTGGTTGCTTAGCCTATGTCTCAACTTTATCCAGAGATAGAACTAAATTTGATCCAAGAGCTATTCCATGTATTTTCATAGGGTATCCATATGGCATGAAAGGTCATAAATTCTTTAAACTTCATGATCATTCTACATTTGTTTCTAGAAATGCTGTCTTCCATGAAACCATTTTTCCTTTTGCTTCTCACCTAGATCATTCATCATCTATATCTCATGATGATATCATCCCTTCATCCATGCATTTTCCAAATTCTGATACATATGATATCTTAGATTTTCCTATTCATCCAACAATGTCAGTTTCATCTCCTATTACTCAATCACAGCCAATCCTGTCAAACCCTTCCTTCCAGCCATTTATTCCACCTATTATTGAACCTAATACTTCATCAGATTCAACATCTTATGTTGAACAAAATCCTGAATCAAATCCTTCGTCTAATTCTAATCCTTCTTTTATTTCATCTTCTGTTCCTAATCAATTGCCTTATCCATCCATTAGAAAATCCACTAGGATCAAATCCAAACCTAGTTACTTGCAGGATTATCATTGTAAATTGGTTTCATCTTCTCCATCCCAATCTACTGCAATGTCTACAGGTTTAGGTAATTCATATCCATTGTCTTCTTTTGTTTCCTATGATAACCTATACCTTTCTCACAAACATTTATGTCTTAACACCTCACTAAAATATTGAGCCTAAGTTCTATCATTAAGCTGTAAAAGAAGTACATTGGCGTGAGGCTATACAGGCTGAAATTTCAGTACTTAAAGCAAACAAAACTTGGATAGTTACTCCATTACCTGCAGACAAGAAGGCCATTGGCTGCAAGTGGGTGTATAAGATCAAGCAGAAATCTGATGGTAGTATTGAGAGGTACAAGGAATGTGAAGGGCTGGACTATCATGAAACTTTCTCTCCAATAGCTAAGATGACAACTGCGAGATGTTTTTTAGTTCTTGCAGCAGCTAAAGGTTGGTTTTTGCATCAGTTGGATGTGAATAATGCTTTCTTGCATGGGGACTTAGATGAAAAAGTCTATATGACTATGCCTCCTAGGTTTGGCAGCAAGGGGGAGAGTAAGGTTTGCAGACTAACAAAATCATTGTATGGTTTGAAGCAGGCTTCCCGACAATGGTTCTCCAAGTTTTCTGCAACATTAATTGATCTTGGTTTTGCTTAGTCCAAGGCTGATTATTCTCTATTCACAAGACTCAAAGGTTCCTCTTACATTGCTCTTTTAATCTATGTTGATGATGTAGCCATAGCAAGCAATGATTCCAAAGCAGTTTCAGATTTCATCATTCTTTTGAATGATAGGTTCCGATTGAAGGACTTAGGACCTTTGAAACATTTTCTAGGCCTAGAGATTGCTAGGTCCACAGAAGGCATTTATGTATGCCAAAGAAAATATGCCTTAGAGATTCTTGAAGATTCAGGTTTACTTGCTTCTTGTTAATTTTCCAATTGAGCAAAATTTAAAATTGTCCAAAGATGAAGGAATTCTTTTATCAGATTCTACTTCCTATAGGAGGTTGGTTGGCAGGCTCCTTTACCTCACCATTACCAGACCTAATATAACATATTCAGTGCAAATCCTAAACCAGTTTATGGATAAACCTAGACAATCACATTTAGATGCTGTCACAAGGGTCTTGAGATATGTTAAGAGTTCTCCTGCACAAGGTCTCTCCTTTCCAGCACTTTAAGATTTTCAGTTGAAGGCTTTTTCAAATTCTGATTGGGCAGGGTGTGTTGATACTCGAAGATCCATTACTGGTTTTTGCATCTTCATTGGTGGTTCATTGATTTCTTGGAAATCTAAGAAGCAGCAGACAATTTCCAGATCTTCTGCTGAGGCAGAATATCGTGCCATGGCTTCTACTTGCTGTGAACTCATGTGGCTGCTCTCTTTGCTTAAAGATTTTTAGGTTTCTTATACAAATGCTGCATTGCTCTTCTCTGACAGTCAATCTGCTCTTCACATTGCAGCAAATCCTGTTTTCCATGAGAGAATCAAGCACATTGAAATTGATTGTCATCTCATTACAGAAAAAATCCAACTTGGTCTTATTAAAACATTACATGTTCCTTCCCAACATCAGTTGGTAGACATTTTTACCAAGGGCCTTGGTTTTAAGGACTTCAGCCGTTTGCTCTCCAAGTTGTCTGTCAAGGATATTTGACATCCTCCTTGAGGGGGAGTATTAGATAACTCAGTTGAGAGCAGGGCCGGCTCATGCCCTAGGCGAGTTAGGCCCTCGCCTAGGGCCCCCAATTTAATAAGGCCCAAAAAAAATTTTGTTTGGACCAAAAAAAAATTTAAGGCCCATTTTTTTTTTCAATAAGGCCTAAAAATATTTTCATTAAAATTTAAGGCCTCAATTTTATAAGGCCATAATTAATAAACTCATTATAAATTTTATTTGGGCCAAATTTTTTTTAAAATATATATATATATATTTTGGACCAAAAAAAAAAATTTTAAGGCCCATTTTTTTTTTTTTCAATAAGGCCTAAAAAAAAATTTTCATCAAAATTTAAGGCCTCAATTTAATAAGGCCATAATTAATAAACTCATTATAAATTCTAAAAATAATTAAAAAATAAATAAACAAACCAAAAAAAATTGACAAAGCCAATTTTTACACGGCATGGCCATGCAGCAGCAGTGCCCACCGCCAAAAACACAGCAAGAACCACCCCTTCATTGTTTGTATTGGTGAGAACCCATCCCTTCCTGACATTTTTTGTATTTGGTGAGAACAATCTCATCCTAGCCTATTAGTCTATAACTATTAAGTCCTCTCTCTCTACGCTAGAACAAAAAATCTCATATGTCATGATTGTCATCTAACGCTTGACTGCTTGAGTGTATTTGGGAACAAATATTTTTGTAATAAACTCATCTGATGCTGGAACAAATTAAGGGAATAGCAGAATAGGAATAGGCATTAGGCAACGGCTTCTTCTGACGCTTGGAGTGTATTTGGGGTGAATTTGGAATAGGAATAGGCAACGGTAAAGCCTAAAGGATATTGGTTAACGGCCAAAAAAAATAAATTTTATTATGTTTAAATACCACTATGTATCTCTCTATTTGCCACCTCTTCTCTTTGCTCCTCTTCTCTTTGCTCATCCTTCTTGGAGTTTATCTTCTCTAAGTGCTAATTTTCTCTTGCTCTCCAAGTCTCCTATCTCCAAGAACTGGTTCATAATTTCTTTGCCAAATCAGGTTCTATTGTTCTATTTTTGTGATTTATTTTATTATAGTCTTAATTTTTTTTTGATAAATTGTGTTTGTTTAATTTGTTAGTATTTTAAATTAAACATGTCTACTAGAAAATATGCATCTGGATATGAAAAACTT